>CM076574.1:1133143687-1133300604 GCA_034641835.2 Pinus albicaulis
TTACCTGTTATCTTTCAGATTTTCCTTGAAGTTGTTGGAAGAGGAAAGGGTCAAGGTATAGAACCTTCGGGTACGATCTGCTTGTCTTGTATCCAGAGAGGGCTCTCTCTTTAAAATTTAGCTTTGTTTTGCAAGGTATTAGGCTAGTTATAAAGTCCAGGGGTTTTGATTTTGTTTGGGTTGATGGAATTCTTTAGCTGAGATTAAGATCAAGTAGTTTCAGTCCATTGGGCTAATGGAGTCAAAGGATTGGCTGCACTGGCTTAAGTTTTTTAACAAAAGATGGTTTATCAGGGCAAGATAATCAAACTAAAAACAATTATAGATCTAAAGTGAATGAAATGGAATTCAAACGGATGAAAGGCAACGAAGAATCTTTCAACACATTCAAGAGAAGAGAAATAGATTGATTATCAATAAAGAGCAGTTAAGTATTCTTTACTAAATAACCAAAGATATATGAACTAGACAAACAGGAGCAATTAAGAATTCACTGTTTAAACCAGTTTAGAGGAAAACATTTAAAATAATAACGACTGAAATCAGATTACACCTAAGTACTTTCTGATTTAATATTTTTCGTTAATTATCAAGATAATGAAACACAGATGATATTGTAAACAAATGTAAAACTTTAAAACATGGGATAGAGATGACTTATTGATCCTTCATTCGACACATGAATCCTGAGAAAAGTCTTATGCCTCAATTCCTTGTCCAGTTTTGCCACGAAAAATTTCTCCAAAGCTCTTTATTCCAAAATATTCAATGTTACATCAAAGTATAAGAATCCACCCTCAATAATCTGATTGAGGGCTTATTTATACAAAAAATCATACAAAATATCTCTTAACAAAACGAGATATAATCTAAGATGAATCACAAATAAGTTACAATAAAAATAGAGACAGATGGTCTCATAGATAAGACAAAAAAGCAACTAATGTTGTGTTGTTTCCTCCTTTTGAGAATGTGCTGGAGGCAGGACCTATATTTTAGCTCATCGTTGTCCTCTTCAGTAATTTTGTTCTAACTGACTTGCTTCACTAATACTCTTTGTTTTTACTGATACACTTTAACTGAACTGATACTCTTTGAC
Source organism: Pinus albicaulis (assembly GCA_034641835.2). NCBI lineage: Eukaryota > Viridiplantae > Streptophyta > Pinopsida > Pinales > Pinaceae > Pinus > Pinus albicaulis. Next base: position 1,133,144,787 of record CM076574.1, read on the forward strand.
CTTTGTTTGTCCCTTTATCCTTTATACTGTAGTAAATAGGCAAAATTTGATATAAGGATAAATTTTACAAAAGTTCCAATAGATCTTCCCACCATTTATCTTCTGCTATTTTGGTCCATTGAAGCTTCCTTAATGTTTCATCAGCCTCGGTATATCTGAAGAAATTAGGCTGATTAGGAAATAAATGTCTTACTTCATGTTCAAGATAAAACAAATTCTCTAATCTGTCATGAAGATTCCTTCCTGTAGGTAATGTTGCTTCTGATGAAATGGTTGAGGAACTAGCAATGAAATTATTGTGAGCATGTATGTCCATTTTCTTGACATAAGTTTCCAGGTCCATTATTTTATCTTCTGAAACCATAGGGTTGGGCAACCCTTTATTCAATAAAACATTAAACCTTTCTCTGAAAGCAATGATTTCACTTTGCATGTCAAAACACCTTCGTTCTAAGTTTTGCATAAGAGTCCTTTTAGTAAAAACTCTTTTTATCTCCAAGATTGTTGCAGTTCTGTCCTGAATACCCACATCTGCAAGTTGCTGTCTGGTTTGGGTGTTTAGGAATTGTATGAGCTGATTGGCTTCCTCAGGCCTATTTCCTAATTCTGCTCTTGTATTCTCAACTTCATCCAGAGCTACTTTGACCAAATCATTTTGCTCGTATATTATCTGGATTGAGGACCAGATATCTTTTATTGACTGAATAATATCATCCCAAAGAATGTCATTTATTTCTCTTAAAGGTTTCTCCAATGTGAGATCCCTTTCCAAAGCTTTAACCAATTTTTCCAAATTTTTGACTTCTCTTGTTTTGTCAGCAACATTCATTTTTGAAAGATCATATTTCTGTTCCAAACTAATAAGCTGTAACTTTTTGTGCTGAAGTTCTGTTACTTGAAGTTTTAATTCATTCATTTTCTTTACTAATTCATCTGTACTCAAAGTTGAAGTATTTACCTGTGATGGCTCTACTGGCTGACCTGTTGGTTGACTTGTTGTACCTGTGATAACCACTGCTGTAGATACTGGAACATTGGACTGCTTGTCTTTTAAAGCTTGTTCCAGTTATTTTTCTGTTTCAATAAGTTGCTCATTCATTTTTAAGAGAAACTCCATCATTTCTTCTTCAGAATTCTTCTTTATAACTTCTTCAGTTTGAGGATGTCTGGAGGCTGGCACTTTCAACTACTTTCTCAAAGCAGCAATGTCATCATATTTTTTCTTGATTAGAGCTTCTATACCTTTGACATCCTTTGGATTGTGCCCCAAACCAATTATTATTTCTTCCAATGTTTTTATCCTGTTATCTTTGGCTTGAGAAGAAGCCTTTTCAAGCTGCAATTGTGTATTGGTGTTCTCCAAAGAATCCTGTAACCTGTGAGCTGCCATTGCCTTATCAGTCAAAGTAGAATAGATCATTTCCCCAGTCTGCTTATGTAACTCAATCTGATCTAAAGGATGGATATCCTTTGCTAGGACTTCAAAGTTTGTCCTAATATAATCAGCAGTTGTTTGGGGTTGTTTCACCTTGGGTTTGAAATGGCTCATTATCATTTTTCCCTGTTGGATGTCAAAAGCTGACATCAATCTTTCTTGATTCTTTGGAGCCATTTTCAGATATTGATTATATACTTGAATTCTCAGTGGATCATTCCTGGCCTTGATATTGATAAATGTCTTCTTTATATCTCCTGTATCTTTAACTGGTGTTTTGAAAGAAGATATTTCAACACTCTGTTGCTTCTGTAGCTCTTTCCTTTGTGAGGTAGTGGATGCTCCACTGACTGTACCTGTTTGTTGACTGTATTCTCTTGCTTGGATGTCAGAGATTTCTTGAAATGATTCAACTTCTGGAAGAGGATTCAATCAATACATTTTAGTATCTTGCTGCGTTGTAGATCTATCACTAGGGGTGGATGTTTCAGCTTCTCTATTTTTCCCTTTTTCCATATTAAGAGGAGTTTGAAGATTGGCAATTTCTATCTCATTGATCTGAATTGGAGGGATTTGTACCTGACCTGGTTCTTTGGATGTCTCTGGTTGCTCTGTCATTGTGAACTTTTTAATTACTTGTATGTCTGGTTCTTTTTCTTTTCCTTTTGATTCTACTGCCACTGCATTGATCTCCTGCAAATGTTGTTGTGAAGTTCCTGCTGAAGAAGGTCCTGCTGTCTGTACCTGGTTTTTCTGAGGATGACACTGGTTTCAAACAGGTACTGGATAGGTGAATGATTTCTTGAATGCTTGACTGCAATTTCATTCAACGAGACAAAGGTTGGCGGACTTCAGCTTTTGAAATTTGAATTTTTGCGTGGAGGGTGTATTCGTTTGCTACGTACAAAATGATGAAAAAGACGTGAATTTTTTGTTTTATTGGCAAAGTCAATGGGTGGTGGAATTTTTTATTATTTTATTGGATGATGTCAGCATGGTACAGTGGTCATGTCACGAACAGAAAGGTGGTAAGTTGTTTTTATCGCACCACTTATGAGGGAAGGTTGTTTTAGACGGAAGGGCAGTGATGCGATACAATAACTGACATGTAGCACGACACTGTTTGAAAACCACTTGGCCATCGCACGTTATCTTTCGTACGCGGATGGTCAGTGAAATGGATGAGGATTGTTGATCTTTGATGAATCGATCGGACGGTTGACGGGACAGGGAGATGGCGAGGAATTAACGGCACGAGCCCAATGTAATTAACTGTTAATTAAACCCATCAGGCGGAGTTTGATTGGCTGGGGTTGGTTATTAATTAATCGTGTGGATTAATTAATCCCTGGTACGGCGGATGGTCGAGAATTGTTTATTTTTATTTTTAAACACATATATTACATGTTTAAATGTTTTTTTCATATATTTTGTTTATACAATAATTAAATCAATGCGATTTATTTACTATAGGGGGGCGGGAATAATAATAATGTTATATTTTAGCCAAAAGGGGGTATTTTTTGGGTTTTTAATTTGAATAAATAGGAATTAAATACTTTTGGCTAAAAAGTCATGATATAAGGGTCTTGGGGATATTACTATAAAAGGATTTATATATAATAGGAAAAGGTGATTTTCCTAGGGAGTTAATATATAAATTAGAGTTAATATGACAAAGGGATAATGTAAACTCTAAAACACTTAAATATAACCAAGAAAGTTAAGATTTCAAAAGTAAATGGCATTATTATACTTTCATCACTTAGACTTAGAATAAAAGTGATTTTGAGGGCTTTTCATGAAATATTGAAGGATTTTCCTAAGTAAAATGGGATTTTACTTAGAAAAAGATTTTTGAGAGGTGAATGAATGTGATAATGGATGATTTCAAGTACTTAGGTTTTTTCAATTATTGGGCCGAGGGTCCGGTCCCTCCAAAAGTCAAGGAAATTCCTTGAGCCCCTTTAATCTTCAAATACCTTAGCACTTAGGGGAAATTAGTGAAATCTTTAGGGAAAAATGAAGGGGAAGTTAATAATCTTGACTTTTCTTTGCTGTGAACTTTTCCAATGTAGTATCTGCCTTTTCACTTGTGATGAAAGTACAATTGAACACATTTAGAACCATCATTCATCACATGTAATTCTGCAACAACATCTACCTACCCTACTTACTTTACCCTACCATTTTCTCTTCTTTATTAGGGTGCACTTAGACTGGCAAACCCTTATCAATCTTCTTTTCTTTTACATGGAAAATCTATCTATTTCTACACTTATTACATCCAAGGGCTCAGATTAAACTGTTGAGCTCCTTTTATTAACTCTACCTATCTACTTATCTGCCAAGATTAAACTGTTTGGCCAGATATTTATTCTCTATTCTACAACATGAAATTGAAAAATGAATGAGTCAAGTTTAAACTATTTGACTCTTCATAAATTGTGGCAAAGTTTAACAAAGTACCGCACCTGATGCCCATTACGAGAAAATGAAATAGTAGTGGCATTTAGACTTGCACACTTTCCTTGGCCTTTCTTTTGGTGGGGTTCATTTTTTCTTTTTACTTTTTAGCCAATTTTATTTTTTCACCCTTTGATTTTCTTTTAGGATATACCCTCTTTACATTTTTTAAATTTTTTTTTTTTGATTTTTTGATTTTTAAAGAATATGGAACACCTTTGCAACAAGAAAAAGGTTTGAACATATTGCATAGTTCAATAAGTCAATCTCATGAAAAATCCACACCTATTGGTATAGGAGTCCTAATAAAGATTACCTTACGAATTAAGCCGATGTATCACTGCAGTGGGCCTGAGGTGCCAAGCCATTCCTTTGAGTCGATTCTCATTGCTTTCAATTTTGGGATAAACATTCTTCCAACCTTGCCTATAATAACCAAGAGAAAAGGAGACAGGATATCCTGTATTATACCCTCTGCATTTTGCTGGGAAGGGTTTGTTGGTCTCATTCATCATGATTGAAAATAATGCTCCGAGACCAGGGGCTCATTATCCACCCTATCCATATCGGACCTAATCCAAAAGCCCTGGGAGGATTGCTCTTATGTAGTGTTAATCGTATTTTATCAAAGGCCTCAAAAGGTCAAGTCGGGATGAGCATACCGAGTCCTTTTGTTTTGAGAGAATGCAACAATTTCATGAGGATTATTATACTATCTACATCTACATGCCCTCTCAAATATATTCAGTTTTCTTCGTAGATATGATTGAGGGGAGGATGATTTAAGTCTCATAGTTTTGCTCATTTTTGTAAAGGATTGGCAATGACATCATAAAGGGCTGGCTGCATTGTTTTGGGAATGATGGTCCGATTTGTGAATTACGTATGGGTCGCGTTGATGCAGGCGTGACCTTTGGTTCCGTGAAAGTTATTTACTAGGTTGAATAGGTCGTCCCTTGACAATGGGCCATCGTGCTTTGTGCAGAATTCAATCGTTGTTCCGGTTCGGGAGCTTTGTTCGAAGCAATGGTGAAGATTTATTCTTCAATTCCCATTTAGCGACTCCTTAAAAGAAGGGAGTTTTTCCTCCGTGACTAAGGTGGGATAGCATCAACAGACTCCACTAATGGCTTGGGTTCGTCTTGGAATGGGACCGAGAATGAATTAGTATGAGTATTCCTGACCCATTTGCTCCCTCGGCATAAACTTTAGCGCCATCACTTTTGAGGGAGAGACCATTATTTGTCGATGTCAATGGTTGATCAGAAAGAAGCTTGTGTTTCATTCTCCTTGTTTCAACCATTGCACCTCGATTTTTGCCCACATCATCTCTTCTTGTTTTAGCCTTTCTTCCATTGTTTTGGGAAGGTCTGATTCTTGAGCCTGGTCCTTTTCATCATTGCCTCGATCATTGTCTGAGGTTCGCCATTTTTCCTCGGGAGTCTTTTTTGGTTATAACATGTCACAAATGTGTTCTTGTTCAAAATGTTTGGAGGTTGCATTTGATGATTCTGAAAGCTTCGAGAAGATGTATGATATTATTGCTTCTTATGGTATTAGTCCACCAAATTTTGTATTTTTAATGAATGATGGGTGATCTGGTCTAAAAAAGCTCCTTGGTCTAAAATGTATCATTAGGGGGTCTCACCAAATTAATGAAGTGGACCCACATCAAGCCAATGATCGATCCCCCAATAGAGAATGTCAAGTCTATGTCTATATTTTGAAGCATAATGGGAGTCTAGCATAAGGAACCTATCCATCCTTGATGCTACTTTCCTGCTTCCCCTTGCTTATTATTCCTATGCACCATTTACTATGGGATATCAATGAGCTTGGATTCAAAGAATGAAGGTGTTGAATGTTTCCGAGTCTTTATCCAATATTCGTAAGCTCTCCCTTTTTCCCCCGTTAGAGTGGTGATCATATTAAATTCACTCACCTAAAATCCAAGGTTTGCCCCATGGTGTTTTCTGACGTCATCTGCCTTTCAAAGATTCAACTTTTCCGGATTCTTTTAGATCCATACACGTTGGTGATGCATAATATTTTCCATGAGTCTCAGCATGTTATAGATGACCGATAATGAGCTATGGACAGCACCGCATAAAGAACTTGCTTTTATTCCAAAACATGAGTAGTCTCCTTTCCTGCTTCGTCTGATAAGTACTATGCTTACAATGCAGGACTCTTGGAAAAGAGTTTTTGCTGCTTTCAATGCCATTGGAAGAGCATTTGGATTCTTGAAGAAGTATATGTCCGGATGTTGGCAGAATAAATGGTTTTTCAGATACTTCTTTGGAGGCTGCTTAGCCCCCTCGACAAGTTCTAGGTTGTACTATTGAGTTACCTTTGAGCAGTCAGGACTAAGGCTCCCCGATTTTTCCTTTTTTTTCATTTATTAGGACCGCCTAGTTCTTGTATTTGCCGTCTTTGTGGATTTTCGTCTTCTTTCTTTTTCCCGATCCTTGCGGGCTCGTATTGGTCCAGGCCCATGTTGGATTGAATGCCAATTTCCTGGCTATTTCCATTGCCTTTTGCCGCATTCGAAGCTGGAGATATTCCAACTGGAAGTATGCCATTTCTATTTTCTCCAAATGTTCTTGGGGGAGGCATCCACTCTCAGCTTAGACCCCATTGTTTATCGATTGGAGATCTAGATTCGCCTAGGATCTCCTCTAGAGGAGATTAGCATGGAGTGGTTTATATGCTGGCCTGACATAGTTCGTGTGCATGGAGGGGTTTGCAATGAGGTGTGTCAGGTTGACCGGATGGGGACAAGGTTTTCGGGTTATGTCACAGCTCCGGGCGTGAATGAATCGTAGTTTGGTCGGGAGTGTTGGTTGATTAGATGAATGATCGATCATTGACAGATCTTTGAACAAAGTGGGGGCATGAGAGACCATAGGGTGCTCATCAGAGTCAATATTGCTAAGAGCTTCAGTTATTTCTTATCGGGGGGTGGTATTACAAAGCCACGGGAGGAAGGTTTCTGTGAGGATTTTTTCCTTTCTTCTTGCTCTTCCTTGGTACAAAGGGCAGAAACTGGGTGGGGAGGCCACCTTTCCCCGTTGGGGCCTACAGGTGGTACATTAAGGGGCAGCCATGACTAATATGTCCATACTGTCATGATGTCGTAACTGGACTGGGATGTTTTCGGTAATCAATGGTTTGCTTCCATTGCACTCCTCTTGTGGATCAGCTCAATATGGCCTGGGAGGGGGTCCTAAAACATCCTGTAAACACAGCATTCTAGTGTAGGTTGTGTACTTACCTTGAGATGTGAGATCTAAGCTTGGACAAAGACGCCTGGGCCTTTTCCCAATGGCTTCCAACATGCGCTTGTTCCAGTGAGTCAACAGCAAGGAGTAAAGTTGAATCCACATCGGAAATTCTTGAAATATTCCTATTCGGAGCGAGTTTGGCTCCCAAAAGACGTTATGTAAGTCCTTAGAGTTGCAGAAGTATGGGCCTCCTTCGAATATGCGATTCTATCAGTCTCCAGCGAAAAACAATGAAAAAGCTCTCGATCCAAAATGGTTCGTAGTCCCCTGGCCGATGAAGGTTTATCCACCAAAGAAGAGCCTTTTCATTGAGTTGAAACTCCCATGAATCGGCATATTAAGGCATGTTAACTCATGTGGTTCTTATCTGCCGATCCGGTGGATCTTCGATGATTAATTTGGCATTTTCTCCGAGAGTGGGCTCATAAGGGGATGGGTCTGCATCGTGTTGATCGGGAATGTACTCGCGTATGCAGCTATTTGTAGCCAAATCTTGTTGCTGACCTCTGATCGAGCCGGAAGGGATTTTGGTGGACTGCATGTGGCGCTGCTCAAAAAAAGGGTCAAAGGTTCGGGGTTTAACCCCCCCGAGGTGGTCATGGGGCGAATCAATTGGGTGTTGCGCACAGATTGGGATCATTAATTGGATTGGCCGGCTGGGCTTACTGCTAGAGGAGATGGTCAGGCAAAGGCAAGGTGTCCGAGGGTGAGTGCATAACTTAAATAAACCCAAATCTTCCATGTCAAAAATTTAATTTTGTTTATACATAGTCATTATTATTTCTTGTAATCATCAAATCATATCCATATACAACTAGATATACAACAACCCCACTTTCCAATATTTCAACAAAAAGAAAGTTGGTATCATCCAAACATAAAATAACTATAATTAAGCTTGAGAAGGTGTTCGGCCAATTTTTCATATAATGCATGGGATACATATTTTTCCATACAAATATTTCAATAAAATTTTCATACCTTATGTTCTTTTCCTTTTGCATAAAAACCTTTGGTTTAAAAAATAAAAACATATTCTTCAATCACCATTGAAAAACGTTGTTTTTACATAACATGATGTATCTTCCACTTTGAGTCACAGAGAAAACATAGTTCGATTATGCTCCATTTTTCTATAGGAGAAAATTTTCATGTGTAATCAATACCTTCCTTTTGAGAATATCCTTTTGGCTACAAGTTCAGTTTTGTATTTACTAAGCAACTCCATCTACCTATTTCATCTTATAAACTCATTTACAACCAACAGGTTTGATTCCAATAGAGTGATCCACTAAAATCCAAACATAGCACTTTAATGAGGGAATCATAATTATTCTTTCACCGTATCCATCAATCCATCACAATTATCAACTTCTTCAAAATAATTGGGTTCACTTCACTAGGAATAATTAAACTCGCACTCATGATGTAAAGGTTACTTGAACTTGAAGCAGACATCACCTTTAGAAGAACTTCATGTTTCAAAGTCACAATAATTTCTAAATATATGAACAAATCTTCATAAAGGTGATTGAAGTGGCTATGATGGTTTCTCATCCTAAAGCATAGGTTATTCAAGAACACTATAACCCCGTATAACTAACACTATCCTATAAATTTTTTCAATGGAAACATTCTCACAAGTCAAAAGACAGAAAAACCCATAGACTAATATAGAATGGGAACCCCCCCTCCAAACATGGTGAACATCATTATCGTATTCAAAATAAACTTTTGATGCAAATTTCTCCAAATGTTGAAGTTGTCTATCAACAATGAATTATTCGTCGTACTCAAGAAAATTAACATCTCTAGAAAGAATTAATTTCTTATTTTCTTCATCATATAACTTAAAACTTTTTGAAGTATTATAGAATATAACAAAATATGCATTTTCTTAATTTCCTTCCTTCGGTAACTCCACTATTTTCTTCTTCTGTTTTGAGCGTAGGAGTTAATGTATTAGCATGTAGATGCAAAAACTATGAAATGTTGTTCACAGCCAGAGTATATTATACCAAATTTCATATGATTTTTGTCATGGATAACAAGAAAAGACAATATTTCTAATATAAGATACACAAATAATCGTTTTTCCCAAAAACATCAACTTCACATTTTTAAAAAACATCACTATTTAACCATATTAAGAAATGTTTTATTCATACACTCGCAACACCATTCCCAAGTATGGATTGTGAAGTATTGTAATATGATTTTTGATGCCATTGTCCATGAAATAATCGTTCAAAAACATTAGAAGTATATTCACCACCATTATTAGTCTCCGAGAATTCCAATGTTCAATTGAGTTTCATATTTTATCATCGAATGGAAAGTTTTGAAATTTTCAAATACTTGTGACTTATATTTCAATAGATACACCTAAATCATTCTAATAATCATCAATAAATGTCAAGATATATTTATTACCATTTGTAGGTTGTAACATGAATAGGTCCACATAAATCTGAATGAAGGATCTTAATTTTCTTGAAGCTACCGAGAAGAAGAACTATGAAAGGTTTCCTACAATGTTTTCCCAAATACAAGCACTTGTAGAAGAAGTTTTTGAATTGTAGGGCCCTTTAATACCGTTCTCTCATAATTTTGATGTTTTCATAGTTAATGTGACCAAAATGAGCATGTCATATTAAACTAGGAGTCAAATTCTCTCTTTGTTGTGCTAAAAGAACATAACTATCATGAAAATTTATAGTAAGTGATGTCATTAATTTTTTAAAAACATACATTCTTCAACACCGTCATAATGACTACATGATCAAATTCCTAGGCATCTCAATAAGGTCATCAAAGATATGCATGGGAATGCTATTTTCAGCGAATATGTATAAGGGACATTAAATTCTTTGAATTTGTAGAGAGGCAATGTGGCATCACGTAGAACATAATTTACAAGTTTTTGACCCTTGAATAGATGGATCCAATCCTCGAAGGTTTGAATTGAGATTTTTCAAAGAAATTAAACTACGCCATCAACTTGATCACCTAATGTTTCAAAACAAATCTCTCTAAAAATTTATATGACATGTAGTTCTAATCTAAATCTGAACTGGTTTTCTTCCATGAAGAAAATCTAATACTTAAAACATCATTACATTATTGAAATTGTAATGAGAAATAATACAAATGAGAAATTTTAGATGTTTTTTCTCAATAGGTGGTTGTTCTTTGTTCTCACTAAATTAATTTCTCCTTTCCTTGACCTATCACAAGGAGTTTTGAAATGAATAGAAGTATGTCTTACTCTTCCACATCTATAAAATTTGAGATTATTATTATTCTAAGAAAATTGTTGTATTTTTTCACCTTGACTGCTAAGTGAACTTGGTTATTAAACCCCCTACCTTCTGTGTGTTCTCTACTCATGACTCCTAGTACTTTTACCACCTCTAGAATATTCACTCATGAGACTTTTTAGTATTTTAGGCTAAGGAACCAAGTTTCTAAACATTAGAAGTGGTGGAGGATATTTCTTTGTAAAAACCTCAAATATAACATACCATTAACTATATCGAATGTGAAATTAATAATCAACACCAAAATGTTTAACGAATCAACATAGAAATTTGATAAACACAGCAAAGACGGCTTTACCTCAGAAAGGTAATGATATTCTTTACTTTGAAACTCAAATTTAAAATCATTGAACCTACTAACCGTAACAACATTTTGGGGACAACCTCCACTCCAATCGTAGGCTTGGCCGCATAATCTTTCCAAAGTTGGCCACCCCAAGCCTCAATAACGATATCGCTAAGAGTAAGCCTTTCTCATAATACCTTTCTCTCAAGAGAATGGATGAAGGAATGATGAATGAATATTCCCTCAATGTCTATTAGTCAGACCTAAAAATAGAAAGGGAACCTATTAGATGCACATTCGTGAGTCAACATGAAAATTTATTTCTTTTATTTTAAGTTTTACTTCTAATTTAGTGTTTCTCTGTTTAATTTACTTCTTTTGTTAACTTTACATGTTTTTTATAGTTTCTTAGTTTAATCTTTCTTAATTTATTCTTTTACTTTGTTAACTTTACATGTTTTTTATAGTTTTGTCTAACTTTTCTCTTAATTTATTCCTTTTTACTTTGTTAACTTCACTTTCTATATTTAGTTTCTATTTAGAACCCGCTTATTATTACTATTTATTTAGAACTCTAGTTATTATTTACTATTTTATGTGGTCATATTACATTATTCTCTTTATTATTTATTCTCGTATTTACTTTATTGACTTATTATTTATTTACTATTAATTTAATTATATAGATTATATTTATTTATTATTTATTATTTTTATTAGTATTATTAGGGACACAGATACTCTCTTTTATGAACTTCTGTCTCAGTTAAGCGAATAAATTATATTTTATTTATCTAGTTTTTATTACTTCATGTTTGCCCAACACCCTTTGTTGAACTAGTATTTAAAGGGTGAAAATGAAGCTGGTTACAATTTTTTGCCCCTTTGAGAAAAACTTTCATTTTTTTCTCTGTTTCCTTCAACTGCAAGCTAAAACAATTTTTCCGTTTAGAATTTCATTTTGCGATAAAAATGTGTTATAAATTTTATTAGCTTTTATTACTTATTTTTTGAAATCTTTATACAATAATTTTGATATACCAATCAGTATTTCTTTTAGTGTGTGTTATTTTAGCAATCAAAGGATTCAGTAAGAAGTCATGTTAATACACTAATGTTGTATCTTTGAATAACTGCATTTTTGAAAAAAATGAGATACAACAATCTAGACCGAGTCTACTTCGGTTTCACACATTACAAAGTCAATAGATGCATATCATAATTACTAGAATTTTGAACTGTTCAATATGAAAAACTATACATTTTGAATATATTTTAAGACGCAAGAAATTTTTAACATATAAGTTATAAACTAAAAATATAAGAACTACCCATTAGAGATGACGACCAATGTAATGCACCATAATTTTTTCTAATTTTTTTATAATGTATTTTAATATCCATAATACTATACTTAATCGAATCATAATGACTTTAAGAAATTGTTTGTATTCCATTTTATTACAAAATTAATTAAAATTAGTAAATACTTATGAAATTCCATAAAAATTTATATTTCCTAAAAAGTAGATTCAATTTCGAAAAATGCTTGTCTTGGTTATGACGCTAATCTGCACTACCATGGAGTTTAACTTACCTAGAAATTACATACGTATTCGTGAATTTGGGTCCGCATAATTTCTAATGCATTAGTTCGGCCAACCTTAAAAGTTTGGTCGAATTGTTTTTTGTACCACAACTTGTCAAGTCTAACGACATAAAAGTTCGAATTTGAATTATATAAAATTTCGATCGAAATTTCACCCAATTTTTTGTTTCATTGGAAAAATACCATAAACTTTTAAAAAAACATTTTGTAAGAATACAAATTTTTAAAATCATTCGTAGTTTTCGGGGATACGTTTTCGTACATTTGGTATGATTTTACAAAGGTCTTTATTCGATTTTGCAAAGAATTATTTTGGGTTTAAGAACTTTTCTTGAGGCAATATCCAAAGAACATTTTGCGAAAGATTATTTGGTTTCAAGGACTTTTCTGGGAGGTATATCTAAAGAAACATTTGCAAAATATTGTTTTGGGTTTGCAGACTTTTCTTGAGAAATATCCGTGCCGCACATTTCTTTGGAGATATGTGATACATTTTTGGATGTTTTTGTATTTTATTTTTTTGAGGAGGATTTCATGATTTTCATTGTTTTTGAAGGTATGGATTTGGGCGTAATTTCAAAAGGACATTTTGACATTTTTGGGGTATTTTTTAAAGTGATATTTTTGAAGTATTTTGAAGTGTCATTTTTGTTAGTTAAATGAATTTTTAATGGACATTTCTTGAGCAAATACTTTGTGCTTTATTACTTTTGTATACGTGTTTTGGGTTGAAGCTAAATCTTTTATAATGATTTTTTAAAAATGAGTTTTTTTCACCTTTTAAATGAAATTTTTTATATTTTGAAGGAAATATTTTGAGCCTATTTCTCATTTTTAATAAGACATTTTTTCAGATTTTTTAAAGCAAGTGTTGATTGGAGCATGTATTTTTTTGCAAAATTTTAAAATGAGTTTTTTTTAAAATTAAATTTTTGTACAAAGTTTTTTTGAACATTTTTATTTAAATTTTTGGGCGACTTTTGAACTTCATAGTTCATTATCACAGGTGTTCAAAGGAATTCTCACTTATGAAAAATATGACTTAAAAATAGACCTTGAGGAATGCAGAGAAGAGATGAGACAATCTCGCAAAGGTGTTATAGAAGCACTCTCAAATATTGGGAAAAATTAATCAACCAGAAATAAGCAGGTATGTAAATGTAAATATTAGATTGATATATTTAAAATTTTCCTAGTGTGATGAAGCTTAATTTTTATTTCGAGGAATTAATTCTGAAAATATTTTGTACAAATGAGATATTCCTCAAACATGATGACAAAATTTTGAAAGAGAAAGTGAAAGAGATATTGAACCAATGATTGAAGATGGTGAAAGTGTTGAAAGAAATTCAAAGGAAGAAATTGAATGGGGACAAGGTATATATATATATATATATATATATATATATATATATATATATATATGAATATATGAATGTATTTATTTAAAACATATATATTTATTAATTTAGTTACTTATTGAATATGTAACTATTATGTACTATTCATTCGAATAGCATGAAATCAATGTCGATGATGAGATGTTCGAAAATGTTGACACTACACATATGGAGATAAAAAATCTAAATCCATTATATACGTATATCGTATACATTTTGATACCTATCGATAAGGAAAATGTGATAGTTCAAGCCTCATGTTGAAAGGTCTCCTATCATTAAGGAAATTAAAAGAAGCTACGATTTATTAGACGAAATCAACCAAAGATAAAAATGAAGAAAATGTTATACAAAATATAAATAGGTGTTGATAAATTCAATTAGACGATCTAGACAGAAAATGTTTCAGTTTGTACAAAGCAACACATACATGTTGTTTCCACTATGTACTAAAATAATCGTCATAAAATCTAAGTAAGTACTAGCATTAGAACCTCATTTAAAAGCTTTGTACAAACATCATAAATTTCGTTGTGTAAATAGATGTAAATGATGAACCTTCATGAAAGAGAGATATTTGTAGTAGCAACCACATAAAGATGACCGGGATAAACAAAGAAAAATAATATATGAATATTGAAGAAGGATTCACAGAGCTTCGCCAACTACAAAGTATGGATGCGAAGAAGAATATCAAGAAATCATATTTAACATGAAAAACATCGAAACCACCAGCTTAGAGTTTTTCAACAAGTTTCCCGGAAAACCACTCGCTAGAGTTTTTCAACAAGTTCAAAGAAGAGAATCATGAAATTCATTGTGTCAATCGTTGTTTTTTTCAACAAAACCATGGTATGTAAACCTATCACCGTACACGTACACTTGTTGTTGTCGTTATCATGTGGAATTGCTATATTATGACACATTCCTTAATTTTGGTAGAAAATTTTTGGAAGGATTCACTCTCCTTCCACTATCCGTGATTCCATATCTCAAACTCTATGTGAAAGACAAAGCACGATGAACTATTTTACGAAAAGAAATGTGTTGGTGGTAAAAATGCAATGAACGTGGAAATTTGACTAAATTTCAAAACAAATATCATACCGATATAAATGATCAATCATTGTCCTAACATGAAATGGAAATGGAAGAGATATGAATATATCCATACATTGATTTATGACAAATAGTAAAGAATTGAATTAATTATGAATAACTCAGATAGAATTTTATAAATTTTGAGGCGTAAATTTATAAATACACCAAGCATTCCCATAGAGCTCGATGGCAAGACTTTGCAATTCAAAAATCCCGTGATGTTTTCCTACCTAGAACCATTTTGCGACTGATTTTACAGAAAACTACACATTTGTTCCACAAAAGAAATTCATAGTGAATACTATCATTCGAATTAAGTGTCCATGCTCGTCCATATTCTATAGACATGTTGAACAAAACATCGATCATATAGAAAGAACCAAATAGCACCAAGAAGGTTAAAGAATATCGTCTTTATAATACGTTGACGGCTAGCACATGATACCTATTTTGTACAACATTGTTTTGGAAAATTTATGATTCCTTTAAAACGTGAATAACATTCAAATGCTGAACACTGGATATGGTCGATGGGATGCTATGTCAATTTAAATTTGTACGATCATTCTTTTGGTTGTGTTTCTTCATAAGAAAACCTACATTAATCATTGTTGAATTTTCGATACTGCCATGGAAAAGGATAACATGATGGTAGGCACATAAAATGAGCACTTCAAGATATCAAATGAACCTCTCATGTCAACTAGGATGCCAAAGAAGTTGTTCAATGGTGCATCGCTGCTCTAAGCCATGAGGACTAACTCGATCAAGGGGAAGCAGATTGATATCTAATGCTAAACAATGTACATTTATCACAATGATTATTCTGATTGACTTTGATATCATATTTACATTATTCTTGAATTTTCCATATAAAGATTTTTTTTGGCATATTGGGATCAAAGACGTAGATAGACCAATTGAAATGATGTTGAAACAATAAAAGGGACTCAAAAATTACTTTCAATTAGAACAACAAGCACCAGAAAATGTGTTTTAATTGGATAAAGAAAATATTCTGAGTTGCTATTGGGTGTTCAGAGGACAATACGTAATCCAATGACGTTTGTGAAAAACAAAATGTGGTGTAAAATATTGAAACATACAGAGTTTAAGCATTTTTGTATGGGTAAATGTTCGCTGCAATTTTTAAAGAAATACAATCGCAGGAGACTAGCAATATCATCCGATGGTGATCGATTTTCTGATCTTGTTAGAGAAGGTAATACTTGAATTGATTTCCAAATTATAAAGATCTAGAAATAATTAAATACATAAGTTTAGCAGTTTTATTATTAAAAAGAGACAGTTTTTAATAATTGCACCTTGTCACAGATGAAAATGTAGGACATTTGATGCGAATTAAAACGAAAAATGAAATTATTAGAAAAATATAATCATGATGGATTTCCATATGAAAGAGGATCTATTATACCGAAAGGTTATTTTTTCAGACAAACTAATCAAAGTGATTTGTTTATTTTGAAGACTATGAACATTATTTCATAATTTATCGAAGATAGTTTACTGGTGGGGAAATATTGGGTCACAAATTTGACAGAGTGGGGTTCAATCAAAGAAAAATGAAAATTAAGAAACGGAAATGTCAATTTGATCATGAACGGATCATTACATATATCCACTGAATTTTTTTTATTGAATCATTTTAACAACTTATTCTTCTTTGGATTATGTTTTAGAACTTTCGAACTCAACTAAAAATTGAGTCAGCTTTATATGTTGTTCCATAAGTGTTTTACATGTATTAAAATTGTTTTGGTACATGCACACTAGTATCAACCGAGTAGCTTTTCTATACATGCATTGATGAAAATGTTGCATGTATTGTGTGTGTGTGTGTGTGTATATATATATATATATATATCTCATGTAGGTTCCTATATTACTACTATAGTCCCTTATTGTTATTATAACTCTTTATTGTTATTATTATACCTCAGTAACCCCATTTTGTTATTATTGTTCCTCAAATTAACAGTAGGGTTTGCTGGATTGGACATCATGGCCCACCAGGATTGAAGCATTATGGCTGTCATTGACCTCATATACAGTAGTGAGTGTTTCGTGTAAATTGCATCATCCAAGAATTGTTCATTTGCTGCAATGTGGCTGAGAGCCCCTCGAAGTGGCTTATTTATAAGGTGTTGATGTCTCTTTCTTCTATTTTTGGAGTCAATAAGCACAACATTTGATATCGTAGTCAAGATCTAGGTTTTGCTGCTCCAACAGGTCATCGTGGCATTTTCGCTATAAAAATTTTTACCAAGTTTCAAAAGCTAAAATTTTGTGGTACGAAGTCGAAATCCCGAGGGAACATTGTCAAAACATTTAGGAGCTTGGTTCGCAATATTTTTGGAGATATGATATGTGGAATTTAGATTCTTTTTCGTGATCCTAAACGTTATCGTTGTATTTGCGCTATAAATTTTTTATACCAAGTTTCAAAAGCTGAAATTCATAGGGTGTGAAACTGAAATCCTATGTGAAAATTGTCAAAAATTTCAAAGCTCAGGGTTCACAAGATTATAGAGATATGATCCGTGGAAGGTGTTCTTTAGGTTTCTGAATTTCATCTCAAAGAGGTGATCGTAGCAACATTCATAACTCGAGCATCGATTGGAGTGTCAAAATTTGTCGCAAGTACACGAACCGTAGTTTCGGTTATCAATTTCGTGGCTAAAGGATGAAATATGATAGGTGGAAAGTCGTGTACAAGTTCACTCTACTGAAAACTAGTCCATAATTAGGCCAATAGGAGATTGGACACAAATTTGTCATGGGAGAACTAAATCAGGTCCAAATCCTGGTGGAATTCAAAAGATAATTCATAGGGCTACATTGGTAATTGAATCTAAACATTGAAGTGTCACAATTACAGAGATAATCCAATTTCAATACCTAGCTCCTCAAAATCACATAGTGTAAGTAAGGCATTTTTTTCCGACGGCATAAGTCTTGCTTGAAGAATCAATCTGAATTGATTCCATGTAATATTATAGAATAGTAGATATCAATATTAGGTCTTAAAATATGCCCCTAAAATAATTAACAACTGCATAAGCTCTCTGAAGGTTTCACGATGACCATGAAGATGAAGAATTGCAACATGATCTATCAAATTTACAAGAACAAAAGTGCAACAAATTAATTTCGCAAAGAGCAACAAAAAATGAAATGGAAGTTTTAAAAGGCACATGAAGTGAAGACATGGTTTGAAGAAAGGCGGAAGCTTGAAGATGATGAAGAAGCTGTAGAAGCTAAGATGGACAGGCAGCAGAAACACAAGATCCAGTGGATATCGGTGGTCACCCACCTATTCCACTTGGGGCTCCACCACTGTCTCTTCGCCTTTTCGCCTGCACAATTTACTATTTTTTAAGCTTTTTCTGTGTCCTAAACTTCCGGAGTCGTTTTGAGGCTCAACGACGTTTTTTGGGAAAACAGAGAGCAACATGGGCCTGTTGACCGACAAGCGTTTGGTTCTAAATTTGTAGTCCTCAAGAATATTTTTAACAGAGGGTAGTGAAAAATGGTCAAACGGAGATCGTATTAAAAAAAAGATAGCTTTTTTGTAAAGGAACACCAATTCTACCCAAACTAGGTCTAAGGTTTTGCGTCTCATCTCCTAGGGTTAGGGTTTTGGTCGTTTAGGATTTCCTATTGTTTCTAACAACAGGCTCCCAGACTCTAATAGAATCCGCCGTAGGCTTGTGCTGCAACATATATTTCGTAGATAGTTACCAACATTTAGCTAGCTTTAGTTCCACGATTCTCCGTTCATAAGCAAATTTCAGCTTCTTGATATTAATGAATGTATGTTATTTCCACTTGCATCTTCATATTTATGGTTATATGTTTATTCTATTGCGTTCTCGCATAAATCAGATCGTACGTAGTGCCTTTTTTTCGATCCTTTCTTGCATGTCCCCAAATCTATAAGCTCTGCATAAGGAGCTAGTGCCTCATCCGTGGAAATCTTGCAAGATCGCCGCAAACTCGATGGACGCCCATGGGGGACGAAATAAAGATGAGGGAGTAGGAGATCCTATCAAATATTTCTCGAGGAGGCTCCTCGAAAAACAAAGGAATGCGATGATGGATAACTTGCTCAGATTCTTCAATCTACACGACCGCGCGTATTCGCATCCAATAACCACTGATAAGGACCCTGAAAAGTGGGACAGAAGAATTTTGAGATCAACATTTGAGGACTCGAAATAGATGCGATGCTTGGTGCAGATAGATGGTTTAACCGCTAGAAGGATATTTTTGCTCATGACTTTTCGGCACTTTCGGTGAGAAGATTATTTTTGCACTCTCAAAGCTACCCCCATGCCAAGGACTCGTGGGAAACCTATTGTGAGAATAAGGACCGTATGTTAACCCTTCTGTTTCGGCCGTACCAACTTGAATTCTTTCCAAGATGCCGTCAAGGAATGGGTGACTATCCCGTGGGGAGCCAGAGGACAACACATACAATGGACCACGCCGCGACACAAAGAAAGGGATCAATATGTGCATGAGCCAACGAACCGTTCCATACCTTGCACAAAGTTGGGTATCAAAGATTCGCAGAAACATTCGGTGCTAAAGTATCACAATTGTCTCCGCACAGATACATTCACAGAGGAAAATGGAGTTCCTCGACATCTCTTGCTTGCATGAAAGATACTGTAGCAGCCGCTAAGATTGAGCGTAAATTCGGCGCAGATGTGAATTTGGATTCCGCGAATCAAAAGCAAGGGAAAGGTGTTTTCAAACCGTTGTATCAAAGTTGATAGAGCCAGACATGGTACGAAAGACAACTCATCGAAGCCACAAGAAAAGAAATGTGACTGGCAGCTAAAGAAGGACACGTGAAAGGGTGGAGTTCCATAAGAGCTCCACCACACAGTGAGTGCTCGGCCGCGCCTCAGTGGCCGAGATGTGGGCTTCGAGTCGATGCATGTTCGACCTCGAATCGAACTCAAAAAGGGAATGAAAAAGGGGAAATGGATATTGATGCGGAGCTCTAATGCCACCGTTTCCACATAAAGATCCGTATGAGTGAACCGAAGGATTCAGAGAGGAGGAAATACTCCTTCCACTCCTAGATGTGGGTAAAGGGTTCCCCGCACGCTCATTGTCGATAATGGAGCCAAAGAACCTCATTTCATTAAAGAGGTCGGTTACTGTAGTATACCGTCGTGTACCACCCAATGTACCATACACCATCGGGTTTACCTGGTGACGGATTTCTCCACACCGTAGTGTCGCTTTAGAAAGGGACGAAGGTTTCACGTAATGAGGTATTATGTGACGTTGCTCCTATTGATGTTTCGATTTATTATTAGGACAACCATACTTTTGGAAGTGTCATGTTGTGTATGAGTCTCTAATTTCGTGTTGTTATTGTTAGTTTAGTAAGTTGTACAGATACCGCAGGTACCACCTCCTCGCCGCTATTCCCTTGGTTACGTAAAACACGTGCAAAGAATTTCATTTCCCAAAACCAGAAATTCTTTTTCCCCGATGATCCGCCCCTGCAGCAAGAAGAAGACCGTGGCCACGACCTCCAAACTGTGGCTCCCTCCGTACAACAACAACAAATGGAAAAGGTTGTGGAGGAGTATGGGGACATATTCACCTCACCCACAGGGTTCTCTCGCACCATCAGTCAAGCACCCGATTGATCTCGACCCTGTGTGCGCCGCTACCTAATGGACCGATCTATCGGCGCTCGTTCCAGAGAATGACAGCAAGAGGCGTATTCGTGAGTCACAGTGTAAAGGTCACATCGACTGTCACTGCCTGCAGGAGCCGGATTAGCAGGAAGGTATAGCGAGCGCACGTGGGAGATCAGAGTCGACCACTCCAGTGTCGAACAAGATCATCGGTCCGAACAGGTACCTATAATCGTAATTAATAATCGGAATGTCCTGGGGTGTAAAGAGCCAAAGAAGATCGATCTAAGTCCGGGTATCACCAGTACCACTGAACCCTCCGATGTAGTGGAAGACCTGCTTTCAAAGCCATGAAGGCCTTTTCAACGGCTGGTCATGCCTTTTGTTGACGAATGCTCCTCGCCACCTTCATGAGATGATGGACGATATCTTGCGGCCATTCACCAACTCATTTGCGGTGTACTTTGGATGACATTTCGATCTTCAGCCTTTATCAAAGAGCACTTTCACACATCTCGACAAGTCCTTCCGTAAAACACTCAGCAATACGTTGTGTGCCAATTTGAGAAGTATCTTAGTATGACCTGTGTTCAATATCCGGGATACATTATTGATGAAAGGGGGTGCAATGATCTGTGCCCAAGATCCAAGTGGATACGTAGACTAATCAAAGGTTTTGCTAATTTCTACCCTGAGTATTCGTATGATTTCCTTCATATCACTTGGCCCTTCACCAAGTCACCAAGGGAGTGGAGCGAGAGAAAATTTTTGGTCGAAATCAATGCATAGGCCTGGCGTAATTGAAAATCGCTCGTTCGCCCCAATGCTCACTTTACCGTACTTGCAAATGTACTTATTGAGATCGAGATGCATGCCTCCGACTATGCTAATAAAGGGGGCTTTACCAATGTGACATCCAATAGTATTTCACAAGGAGACATTGTCTCCATTACGGTCATATCCCACTTATGACAAAGAAAATGTACTCCATTGTGCAAGCTTGTCGACAATAGAAGCATTACATTTAAGAAACAATCATCCACATAGACCACACCGCCTTAGTTTGCACAGACAAGGAAGTTGGCACGGACGCTATCAGAAGTGGTCCACATATCTGCAACAGCTTCATTTGAACATCAAGTACAAGAAGGCAGCACCAATCATGTTGCAGATCGCCCTCACCGACCACCGATCGTGGCGCCACCATCGTCTCAACCTCAGGCACGAGACTTCCCACGTCGTTTCTCTATGAGAGTGACCCGGTAATTCGGCCACACCACAAGGCACTCTTGGGGGTACGCAAGTTCCAAATTTTCACCTCCAAGATGCACTTTTATGTCACATGGGACACGTTTGTTCCTTCAAGTGAGCGTGCCAAGATGATATGGGAAGCACACCATGCTTCTAGCCGCCGGGCATTTTGGGGTTTAGAAAACGTAGCAACTCGTTGGTATATTTCTATTGGCCAAACTTCCTTCAAAGGATGTCGAGAAGCACATCAGATCCGCATCGCTTGTGCCATCGCCAACCGACCATCAAGAAGCA
Organism: Pinus albicaulis; assembly: GCA_034641835.2. Classification (NCBI taxonomy): domain Eukaryota; kingdom Viridiplantae; phylum Streptophyta; class Pinopsida; order Pinales; family Pinaceae; genus Pinus; species Pinus albicaulis. The sequence continues at coordinate 1,133,166,917 of CM076574.1, forward strand.
AGGCTCATATACCTCTACCTACCCTTGGCCGACCTTGGGAATCCATCTCCATGGATTACATGTCGAGCCTAATCTCTACTATGGAAATGATCAGAAGTTGTGGTTGCTGGAGCAGATTTTGAAGATGGCCATTATATGCCCCCAAGAAGAATATCACGCTATAAGCCACCGCTAAACTCTTCTTTGAACGAGTGTGGTGCACTTTGGGATCCTGGCTAGCCTATCATATTAGATCGGATAGTGTGTTCCTCATTATTTTGGTCCAAACCTTCGGTCAATGTTTGATACCAGCTCACTAAGTCCATGCCTTTCCATCCCCAAACATGGCCGACAGGTCGCTCAACAAATGATTGTACACATTTTGCGCATGTACACCAAGCAGCATCCACGCACATGGGATCGCAGAGCTCTCACACAACAGAAGAAGACCCAGCCCATTGTACCAATCGGCTGTTAGCCTCTTTCTCAGTGGGCTTGGGATTCCACCACTATATTCTATACTGATCGCCATGCCATTTGCAAATGTCAGAACTCACCATGTCCACTCAGTTGACAAAGCAAGTAGCTTCATCGAGCACATTCCACATCCGCCAACAGAACATGATATACCGGACAAATCCACCCCAAGTACAAGCAACGCCATGATTTAACATCGGTGCCACACAACTTGTGTGGGCAACAAAGTATGGCTACATTTATAAGGGGCGCTCATCAACTCACCGCAAGCTTCGCTCGTCCGACACGTGCCGTACACCATCACCAAGGTCGTAGGGATAAATGCCTTCGACTCTCGCTCTCCACCATTCCTTGTCCGCACCCGCCCTCAATGTGGATCGCTTCTTCCTTACTTCCCACCTCATCGACACCTCGTACATTGCAGAACAACTCACACTCAACAAAGAGCACCCAGACTACATGGACAGGGCTACCGCATTGTATCATGGACATGAAAGCGAAGAACACTTGCCAAACAAGATCCAACTATATCGGGTTGTCAAAGCCGACAACTCCCCGCACCAAGGAAAGTGGTTCACTGTGGGACTGTTCGCGCAGAATTTCATCTCATGGAGTAGAACTTAACGCAATGGGGACCATTGCTTCCTAAGGGGAGGAATGATCCAGGTGGATATTGGTGGTCACCCGCCTATTCCACTCTGGGCTCCACCATTGTCTCTTTCAGTTTTTCTGGCTTTGTCAGCTTTTACTATTTTTAGCGCCGGGTCCGAACTGGCCGCTTTTGAGGCCCTCAAACGACGTTTTTTGGGAAAATGGAGAGCAACATGATCAATGAACCAATTTTTTCTTCTTTTCCAAATTTGTATTCCTGACAGATCTTTCTAACGAGGTATGTTACACGTCAAACGGAGATCGTATGCCAAAGTTACGCTCGGGAAGTTGGAACACCACTTACCCAAACGGGGCCTTAGTTTTGGTGCCCCACTCCTAGGTTAGGTTTTGCTTGCGAGGGACCACCATTGTTTCTAAATAATGTTCTCTAACCCTTATCAGAATCTCATTTTAGGTTCGTAGCCACCACATTCTTCGCAGATAGCTTTTCATCGTTATTCTCTAGCTAGTTTTTAGTTCCATTCCGTTCATAAGCAAATTTCAGCTTCTTGATAATAATGAACAAGTGTTATTTCCGTTGCACCTATGTATTTATGCTTATGCATACTATTCTGCTATGCCTCGCACAAAATCGTGACTGTAATAATGGAAAACATGAAGAATGATCTAAAAGCAAGATATCGAAGGTTTGACAAAGTTGATACAAGAAATTTTCCCAATGTGGTGAAAAGATAGTAGAATAACCCCCACAGATGAGAAAATAAATGTTAATCATGATTTCCTCATAAACTCTAATGTTGGCCGGAAGAACCACCATATTCCAAAAATGGATAAGGAGAAAGTTTGATGGGAAAGGATCCTCGTAAATACGGATACTACGATGGAGCAATATTTTGATCTCCATAACGTGCAAAACACACAAAACGTATGCATTGCAACTTTACATTTAGAACAAATTACATTTGTATGGTAGTATCGATGGCTTTTCCGCAAAAAAATTGTCACTTGGTCAATTTTTATGGAGGGAAATGATACAATATTATGAGGATACAAAGAGCAACACCTTTCTTCAGGCCAATTGATAAATTCAACAAAGCGTTTAGTGGCCAAAGACATTGAGGACTTCCAAAAATTCCTGAATATAAGAGCAATCGATATTCCGTAGGAACACAGATCGATCTCTTCATAGGAACTTTAAAGGAGTAATATCCAACATGAAGATTATGCTTTGGGAACTCGCATTCATTGAGAAGGAATTGTGCTGGCAAGAAAAGTTGAATGTAAAATAATGGCTATAAGGAAGCCCTGCCACTCAATCTATAAAGAATAAAGTGTTGCTACGCCCAGATTTAATAACTCACATGGTTGACACCACAACAATTGAAGAAAAAAGTGCAAAAGGGCTTATACACCTAGGATAGCAACACACTAAAGGTCATAAGTGCAGTGGCCGAGAAGAAATTATTTTACATAGATTGTGAAGAGGAAGAAGAAATGAACAAGAAGAGGATATACACCAGGAACTGCCCCTAGTAAGAGGAAGAAATGAATCCCACTACACTGTAATGCATCGGAAGGAATTAAATACCTCAAACTCTCAAGATAGAAGGACATATCAAGAAGAAAAGGTATTAGTGTTAATTATACTTAGGTAGCACCTGCACCTTATTCATCAGAAGGTAGCCAAGGAATTAAATTGTTTCCTATACCAAAGACTCGTAATGTCAAGTGATGGTTGCAAATGAGTGAAATCCAGTTTGCTCGAAAATTTCATAATATCAAGTTAACCATGAGGGAATATGTACGATCAGTACAATGCTTTCCATTCCTATGGGAGGTGTCGATGTTGTACCAGGGAGTACAACAATACAAATCTTTTGGGGATCGTAGCTGCACCTCAAGAACTCTTCTTGAAATTTTTTCCAGAATCTAAAGGGCCGGAATTTACGTACATTATGGTAAGTTTCGAAAGATAATAAGCTCCAATGTCGGTAAAGATTCTAAAGAAAGAACAATGAGGTAATTGCACACCATGCTCACCGAAGTTCCAACATCAAAATCATTCATTTTTATGCAGATCTCCAACAAGTTTTGACAATCATTCCAAGGTTTTTGAAACTCCCCAAAGGACTCCCACCTATTCCGTGATCATGATCGCTATTCATTTGATTCCAGCAAGTGTTCCTCCAAACATAAAGCCTTATAGATATCCTCCTTACGTCCAAAAAAGAGGAAATTGAACGTATGATTGCAGAATGTTAGATAAGTGGTATAATTCAACTCTAGTCAAAGTTCTTTCCGCTCCCGTAGTATTGGTACACAAGAAGGATGGATCATGGCGAATGTGTCTGATCAGGAGCTCAACAAGCCACCATTAAAGATAAATTTCCCATTCCTGTGATTGATGAATTATTGGATGAATTGGATAGCTGTAGGAATTTATTTTTAATAAGTTGGGATCTTCTCGTCAGATATCATCGATTAGAATGAAGATTGAAGATATTCCAAAATAAAGATCTTAACTCATGAGGTCATTATAAATTTTTGTCATGCCTTTGGCCTTACCACTTGACCTTCTACATTTCAAGGGTTGATGAATTTCATTTTCAAACCCTTCCTTAGAAAATTTGTGCTAGTATTTTTTGATGATATACTAATTCATAGCAAGTCTTGGAAGGATCATGTTGAATATGTTATTGTGGTGCTCTAACCATTGCAGGAGAAACAATTACATGCAAAAACGCTCAGCTGTTTCTTTGGAGCAATAAGAGGTGGAATATCCGGGTCATATCAGATCTCATGAGGGTGTTAGCATACTGACAAAATTAAATTCATTAAGGAATGAAAAGTCCCCACAACCATAAAGCGCTTGCAGGGATTTTTGTTATTGTGGCATTCAAAGTAAAGTTTGTTAAGAATTATGGAGAATAGCAATACCTCTAATAACATTATTGAACAAAGATGCATTTTCATGGACTCCTAAAGCAACTAAGGCTTTTGAACATCTTAAAGGGGTAATGTGCCTAGGCACCGGTCTTAGCTACGCCGTACTTCACAAAAAACTCCTTATTGTGGAATGCCATGCCTCGCAGAAAATGGAATTGGTGTTGTTTTAATGCAGGGAAGGAAGATTCCATTGCTTAAAGTCGTCCAATCAAAGGAAAGTATTTAAGGCGAAACCTATTTATGAGAAGGAAAGTTTGGGGCACACTCGCATGCACTAAAGAAATGGAGAACTTTCTTCTCAATGGGAAGACACTTCAAGGTAAAAATTGATCATGATAGTCTTAAACACTTTTGAACAAAGACTATCTTCGAAGAGAAGGAAAAAATGGGTCACAAAGATGTTGGGTTATGACTTTGAAATAATCTACGAAAAAGGAATGTCGAATGTTGTTGCAGATGCACTCTCAAGAAAGAATGAAGAGGTAAGAATTGCTTTGTGCCATTTCTCATTATCAAACTAGATTGGATAACCGAAGTAAGAGATGAATTAGCAAGGGGACAAAGATGTATGGACAATCATTCAAAAGTTGCAACAAGATCCTAGTACATCCGATACATTTAGTTGGAAAATGATTCCTTATGTTACAAATATCGCTTATATCTTTGTAATAAGTCCTAATTAAAATAAAAAAATATTCTCTCTCGAATTGCACACTTCTCTTTAGGGAGGATATCGGATTTTTAAAAACTTACCACAGTATATGAAAGAATCTTTTTGGGATGGCCTTAAATCTGATATTCAAAAGTTTGTGGCGGAATGTTTGGTTTTCTCCAAGAGAAAACAAAGTTGACACAATTTAGACCTCGTGACTTACAACATTTATCCATTCCAAGTCAACGTTGGGGAGACTTCAGCGGATTTTATCATAGGTTTACCTGGAGTTCTAAGGAAAGAGTGTCACTATGGTGGCAGTTGATAGATTTACCAAGTATGCACACTTTTTGTGAATATATCATCCATTTAAAGCAGCATAGCTTACACAGCATTTATGGATAATAACCATGCTTACATGGAAGCTCAAGGGTTATTGAGCGATGAGATCCCATATTTAATTTAAAATTTTGGACGGAGTATTTTGTTTGGGTACTCAATTACCTCATAGCTCATCTTATCACCTCGATCCGATGGTCAAACCGAGATAGTAACAAATTTTTGGAAGGATATTCTCGTTTTTTTGTATCCGATAAACAAACATAATGGGTCGAAGAGGTTACCTTCCGCCGACGTATGGTATAACACTTCCTTCCATACCGCAACAAAAAATTAACTCATTTAAGGAAAATTTTATGATATCATCCACCATCCATCACATCATATTTAAGGGAAACCGAAGGTTCGGGCGATGGAAGATCACATTGAGCATCGCCATAGTTCTCCAACTCTAAAGGATAACCCGAATTTGGCACAAAATCGAATGAAAACAATGTGCAAATCAACATTGAAAATGAAGAGAATTTTTGATGTAGTGATTGGTATTTTTACGGCCACAACCATGCAAACAAATGTCCTCAAGAAAGCTAAGAAGGACAATAAATTATCGCCAAAGTACTATGGTCCTTACAAGGTTTTGCAAAGATTGGTACTATGGCATACAAATCTGGAGCTTCCTACTTTTGCGAGTGCATCCAGCTTTTCCATGTTTCATGCTTAAAGAAGGTTATAGGTGAAAATCTTCCACCTCAAAACATTATTTTAACTTTAAGGAGAAGGAAAAATTATATTAAACCTCGCTAAATCACGGAACAAGAACTTGACAACAAGTAAAATTTATCAATTTCAAGAGAGCATTCATCAAGTGAAGTTAAACTTACCTATTGAAGATTATACATGGAGTGCGTATTTATAGTTTATACTGTATACCCAGAGCTACTCAAGCATTGAGGACAACACTTTGGTGTAGCTTTCTAGTGTGTTAGGTCCCTATATTACTAGGTATAGTCCCTTATTGTTATTAGTGTAACCCCTTTATTGTTATTATTAAAAATCTCTGTAACCACCATTTTGTTATTATTGTGCCTTAAATTATTATTGTTAGGTTTGCCAGGATTACATTATGGCCCACTAGATTATGACATGGTGACATGGACTCTACATAGAAAGGAGGTTTTTTAAATTGTATCATCCAAGAATTGTTCATTTATGTAATGTATTGGAGGTTTCTAAGTTATTATTTTCAAGGCGTTGATATCTTCTTTTTCGTATATTTTGAGCTGGTTACACAACATTATGTTTAGAACTAAATCTCTTGGATTATGTTTTAGAGCTTCTTAACTCAACTAAAAATTGAGCTTCATATGTTATTCGTGTGCGCTGTACATGTATAATGAGCTGGTATATGTATCATTATCAACCGAAAGTAGTTTATACATGCATTGATGAAAATGTTACATGTATTGTGTGTATATATATATATTCTGTGTGTGTTACAGAATGAAATTAATCGTTTCAAGTAGTTATATTTGTGTATTGATGAAAAATATTTCACCTACTGAATAGGAGAGAGCCAGAATGTAATGAATCAAAATATTTTTTCTATGTGCATTGATGAAAAAATGTTGCAAGTAAATTAGATATATACACGAACTGAATGAATCTGGGGCCTTTTTCTCAGTGGATTTTGCAAATTGTATCCTACAAGGTAAATAACCATAATAATATAGTTTTGTACGAAGATACCTTTTCGTACAAGAGACTCGTAGCACTTCTCTCACTTTTTGGGTGGGATTTCCTGACCCACATCTCTTATTCCCGACAGAAAATATAGTACAAAATTTGGCGATTCAATGGCCTGGACATGTTCTAGAAATTGAATCGAAAACTTAGCTTTTCATACATGCATTGATGAAAATGTTGGGCACGTATTGGATATATATATGTTATATGGTTTGATGCCATGAAGCTGTGTATTATTGGTGTTGTTTGCATTGAAGATATACCTAGAATGCAATTAACCCAGTTAAAGCAACTATATCCAGAGTATTGATGAGAAGTAGCTTAATTTGTTTAGAGATAATGGATGAAAAAAATGTTGAAGTAATTGATATATATTAGAAAAATTAATTACCAAATAGCTTTTCTATGTGTATCGATGAAAATGTTGCACATACCAGATATATATGTTCTAGAAAGCAATTATCTATTCAAATGACTTTATACATGCTATCGATGATATATATACATTATAGATTGCATTTTTAAAATTTTATGATTGTTTTCAACACATCTAACAAGACCTAGAATATTATGATTGTTTATATATATATATATATATATATATATATATATATATATATATAGTACTTCAATCATTTTAACATATATATTCAAACATGTGTAAAATCATTGTATGTATGTATATTCATGTGATTTTTTTCTTGTTTGGAAAACAACAACTTGAATTTTAAAACAAAAACATAATATCCTAATCACCTCCCAAATGTGTTAAACTATCCAAAACTTGTTTTAAATGTTTTTTTGATTATATATCACAATGTTACTTCACATGCCATGCCACAATTGTAGTTCAACTATCCAATAAAACATTTAACATTATATCACATGTACAATGTAGATCAACCATCCAAATCAACAATAACCATTCAAAATTAGTTTTAGAAATTTTTTGATTATATATCATTAAATATTAGTTTCAGTATGCAAGTATGTTATCTAGTTGAAAAACCAATAAAACATTTAGTATTATATCACATGCCAAATGTAGATCAACCATCCAAAAATCTCAAGTTTAATTTGAAATGCATCTGATAGATCTGCAGAATATTACTTTCACATGCTAAATGTAGTTCATACAAAACATTGAAGAGCAGATCACAACATTACTTCACATGCCAAATTTAGTTCAACCATCCAAAACTTAAGTTTTAAAAACCAAACAAATATAATTATTAAATATTCTCACATGCCAAATGTAGTTCAACCATAGAAAAATGAATTCTAGTTTAAAACATTATATATCGCATTCACACATGTACTAAATATAGTTCACATAATTTATATGTCTGCATCAGATCTCAAGTATCAAGTATCAAGTTATATATGATCGTATCTAGATAATATATAAAAAGTAAATTTAAGACTAGAAATCTCTAATCACCCAAATCATCCATCAATACGATGGATGCAGTGTCTTTTCTGAAAGTAAGTCTCAACGGTAAGCTTATCCCTATGAAGTATAGAACTCCGTATACAATGTATGTAACAAACATTAAAATTTGATGTTTTAAAATTGAGTGAGAATTTATAGAACTTCATGTAAAAAACAAAATATAAAAAAAAAAATCATGCAATACCTCATGAGGTTCCCTCTCCATTTGTTTCTCGCCTGCTACAGCTTCCCCCATGGGAAGATCTGCAACTATAAACTGTACAACATACATGTACAATTATATATATATATTAAAAAATTTCAAATGAAAATGCATGTATATATAAACTTATTTTCAATAATATTAAAAAAAAAGTTAGACAACTTGTTTAAATGGTTGAAATGGTGTGGATGTTCCTATATCCATCTCTAGAGTCTGTGGATTAAAGAAATCTTCTATAGAAACCTAAAATTCAAAAAATTTAAAAGTATAAAATAACTCAAGATCAAGATCTCAATTTATAATAAAACTTTTAAACTTCAATTTATAAATTATAACTTAAAAAATATATATATATATATTTAAAAGTGAAAAATTGAATACTTCTGCAGGTGTATTTGGGACATTTCCTAAGAGAGGCTCCAAAATAAAATCTCTAAAAACCTAAAATTCAAAAAATTTAAAATAACTCAAGATATAGTTATATCTGATTTTTTAATGGAGCTTTTTGAGGTGGAATATATAACTTAAAAACATAAATTTTAAAAGTGAAAATTTGTCCATACTTGTTGTGGATCTGGCACATCTCCTAAGGAAGTAGAAGGTACATCTCCCAAGGAAGAAGAAGGTACCGCCATCCCAAAAACATCGGACGGATTTGGAATATAGTAATACATTTTATTATTATATATGTACATGTACATGTGCGCACAATTATTTATTTTAGAAATATCACTTAAAAAACACTAACATTTGTCAACATATCTTGATGGTGAGACCCATCTTGATTGTTTGAAGTAGAGGCTCCGAACATGATATTAACATTTTCGTTATTAATCAAGCGTGACAACTGCAAATGGTGTTTTAACATATAATGATACATTTTTGTTAGATTAATGTACATACAAATAAATGTATACATATACATGTGTATTTATTACAAATTGTATGTATTTGTTAAAATATTGAACCCTAACCATTAACACATACTGTTCCCGTTCCCTCTTCGTCATGAAAAATTAGGTCTTGCCAACCATTGCGACAATTATTTGCATATATTTTGAGATATTCACCACTCGTGTTTTCAATCTCTTCATCCGTACAATACAAAAAATTGGCACATGCATTCTCACATTCTCTTTGTCAATTCAGACAAACATTGACTCCACCCAATCCACTGTGAACATTGTCGATGATGGCATCCCTTACTTCTCGACTAATTTGAGAAGTGGCTTCCATCTCTGACCACAAAATTTTGACCTGAAAAAGTCAACTAACCAATGGTGGCTCAGGGTGAGGCAACTCAACATCATGCCTAGCGCCCCTACGGTCACACAATAGACATTTCCCAGGACCAAAAAATTCATACGGAAGGTCATTGCAATTGGGTTTCGTTTCCAAAAATAATTTTGCATAAATTTTTTTTGCAAAATAAAGAGGAACCTCGTCGTTCCATGGGAGTCTTCCATAGGTTGCAAGGTGTCTATCATACAAATAGTGAGCTATATCGTGGTGCTTGAAATATTGCACCTTCAACATCTTTCTTTTCAGCCCTTATTTGAAATTAAACATTGACTTCATCATTTCTTTTGTAACTCTTTGTTTTACATCCTCCCATTTATCGAGACCCATTACTGTTTCCTTTATTGTTCTAATGACTTCTAAAAATGTATCAGTCATTGGCCCAAGCTTTCGATACACATATACTAATTTTCCTAACGATTGTGTAACTATTTCTAAGCTTTGTCGACTCTCCATAGGTAGAGTCAAAACCACGAGATCTCTCTGCAATTTTGCATGAATTTATTGACACCTTTCTAAGGTGCATTTCTCCATGTTTCTTTCCAAAGGTATATCTAAAATGTCGGCCAGATAAGTCGTGGTGGGTGGACAACCTTCTTTTTGAATGAAGCGTTATGCCCTACGTCTTTTTTGACCAACATTTGGAGCATTTTCGACCTCTGCATTAATATATATAATTTTGTATATTAGAAAAAACACATGTAAACAAATTTGTACAAATTGAATGAAAAACATATTCAAATTGATGGCAACCTCGACGTGGTTGGCTAACATCTTCCCCACCCTAAAACTATTGAGAACCATAATGACGCTACTGAGAACCAGCACCACCAGCCGTTGATTGACCTTTGGGGGAATAAATGTCACCACCTTCACAAAAACTGCTAGCGCTTATGATGGCCCTCTAAGGGGATTTGAACCACCACCAACCTCTCGAGACGAGAGAGAAGTTTCGTAAACAAATATGAATTTATAATCAATTGAAAACTACATTCATACATATAAATACACATACATATTCATTGATTAAATTGCATGAACCATACCATGGCTTGGTGAACCATGGGCATGCTCCATGGATGGAGTAGAGACCCTTCTCCTCTTAGCTCTTAAAAAAAAAATGAAACTTATTAACAACTAATTTAACACAAAAAGTTGATAAAAAATCAATTCCATATGTACACAGATGTATAGAGATTTAAGATATATTTAAATATTATGAACATCCCTCGATCCCTGATTCCCCCCTCTCATAGAGATACGGGATTCTACTTTTCTTCGTTGTTCATCCTCCATGATATATATATATATATATATATATATGATGAACATTTACAATTAGTTTTTTAAATGACTAATTTAAAATAAATTCAAAATAAAATTCAAAAATTTAATGTGATTTAGTGTAAACAAATTATGTAAAACACAACTTTCAAAGCACTAATTGATGTGTGAAACTCAATTTAAGCAAAAAAAAAAATTTTAAATGATAATTTTAAAAAATTGCGCTTTACATGGTGGGAGAACACTTGGTATAAAATTGAAAAAAACACATTGTCATTAAAAAAATAAGTCAAACTCCATTTAAACAAAAATTTGTTGAAGTCCCCGCATTTTAATTTTATAAAAATGTGAAATTCACCACTTTTTGCAAATGTGAAGTTAACCAAGTTGCACTTTACATGGTGTGGTGGGAGCACACTTGGTATATAATTGAAAAAAACACATGGTCATTAAAAAAGACGCATTTATAAGTACACAACACACACATATCCAAGATATGTTACGATTTCCATCAATAAATTTTGAAGGAGAGCGTCTCAACACTAATTCATATTTGAGAGATGAATCTTTAATTTTTGAAGAAGAGCTTCTCAAAACTAATTCATCTTTGAGAGATGAATCTTGAATTTTTTAGGAAGAGCGTCTCAAAACTAATTCATCTTTGAGAGATGAATCTTGCATTGGAATTGCCCCGTATAATTATAATTCATCTATTAATTCATCTTTGATATGAATCTTGCATTGGCATTGCCCTGTATAATTATAATTCATCTATTTATTCATCTTTGATAGATGAATCCTGAATTGGCATTGCCCCACGCAATAGATCAGCAAACATCTTATTCACATTTGTCCAATGTCTTATACTAAAAATTTGAAATTGGCTAACAATATAGTTTTCTATTCCATGCAATTGTTTTAGCCTCTCCTTCTTAACTTGGTACATGCCATTCATGTGGTTGTACATAAGTTCAGAATTGTTGAAAACTACAATTCCATTTGATCTATAGTCTATATCTGTTCCCAAGCCTTCTATCAATCCAATATAATATGCCTCATTGTTTGTTTTTTTTTGTCGGTATATTCAGCCACTTTAGGTTCAAGTTTTAGGCCTTAAATCTTGAGAGAAATGACATTTACATGATTCTCAAAATAATTTTAAATGCACTTACAAAAAACATGATTTAAAGTTAATGGGAGAAAGCCAACATGACATGTACATGCTTTAAAAACTTTGCTTAAGAATTTATGTGATAAATGACACATGTACACAGTTTTCCTTAAATTGCTTTGCCTAAGAATTTATGGGAGAAATGACACATGAATGAAGTTTGCCTTAAAGTGGTTGAGGTTTATGGATATTAAAATGAAGAACTTCTATTTAGATCTATTACGGAGATTGACTATAAAATCCTATGGAAATTCAAAATTCTATGAGAGTTCAACCACTTTAGGTTCAATTTTTAGGCCTTAAAGCATGAGAGAAATGACATTTACATGCTTTGAAAAATTATTTTATGCACTTACAAAAAGCATGCTTTAAATTTAATGGGAGAAATCCAACATGACATGTACATGCTTTAAAAACTTTGCCTAAGAATATATGGGAGAAATGACACATGTACACAGTTTTCCTTAAAGTGGTTGAGGTTTATGGATATTAAAATGTAGAACTTCTATTTAGATTTGTTACAGAGATTGACTGTAGGGGCATTTACTAGTTATGTAACCTTTCATGAAATATGAGATCCAGAGGCTACCTATCCCTTTATAGACTCAGCCTATAGAACTCATAGAAGTTAACACTACATGTCTCAATTATACCCTATGAAGAGTGTAGAGGACCCGTGGAATCACTCAAGCTAATTTACGTAGACATAAGGGTGTATAAGAATGTATGTGTTTTACATTGAATATTTTTCATTTTAAATTAAGAATCTATTTGAAACAATTACCTATATACTTGGTTAAAACCTATGTTTTGTATCAAAACACTTTTGGTTTCAACGGGAAACTTTTATGGCTAATTTGTGTAATAAAATAGTTGAGTAGTTTAAAGATTAAGTTCAATGAGCATATTTATGAGATATATAAGTCCAAAATGGAAGATTTGTTTGTGAACAAATATCAGTGGATCACTATGAATATATCTGCTTCATTAAAAGGGATTTTTCTAGAAAGATGTCCACTAAGTTGGAAAGAAGGGAAAGTATCACAATTATATTTTAATGCGCATGTGTTTTAATTTGATTATTTTTCATTTTATTAAAAATCTATTTGAAACAATTAAACTATAGAAGGTTAAAACCTATGTTTTGTATCAAATCACTTTTGGTTTCAATGGGAAACTTTTATGCCTAACATGTTTTTCTCGAAATGTGATATACCCCATTAAAATGGGAGATATATAGAAATGATTCCTATGGTGTAATAAAATAGTTTCAAGTAGTTTAAAAATATAGATGCATAAATTCAATGAGTATAGTTTTGAGATATAAAAGTCCAAAATGGAAGATTTGTTTGTGAAGAAATATCAGTAGATCACTATGGTTATATCTGCTTCATTAAAAGGGATTTTTCTAGAAGGATGTCCACTAAGTGGGAAAGAAGCGAAAATATCACAATTATATGATAATGCATGTGTTTTACATTGAATATAAAAAGTTTTTTCTCTCTCTCATTGTTTGAGACGATGGATATGAAAATGAAAAACTTATGTCTAGATCTATTCCAGAGATTGACTGTAGGGGCATTTACTAGATATGTCACCTTTCATAAAAGCTGAGATCGAGAGGGTACCTGGCCCTTTACAGACTCTGCCTATAGAACTTGTAGAAGTTAACACTACATGTCCCAATTATACCCTATGAAGGGTGTAGAGGACCTGTGGAATCACTAAAACTACTTTACGTAGACATAAGGGTGTATAGGAATTCATGTGTTCTACATTGAATATTTTTCATCTTAAATTAAGAATCTATTTGAAACAATTACCCATATACTTGGTTAAAACCTACGTTTTGTATCAAAACACTTTTGGTTTCAATAGGAAACTTTTATGGCTAATTTGTGTTTTTTCTCGAAATGTGATACACCCCATTAAAATGGGAGATATATGGAAATAATTCCTATGGTGTAATATAATAGTTGAGTATTTTAAAGATATAGATGCATAAATTAAATGAGCATAGTTTTCAGATATATAAGTCCAAACTGGAAGAGTTTTTTGTGAACAAATATCAGTGGATCACTATGGATATACCTGCTTCATTAAAAGGGATTTTTCTAGAAGGATGTCCACTAAGTTGGAAAGAAGGGAGAGTATCACAATTATACGTTAATGTGCATGTGTTTTAATTTGATTAATTTTCATTTTATTAAAGATATATTTGAAACAGTTAAACTATAGAAGGTTAAAACGTATGTTTTGTATCAAATCATTTTTGGTTTCAATGGGAAACTTTTATGGCTAATGCATTTTTCTTGAAATGTGATACACCCCATTAAAATGGGAGATATCTCGAAATGATTCCTATGATGGAATAATATAGTTTCAAGTAGTTTAAAAATATAAATGCATAAATTCAATGAGTATAGTTTTTAGATATAAAAGCCCAAAATGGAAGAGCTATTGGTGAAAACATATCAGTAGATCACTATGGATATATCTGCTTCATTAAAGGGATTTTTCTATAAGAATGTCCAGTAAGTTGGAAAGAACGGAAAATATCAAAATTATATGTTAATGTGCATGTGTTTTATATTGAATATTTTTCATTTTATAAAAAATCTATTTGAAACAATTAACTATATAAGGTTAAAACCTATGTTTTGTATCAAATCACTTTTGGTTTCAATGGGAAACTTTTATGGCTAGTGTGTTTTTATCGAAATGATTCCTATGGTGTAATAAAATAGTTTCAAGTATCACAATTATATGTTAATGTGCATGTGTTTTAAATTGAATATTTTTCATTTTAATAAAAATATATTTGAAACAATTAACTATATAAGGTTAAAACCTATGTTTTGTATCAAATCACTTTTGGTTTCATTGGAAAACTTTTATGGCTAATGTGTTTTTCTCGAAATGATTCCTATGCTGTAATAAAATAGTTTCAAGTAGTTTAAAGATATAGATGCATAAATTCAATGAGCATAGTTTTGAGATATAAAAGTCCAAAATGGAATAGTTTTTGGTGAACAGATATTAGTGGATCACTACGGATATATCTGCTTCATTAAAATGGATTTTTCTAGAAGGATGGACTAAGTTGGAAAGAAGATAAAATATCACAATTGTTTGAGTCCTGATCTTATAAAAGGTTTCCACTAAATCCATCCCTGTTACTTTTCATGTGAACCACATTCCCAAACCCACCCATCTATGTACCAAAGAGCCAAGCCAAGTGTAAAAAGGGCTTATTTCATATTCTACTTTAACACATATGTGATTAATTATCGTTAGATTTTATATGGTAGAAATAAGTATAAAGAGCAATCCTTAGTATAGATCTATTTTGACATTAAGGAATAAAGGGAAGTTTCTTAGAAAGTTTATCTTAGGGGGTAGAACTAAACTGTCTATAACCCGCAAAAGAAACCATGGCCAGTGAGCATCACATGCAAACACAAGTTACTCCCATGTTTGAAACACCACCTCACATCATCATAAGGGTTGGAAACCACTAAGAAACCCATACTAAGTTTGATTGAAGGTAATTATTGTTATGCAGGTTTATGGATTGACAAAGTCTAACAGGGGAGGGTCCTTGACTGCAACCTATGAAGAACGAAGACATTATGGAACAATGGGCTTGATTATAGCTCATGTGGAAGCTAAAGTGGTGGACACAACTACTGGCAAAGCTATGCCCCACAAACAAAAAGGGGAGCTCTGATTGTGGGGACCTACAATCATGAAAGTTATTCCCAAATCATCTTCAAAAAAAATTCGTTGGAGACTACTTTCAAAGCATTTAACAATTTTGTAGACTTGGTTTATTGGAGTCTCTTTTTCAACTTTAATACATTGATTTCAAAGCACTTAACAAATTTGCAGACCTGTTTGATTGGAGTCTATTTTTTATTGGAGTCGGTTTTTCAATTTTAAGACAGTGATTTCAAAGCATTTAACAAATTTGTAGACCTGGTTGATTGGAGTCCATTTTTCAATTTCAAGAGAGTGATTTAGATAGTGCCTTGATCCCTACATCCATTAATTATGAGAAAAATCTTAATTTGTTATATCACAATTATAAACAAAATAATAAATAAATAACAACTGAAATTGCCTATCGCGAGAATGACAGCAGCGGTGCCTATTAAACATTTTGTACCCAAAACTCAAAATTTGTAATTTTTGTAACCACAACGTTCTCAAGCGAGAATAATATTTCCCGAATTCAAGAAATTGCACCACATAGGAATTCTGACATAGAAAACAGAGAGTTTAACACAACTGAATATTCTATTAATTCAGGCCTACCACACTTCACCTACAACCACATCACCATGTGTCTCACTATATAACTATGGGATGAATAGATTCAATGGACATAAGAGATAATGACTCACTTACAACTCACTTACACTGCAAAAAAATAACTTCCAAAACACCACCTTCTAAGTGAGGTAAATCAAGATAATTTACTAAAAAGACAACTCAACAAACCTATCACATTATTATAACATTCTGATAGCTCCCAGATCAATGATTTAATTTAATATGATTTCATAACAGTCTCTTCCATAGATTGAAGGTTTCAGTTGCTCCATGCAAGTTATTTTGGTAATGAAAAAGCAACTAACTTAACTTTGGTCTCGGAAGGTCGGTCTTGAGTAAATTTAATTTCACTACTTTTAATATGAGATATGAACAGTCAATTCTTAGCAAAAGCAATAAGCTAGAAAGGAACATACCTGGAAATTTGCAGTAGAAATTCGCACACAAACCCAAGCGATCCCTGAAGACGCTGAAGACGTCGTGGAAGAAAACCAAATTCCCACGAAAAAAAAAAAATTTTAAAAAAACCAGCAAAAAATAATTACAGAAAATAATAAAATTAACAAAATTTATCTCAGCATTGAGGCACAAATCAAAAAAACACCAGATCAATAGAAATCAAAGAACAAGACCTCGTCGCGCGAGACATATGTGACCAAGAATCCCACGAGACACCAAATGAACAGAAATGAACGAACAAGACCTTGTCGCGCGAGACAAATGTGAACAAGAAACCTAAAACTACTTGTGAACGATATATTTATAAAATAATAGTTTGGCCAAACTATTTTAAAAGTCCGACCAAACTATTAGTTCAGCCGGACTAATAGTTCGGTCGAACTTTGTTTTTCGGTTATCCAATGTCCGGCCAAAAACATGTTTGCCATTTTCGTCCATACGCCGTCAATGTAAACGAGAAAACGAGTTCGACCGAACTAATTTCAAAATTTTGACCAAATTCCTGAATAGTTCGGACGAATTTTGACGAATGTTCGGCCGAACTATTGAGGGAAAAAATTTTCCGCCCCCGATTCTCACAAAAGTGTTACCCATATTTGCACTTTTTCCCTATTATTATATCTATTGAAAAGTAGGAACATAAGTAAGGTTAGAAGGACCTCCTTCAAGCAGGCTCAGGTTAGAATAGGCTCTGGTGAAGTAGGATCCTTTCAGACCAGACTCAGGTCAGGCAGTAGAACCCTAAGGCAGGATCTTTAGTAAGGCAGAACCCTAAGGAATATTAAGGTTAGGTAGATTCGGATGGTTGGTACTAACCTAACTGTTTTCCTTAAAGAGCAAGCAGTCAGAGGTGGCATGAGAAGGTAAGAAGGACCAACTGTTGCACCTTCCTTTGTAGGGTAAGCGCAGCGTCAATTGCACCTTCTATTTCTTTGTAAGTGCAAGGTAAGGACCGATTGTACGCTTAACGGTCAATGGTTGGTTAACCTATGAGTCTCTTCTATAAGGCATTGTTAGATGATTATTTTTTCTGTACGCATATATTTTTATTGGTAGTTGTTCATCGTGAGAAGACATCAGACAAGATGCAGTATAATATAAATCCTCTTTTTTTATAAAGTCACTTGATAAGAAAGCTTCGGGATAAGGAAAATTCATGATAGAGCTTCAGGTCAGATAAATGTGTTGGGGTAAGAACCATCACCATTGCTACATTTTATTATGTACATTCATTCGTGATATGGCTTCGGGAAAAGACAACAGCTTCAGGCGACAAGAGAAATTGGTAGGTTGATAAGGACCATTATCGTCCATATTTTCCTATTAATAAATATTTATCGAAAAACACATCCCCAGGTAGGCATTCAATCAAAAGGAAACTTGAAGGCTAAGTAGAACGAGGTAGTAGGCAAGATGATGCTAGGTTGAGCGAGACATATCTCTTTCCTTATTGGTTTACCTATGAAAACATGTTATTCCAATAAGTGCCTCAAGGTCTTGGAGGTTTATTAGGTGGGGTGGAGAAAGGAATAAGAACAGGATGGACCAACTACACCACTTATCTATTTTATTTTGTAGGCATAATATAAGCACCACATTGCAAACCTACCTTTCTCTCATGCTGTACCTAGCTTTCCCTTTGTAAGTAAGTGTGGGGTCATGTCCGTCTACATGCCCACTGGGGGGAGGAACTTTAGGGGGGCACAACTAATAGGCACCCAACCTCAGAGAGGTAACACTCACTAAGGTAAGCGGGGGAATAAGGGAGATGGGAACAAGGATGGGAGAATTAGAATATGGTGAAACTTTTAAGGGGCTTTCCTAACTGACACACGGGGAAGAATTACAGTGATTGTAGGCAGCAGACATATTTCAATTTTTCCATTGCTACATCTTAGGCCATCGAGAGTGTAACGTGAGATTGAATGATTGATTGATATTATGAGTAAATGAAGATTCTTCCTTTTCCTTATTTCATTTTCCAGACTGGGGTGCAGGGTCCTGACTTGCTCCACTAGATTGGCCGAGACATGCTTGTTCTTACCAACCACCATTATAAAGGGAACCACTAAAGGGAACCATTATCGAAGTAGGTAAGTTACCCAGGTGAAAAAACGACCGATGGGGTAGGCTAGTGTAGTGAAAGGGCCTTAGGAACTTGCTGTGATGTGGAGATACAAAGATTGCAGGAAGTTTTCTTAATGACACCTATCGTATTTTTACCGTAACGTAATTGTACAGTATTTTTTCTTCCCTACTGCAACCTTCTTTGTTTCCCCATATTAGTTTTATTCCCTACTGCCTTACCATATTCAATTCTTCCTTACTTATGTTTTCTTATATTCGGATCATATTCGGATTTGATTCGTATTTTAGAACATTTTTGGTTATATATTCTACTCATAACATTCTTATTTTTCGAATATCCGATTAAATACCTTAACCATCCATATTAGGGTTATATCTTTTATGATTATTACCTTAACCTTATTTTTTTCGAGGCCTTGTTGCTGCATCTTCTTGTTGCTACATATCCTTGTGCATATACTTGTTGCACATATAAGGCCAGTGATTTTTGTGTGCACATCTTACCAGTGAACACTATCTGGAAATCTTAGGCCGGTGAAGGCCAGTGAATGCTATAGCCACTATAACGTGGATGGGTTAGTTGATAATGAGCTTTCCTTCTTTCCTTAATATATGTATTGGGGCCTTTCTTCCTCACACGCTACAGGATTCATATGATTGGCTTTAAGAGAACGACACCTCTACCTATTCTTATTCATCGAGAAGAAGAGAATGTTATTTCCGGAGGAGGGAAAGGTATGGTGCACAGAATAAACCCATACGGGCGGGGTTGCTTCGCGGGATTTTGTGATTTCATTTATACTTTGGTGCTACTTATATAATGCATTGCACCTAGTGTGCTTTTATTTATTGATTGGAGGAGATGGAGCTCGGTGAGTCCCTATACCTGAGCCAGTCTTCCATTAGGGAGGGGTGAGGGGAGCCAATCGCCTTTAGCTTTAAGCCAAGTCCACCAAGCCCAATCCCAATAGAAGCCTTTAACTAGGTGAGAAGGAAGGAACCTCGAACCTATAAAAAGAAATAAGATGTCTTTCACTATTAAACCTAGCCCATAACCTTTTTCCTTTTCCTTTCAACATATTATTCCTCTCCCCCTTTTACCTAAGGTGATTCCCTACGAGTCCTCACTATAAGATTTGATATTATTCATTACTTATGATATGATCTACTAATCTCTTTCGTGATTATTTTCTTTTAAACGGTTCAAAAACTAGTACCAGGTAAACTTGAGCCTGGAAGAAAAGATAGGGTAATTAGTACGAGTGCTTCACCTCCATACTAGGTCAATTCGTAAATTTGGATTCCAGGATTAGGAAAAACCAAAATGAAACACTTTCCAATTTGGAGATATCCCTCAATTTCATCTCATGCCTTATATATGAGATTATGCGAGATTATGCAAATTTCCTTTTTCCCATAATATGAAGAGATAGAGATAGAGGGATAGCTAGAGTTGTACAGGTTAGAGACTAGAGCTACAAGTTGACTAGCTTGAACAAAATTGAATCACTGGAATGTATTGAACATAATGGGTATGATTTAACTCCTTCCTATCCATTGGTTTACATCTCTCACTTCTGTTGGCACTAGGTAATGCATGGAGAAGCTGTTTGGTGCACCTCACACTTCATCTTAATCTCTTTATCGGTGCCTTTACTCACACTCTCAGGATGGGGGATTTCACACATATATACTTGTCGTATCTGTACTCCTTCACTGAATGTCTGTCTTTCATGGATGTAACTGAAAGCAGATTTTGTAATATAATGTGAAATGACTAGGGAATGCGGATTGAACAGAATGGGGTATCTGGGTGGTGATGGTGGACTAGGCATACTAAATATGAACGAACTTACAGGTGGGTGGCTACGGGGCACGGCTGTGGGAGGATTTGGGATGCATGAATGCGAGAATGGTGGGTGGGAAGCGGACGAATTGAACGTAAAAAATATGGGGCCTTACTGATCCTTCCTTATCTCTTCAGTATCGATCCATCCATATAATGGCCAATACCATCTCTGAGTATCTGTTTTTGTCCGGTGTACCTCTCATCTCTAACAAGGTATCCAGTGTCACGACTATGCGGCAGCTTACTATGTTCCCCTGGGTATTGAATGGTACCATTACTCATCTGGTACGATATCGATCGGTCTCATTCCTCATGGGGGCGTATGCAGTAGTGGTAATCATCATGAGGGCGTATAATAGAGCGGTAGCCATCATCATGGGTGGATGGGGCATGATCATCATCATGGATCGAGTGCTAGTGGTATTCATCCATCATCGAGATCATCGTATAGAGTAACCTCATTTGTGTAACCAAACTATATAGTTGGTGTTCTCAGGCTCTAAATCCAGATATCATGTTTTTCCTCCTGGTACTTATCCAGGAGCTAGGGGGTGGTGGGGCCCCAAATACAGGACTGTTGGTTCTAGCTGTGAACTTCTTCCTTACAATGGTGAACTAAAATGGATAACAGAAAGGGTATGATTTCAAGGGTAGTAAGGAAAGGGGTAGGAAGGAAAGTGTAAGGATGGTCCCAAGGTCTAGGTATGGGGCATCTATTACCGGGGCTATCCCCACCCAGGTCATTATGGATGAATTTACCAAGTAAGATTTTCAGGAGGGTGACAAGGAGTATATATACTAGGTTTCAAAGGCTGAGTCCAAAGATAGTTTCAAAGATCGTTTCATCTCACCTTTATCCATCCAATAGCTAAGGAAAGGAATGTTACCTAAGTGAGTGGGCACCAAATAGGCTTTCCTGCCCCAAAGATAGATATCCTCATCTCTGCATTATAGAATAATAGATCATGTGTCATCATCATAATATCAGATACAGTTGACTCATATCAGTAAGCTTTACTCATAAATCATAGTGTTAGTGTGTTACTAATCCATATCCAACCAAGTAATGGCAATCAATGGAGCATTAGATCCAAAATAAAGAATGGAACTCCTCTTCTTCATATTTGAATTCCATGTGTATTCATATTTGATCAATACTTGTAGTCAGAGTTACAATGGATTAGTGCCCTTGCTTGGTATAAAAGAAACTAGGGTTACAGGGTGAGTACCCCTACCCCTAATTGTTTAGAAAGAAAATATGGAACTGCTCTTCTAGCTTAATGGAGTCAATTTAAGTCACTAGATATGTTGTGGCATTGTCACCCAACTCCACATGTATGATAATGTCCTTGTTATTTCAAGTTTCTGAATATATTATTTTCATTTTGAGAGTTGAAAGTCATATGTTATGTCTCAATTATTATGTCTTGATACTCCACTCAATGAACACTAGAATTGGTCAAAAGAGAAACAACCATAGAGAAAGTTTGAAGCTTGGATGGTTCGTTCAGTAGAATCAGTATAGCTTGGTAGGTGAGATTTCTTTATGGTAGGTTTATTCTTAGTCTGAATCAGACTCATTCCCATAAAAAGCAACACGAGGGAAGGATGCTTCCTATCCTAATACATAATGACACTTGGAAGGATCAATCTTGTTGTAGAAATTCTTCTAGAGAAAATCAATATTTTGTGCCTTGCTTGAATTATCTCCACTTGAACCATCATAATCTCTACTGCTACCATTATCGTAACCACCGCTACCAGCATCAGAATAATATCATACGAACATCAATGAATAAAATGGCACCCAGTCGTATCTTGCTACCAACCCGTATCTTAATGGAAGAATCATATGGCTACTAAAACATCGACTCCTAGGAAAATATGAGATGACGTTCGATGATAAAATTTGAGCCACATAAGCTATGTTTTGAGTCATGCCTCGTTGCATGTTTTGAGGCATGTGAGGTAATTGAATTTTCCAATTCATCATTTTTTTTCCATTTTTTTTTTAAACTTTCGAATCCATGGGCTAGCCAAAAGCCCTATTTATCGGTGTACCTGAGGGCTGGCCTTCCGTGAGGGGCTGAATCGAGGTACTCGACAACTAACCTTACTTGAGAGACACTCAAGCATATGCTAGACTCGAATAATATTAAGTAAGAATAGTTAGTCTAGTAGCTTATTAGACCACTTGATGAATATATTTTTTTTCAATGTTTGTTTAATATAATTTTATATGTGAAAAAACAATTTAAAACCACATAAAAATATCCATCAACTAATTAGAAAAAAAATTTAATTTTAAAAAATATTATTTGATTTCCAAAATATTTAATTAAATATTTATTTTTTTCAAAACTTTAATAAATTTCATAAAATCAAATTTAAAAAGCAGAAAACACTATAACAAAAACCAAACTTCAATCTTAAACTTCAATCCATATGTTAAAAAAAACCTAATTTATACTTTTGATTTTTATTACCACTCTTCAATTTTGCTATCAATCACATTCACAAAAGCCTACTGGTGCAACACAGTTACAATATGCCATCGACATTCCTTTTGGATATTCCTAACTTTTTCATTTCATACGCAATAACATTCATTTCAAGTTCATTTTTAGTAATTACGTTTTGGGTTGAACTTGTTTCCATCCTAAATTAATTTTCGATCTCTATACCATGATGATTTGGTGAAGGTTTGGAAATTTTCTAAAATATGTTTTCCATCTTTATTCAAAATTACAGGTAATCTATCAATATAATAATAAAAATAGCCCTTTATTTAAAATTAATTTGAGCACCTCGCCCAAAATTGATATAGCTTCTTATACAAATGAACCCAACACCAAAGATAAAATATGCTGAACAGAGTGTGTAAGTATTTCAAAACTGATAAACTTCAATCCTCGTGGGGATTTTGAGGTCTCTCCTTCATATTTTTGACTTTTATTATCACGCTTCAATTTTGAGGCGACTAATATTTTCGGTTTTTATTACCATGCTTCAATTTTGGGTTATCGGCTTTACGAATATCTCCATCTGGACTCTGTTTGAATATGCTTATTTTAAGTTATTGAAATTTTATTTTCTACAAAATGTCATTCATTTCAACGCTTGTTATTTTTATCATAATACAAATATATTATTTTATTATGTGATTTATTGTTGGTGATGGTTATATTTGTTTATAATTAACATTAGGATACTTTTGAGGTAAAAAATGAACGTCATAACAAAATTATAAAAAAATAGAAGAAATAATAAAATAAGATTTGATTACATCATCAAATGGCATTCATTTCAAGGCTTGTTATTTTTATCATAATAAAAATATATTATTTTATTATGTGATTTATTGCTGGTGATGGTTATATTTTTTTATAATTAACATTAGGATACTTTTGAGGTAAAAAATGAACTTCATAAGAAAATTATAAAAAAATAGAAGAAATAATAAAATAAGATTTGATTACATCATCAAATTTTAGAGTGGAAAAAAGAAAAACTATTTTTTTTAACTCGTATTTTCAACTTATCTCCCTATGTATTTAATCGAATTTCGAGCCAAAACGCTAGTTGGATGCATAATTTAATTTCTCATCCAAGGAGTACCCATGTTACATACTTTCGATAGACCCTGCTACACAGAAAGTCAGAAACACATGAAAAACGTGATTGCAAATATGTTTTTTCATGTACTTCTCATCTTTTGTGTAAAAAGGTCCTTGGAAAGTATGTAACATGGGTACTCATTACATGAGGAATTAAATTTTGTATCTAGCGAGTACTCGCACTCAAAATTTGAATAAAACCTTAGAGAGATGAGTTGAAAAATTAGTTTTATTATTTTATTATTTTTTAATATTTTTATTTTTTTACTCAAAAAATGGTGAATCATCTCCATAGTTGACATCATCATCTTGAATCCTATTTGTTTTTAAAAAGTTTAATTTTGTTGTACATTTCTCTTACAAAGCTCATTTTAGACATTAAAATTGTCGTAATGATTTATGATTTTTTAATAATAAAAATATTTTAACAACCAAATTTTTATTTACTAAACTAATTTTCAAACTTCATCAATAATTTATTAAAATTTAATAAATTATAATTTAAAGTACATTACAATTAATCAATTTATTGGATTAAAAAATCATAAAAAATAAAACTGAATATTTACGCGGCATGAAAAAAAAAATTATTTTATATATTATAATTAATTAGAATAATAATCATAAAATAATAATAATTGGCCAATATAGATGCATCCAAATTCTATAACAGAATGAATGAGATTATTTCAAATTTTAGATAAATATTTAAAAGAACAATAATAATAAATCATAATTAAATATCATAAACTGATTAAACATTGTTTTATTGAAAATAAATTATTTATAATTTATTAAAACAATCTTAAATATAATAATTATTGGTAAGATGCATCCAAATTCAATAGACAATATCAATTAGATTATTCTAAATTTTAGATAAATATTTGTTTTAACAAATTAATAATAAATAATAATGATTTAAACATTAAAAAATAATTATTTAAATTTTAATAAAACAATTTAAAATAAATTAAACTTATATATTGAATTTTAATGTTTTCAAATATCCAAAACTATGATATATATTTTTATATTAAAATATATTTTACAGCCTCGTTTTAATGTTTTCAAATATCCAAAAGTATGATATATATTTTTATATTAAAAAACAGTTTACAGTGCCTCGTTCAAAAGTTATGCGGTTCGCTTCTTCCATAAATGTACCCGAGAGAGTCACGGCAAACATAAAGTGTAGTCAAAAGAATGTGTGCGTATCTCAAAACCAACAACCTTCACTCCCTCATGGCGACTTCAGGTGGCTCATACCTTGAGTTTTTATTACTCCATCCATCACATTCACAAAAGTTATACGCTTCATTTTTATTTCTTATCGATCATATTCTCAAATTCGCAGATTCTATTTCTTAAAAATATATCATTTACTTCAAGTGCATTTCAAACCTCGTTTTCAATATCTATTTTTTAAGGTCAACTCATTTGCATCATAATAATGGAACATCACAGGTCTATATTGGAGTTCGAATGGTTTGGTGTAGGTTAGTTAGTTTGAGGTGAAATATTTCTATATATGTTTAAATAACTAAATAAGATTATTTTTAAATAAAATAAAATATAATATTATGTATTGAATTGTAGTTTAGTGAATGACATAAGTATTTTATTATAAGGATTGTATTATATTGATAACTTATATTTATTATTAAAAAAAAATTAAACTAAACCAGTTATAAGTTAGTCGTTTAGAATAATTAAATTTAAATATGTATTATTACTTAAAAATTATAAAATAGGTTAAGAAAGTTAAATTTATTAATGGCATTTTTTTTATAAGATTAGCTCAATTGTCAAGTCTCATTATGTAAAGTATTCTTACCAATGAAAGATCCATATTTATTTCTCTCATATTATATAATATGTATGTCTTTTACAAAAGTAGAGCAGTTGCACCTAGGGGATACAATAAGCAATGCAGTGCATCACAATTTTTCTCTAAATTTAGATGTATTATTATTATTTTGTACCATGGTCTCTTCCTTTATACCATAATGGTTTAGCAAAAACTTGGCATCTTTATCCCAACCTCACTTGGGCCATAGTTGGTTTTGAATGGCATTTGAAGAAATATTATGAAATATCTCGTCTTCCAAAGATTTCCTAAGAACCTTTGGATTTCCTCTATATTCCTCCACATTTCTATAAG
Organism: Pinus albicaulis; assembly: GCA_034641835.2. Taxonomy (NCBI): domain Eukaryota; kingdom Viridiplantae; phylum Streptophyta; class Pinopsida; order Pinales; family Pinaceae; genus Pinus; species Pinus albicaulis. Next base: position 1,133,193,586 of record CM076574.1, read on the forward strand.
CATGCTACAACCCTAAACAATTGGAGAGAGAAGAGCCTCAAAGAAGTTTTTCTTCTTATCCTATAGCAAAATGTCCATGATTTTTTATTGTTCTCAACCCCAGAATAATTTTTGCACCCTTTATTTGTCATTTTCTGAATCTTATAGTTGGAGTTGAGCATGTGATAATATTGATTCCAAGATATGTGTGTGAATGAACTTCCTTTGTTATAACCAAAAATAGTGTAAGTGATGTTTTAGATTTAATTATCATAACCTTTGTTTTATCAATGTTAATAGTCATATTTGTCCTCGAGCATAAATTATCTAGAATTTGTAATTGTTTATACTGATGATATGGAATCCTTGTCATAATATTAACATCATCAACATAAATGAGGAGGATAATGAATAAAGGAGTTACAGTCAAGCCTAAACAACCTACTTCTTTCAAACATTCATCTAACTTGTGAATGCATGCCAAAAGTGTACATGCGATAGTGGAACGACTTGCTTAACTCTTGTATTCCAATTAATTTCTTCCAATTATGTCTCATTGTTCCTATACTTGGAAATAATGTTTTAATACAATATCTTTAATAACTCTCATCTAAAACGGAAATTTTAGCTCCTCTAACACATTCCAATGGTTGTCCTTGGTAATTATGTCAAAATATTTTCTAAAGTGAATGAAACAAGACAAGGAATTAATTTATATTATTGAGACACTCTTATAAGATGATAGTGAGAATTATAAGGTGTTCCATAGTTATAATAATAAATCCTAAATTTATCATGTCCTTTAGCTCGTTTTCCATTACTTTCTAGCCATAAACTATTGTCATTTTACAAAATTATTTTATATAGCTTGGCTAAAAGGGGGCTCTTTATAGTGGTTAAACAACTGAAGATGATGTATATATCTCACTTTAAAAAATAGAAGTAGTGAGGGTTTGAGTCTAGGGTTTAGGGAAGTCATACTTGACTACTGAATTGAAGATATTGTAGATTGAGGAACGAGGATAGGCCACCCAATCTTTAAAATTTCTACTTTATAATATTCAATGTCCTTATATTTCCCATTTGTGAACCACTTAACCCTATAATCCATGCCTTATATATAATAAAAATAAATACATTTGTAAAAAGGGTTAGAATATTATCCACAAAACCGTGGGATTTGTAAATACCTTTAAGATATAAATTTCAATCCATCAAATGAATCTTATTGGTTTCTTTAGTTTTACAAGGAAAAAATTACCTCCAAAATTTATTAGGATGTAGCTTAGATAGGTGAGAATGATTCTCTTGATTTCTATTTCAATAGCACCAGTGCTTCCTTCAATTGGAGCTTTTTACTACTTATATTCACAAATATTAAAGACACTCTTTATCATACTAGGTGTTGGTTATTCTATTGTTCGTTTTATGCATCATCTCTAGAGAAAACTTATTAATGGGATTAAAGAGGGATGTCTTGAAATTATGATGGAGATTATTCAATATTTTTCTCATTTGATAGAAAGCATTAATTTATTAGTTAAATGCTTTAAAAATAATAGTTTTAGTTTTGGTTAATATTAAGTTTTTCTTTTTAGTTGTCTTGTTGATAGAAAAATTTAGAGTTTGGGCTACAAGTCTATGATTATAGAAAAATTCATGGTTATTTAAGATGTTAACATTTAATTTTTTATTACAAAGGGGATACTAAATATCACAAAATAGGAAACACTACTACGAAGTCTGTGAATACAAGTCATTGAATTAGATTTGTGACAGTTTACTAAACTATTGCAAATCATTAATTTTGAGAAATGCAAATCTTGATGATCTTGATCGAAAACAAATTATCTACCAATTCATCAGTCTTGTCTTCTACGACACTATTAGAGCTTCGGCCATCGCTAGAACCTCTGTTGCTACTGATGCAATGGCTACTACTGGAGGCATTCTGCACGGGGAGAGCATTCATTTTGCGAGGGATAAAGGTCGGCTCTGGGAGAATGGTCGATTTGCGCGGTCACTTCTTGTTGTGGATGCTTGAGGACGCCAGAGGGGGAACAGGGAGCTACAAGGATAGTTGGGTTGAAAATTTACAGGTTTGAGCCTGCTCGACTCCTCCCAGCCCACTGAAAGATTCAATTTTTTGCACATGGCATGCATCAAGGGAGGTCAAGAGGGGAGGTTGCGGCCTAAAGCTCTTCTTCCTCTCATACAATGACACCTTGGCATGACTATCGAAGGAGAAGAAGTGCAGGACTAGGATGGCGCGCTCGACAGTATGGGAGAGCAACCTCTACCATAGAATGCCGAGGGAAGGCTAACACCAGGCGAGGCGGGGCCAAGAACCAGAGGCTGATGGGAAGAAAGAGAGGCATGTACAGATAATAGGATGGAGAGCCGAATGGAGGTCGAATGAGTAGAGGTAGCCGTTTTAATAGCCATGGTGATAGAATCGAGGGCTCTTAATGCTTTGTAACTAGATGACGTCGAAATGAAGGTGGCGGAGTGCGAATTTAAGCCATTCTCGCTCGTGCATTTAACTATAGGCTAGAAACTAGGTGCGGGCATGTGGGATGGCCAAGTGTCCCACCACTTGGTGCCCATGTGGCCCCTCATCTTATTGGAAGGCACCCGCATCAGGGTAGTTGTTTTTATAGCATTAAATTCTCTATTAAGAGGATATATTTCCTTCATTTCTTAAATTGTAAATATCATGTTCTAAGACATTTTATGAATATTTTTTATCTATAATGTTTTTCTTGCAAAAGGTAGAGTTGGTTGACATGAACTAACATATTTATATATAAATTCTTTTACCATTCATATCTCAAATATCAATCGATGTGCACTAAGTGAAAGAGACTTTCTTATGAAGCCTAATGTGAGTAAACTCATTCTTATTTTTATTTAACAAACTATTCCTCCAATTCCTCCTCATTATGATTTATTCTTCCATATAGACAACAACATAAATATGTCAATGTTAGGAACTTTATATTCTCATTGATCCAAAGTTTCAATAAGTAATGTAATATAAATTTCACTTAGGATCCAAATTAGAGTAGGCCCTTTACTCTATGGAAAATCATTACAAGTCCACGAAAGACTATGGAGTGTCCCAAATTGTTATTTAGTATTATATTTTTAGTATTTATGCTTTATAATAGATTTTCTATTTCTAATTATTCCATAATATTTTTTGATTGATTTTTTTATCTTTTAAACTTTCTTTCTTAATTCATATGTCTTTTGAAATGAGATGTTCATTTATATATACTCTAAATTCTTTTAAACTTGAAATTTCCCTAACCATTCCACACTATGGTAATTAGAGTTTACTTTAACATGAAGTGACATATCTATATGCTTAAATAGTTTTTCAAAGCTCTTTTATTCTTTGAAACAAGTTAATTCAATTTGTTATTGTAATTTTTTCTTTAATAGTGAGAATGTGTTGTCATTAATTATATTTTAACAAAAACCTATAAAATTGAAGGCTATTTTGTTTGTGGTCCCAATTTAACTAGATAAACTTATACATTTACTTTCTGATTTAATTACTTAATTTCCAAACTATCTAAGTTCAAATTATTATTTATTTTTTTACTTTAACATTTTAAAATTATTCTTTCCATTTATATTTTTGAAAATTATTCACCTCCCCTTCATAGGATGTTTGTTTTTTTGAATTTCTTTTTAAAAATCTAATATCCTGTTCTGTTAACATAGTTTCCAGCTCCAATATTGGAAAAAAAATTGAAGTTGAAATTCTTTATTTTCTCTATTTCATTTAATTATTTTATAAATTCATAAAGACCGTCTGAAATTACTGAGTGGTGAATTACTTAGGCTAAAAGTAAATTAAACTATATACGAGTATGAAAAAAAACCTGTACACCTACCGCATATATCACAATTATATAGAGTGAAGGTAAATTATATATGAGCCGGAAAAGGAACTTGATTGAAAAAAGAATTTTACACTTAGTTAAGTATACTAGAAGAAACCCATGATTCTTCTGATGACTTTATTTAAACCAAATATTTTCCATGAATCCAAGAGAAATGAAATGTTGACTTTAAAAGTTAAACCGAATATTTTTTATACCGAATATTTTTTATGACTCAAAGAGTAATGAAATGTTGACTTACAAAGATTTAATAGCAGAGACACTCTTCTTATCACGTTATCTAAACCAAAATTTTCTTATGAGTCCAAGAGTACTAAAATGATTACCTACAAATATTTAAGTGTAATATTCATAATTTCTCTAGTAATTTTATTATGTTAAGAGAAATATATGCATATTTTTTTTTTAATATCTGGTTGTTATACGTTCTTTTTAAAATAAAAATAAAATAAATTTAAAAGAAAAAACAATATATATAAAGAAATATAGTCCATGGGATAGCTTATTTGCTTATATTATGTAAATCATGAGATTCAATGTTTTCAGGTTCAACTTTCTAATAAATAAAAAATAAATATATAAATTTGGATAGTATTCATTAAAAACATTATAAATAATCAGTAATCCCATTTTTACTCTTTTTCAGTTTCTTCTTAATATTAGTTCATTGTGACTCTTATGTTTTGAAGGATGTGGAGGTTTCATAAAACAATGTATTTGATATCCATCTCATTGGATATCATTCTATGTGTGTGTGAGAGAGAGAAATATTCCACATTCAAAATGAAGAAGTAATTAAAAGTAAAATAACAAGGAAATGTATAATTAATTCAATTCTTAATATAAACTTGATAGGTTACATTCAAAGAATATAAATAGAAATTAAAAAATTCAATGTAGATCATAAATAAAATATTTCAATGTTAACTATGCATATATGTATATATATTATACAAAGAAACCAAAATAAAATTTTTATAGTTAAAATATTTTCAAACATTTCAAGAGTCTCACCTTTTTACTTTTTAGCTCTTTTTCATGTATATTTTTTAGTGGATTTTGTCTAAAAAATAGCAAACATTATTTTAGAATTGCAAATTGAAGTTCTGCAGTCTCCATATCCATTTTAAACCTAGAATTATAAAGGGTTTTAAAGGGATTGAATCTTTTGAATTGCAACCAATTTTCAATTTTTGCACTCTAAAATATGATTTCATATCAATATATTTGATCCATATAAAATCTTATTAAATATTCTTTTAAGTTCAATTTATATAGGTTTAAACTAAATCTTTCTTCTAAAACTAAATTGAATTAAAAACTAACGCCAATGATATTAATGATAAGTAATAAAATTCATAAACATGTAGATAAATATTAAACAATATAAATATTCATGAAATTCATAAAAATGGAAATAGATATTAAGAAATATAAATATTCATTATCAGGGACAATATTTATAACCAAAGAGCATTTATAAAGACCATATAACATAGATTATTTACCACAAAAGAGAGTATTTAAGGAAAAATGTGATAATTTCAATATGATACTATTTCTAAGTTTTAAAACTATTTATTGTGTGGAAAAGCTATCTTTAACCCAATATGCAAGAGATGTTGTAATGTTTCATCCTGTAAACATTTTTACTTAGTCAAATAAAAAAAATAAAATTGTGTAACAGATTGTAATGTAAACATTTGTCAAATTACATAGGAAGTAGGAAAGAAAGAGATGCAGTCTCATGAAATATAAATATTTTAACTGGATGAAAATTAAATAAAAATAAAAATAACGTTATGTGAAAATATTTTTACTTAGTTAGAGTAAAATAAAATAATAATAAAATAACATTAAAATAAAAATAACTTTATGGTATTGACCCGTAGTATTTATGTGGAATATAGCCAGTTTAAAGGGGGCAATTAAACCAACCTAGACCCATCTTAACTACAAATCTATCAATAGGAAAAAGATAAAATATCTTTTCGCTCTAAAATAGGTTTGCATCTCAAAATATTTAATCCTAATCTTTTTGGGTACTTGGTATATTAGGGTTAAAAAAAATATTATACATCATTTACAATTTGCAAAGTATTTAACTATTTATTCATTGAAATATCACTTACACTTTGTAAAGTAATTTATTAAATAATTAATTTTTATTTTTTAATTAATATTTTTATTAGTTTTGATTGGGTTTGATTAGCGATATCTTGATACGAATAAAATGTATAAATTTATACACATTAAAAGTGTTTAAATTTAGACACACTGAAAGAAAAAAACAAAATCATTTTTATAATTTTAAATGAAGTACTCGAATCAACATGACCAACATCATCTTATTCGATAGAAAACTTGAAATTTAAAATTTTGAAATTTCTTAAATAAAAAAATATAAAATAGAGAAAATATATATATAATTAAATAGACTAAAAACGTTATAAATATTTATGACAACAAAAACTATTTAAATCATAAACAATATTTAAAAAATAATAATAATTAACCACATATAATTACATATGTTCTTTTTCAATGTTATATTATAATTATTTTTTATTTAATTAAAATATATCAATTTAAAACAAAATTTCAAGGTTATAATAAAAAATTATATAAAAGATAAAACAACAATGATTATTAGTGTCCATCAAGATTAATTAATGTTGTCAATCGAACTTCAATAAAAGAATTTAAGTACAATTTTTTAAAATATTGTTTCTATAGATGGACTGGCTTAATAAGTGAGAATTGAGATCTAATATGGATGTTAAGGAATTAAGATCAAATATATGTAAAAGAAAGACATTCTAAAAAAAGTGATTTTCATCTTCTACTTTCTTAAATAAATAAATAAAGTAATACATCATTTTCAAAATAATAATAATAATAATATAAAACAAAATTTCAAATATATAATAAATAAATATAAAATAACATAAAATATAACACTAAAAACTGTCCTACTAACTATTTTACACTAGACTGGTAAACCTTCTTAAAATTAAAAATTAATAACAAAATTATTTTATAGGTTTATATTATTATCCATAATAAAAATAACAAATTTATCATTCACACCAAATAGTCTTAAAACAATACGACACAAGCTTGTCATTCACACTGAATTGCTTATTGCTTGCTGTTTAATTTCCAGGAGATATGGTTTCTTGACCGACACACTTCCAAAAATATATAATAATAAAAATATAAAACACATAACTTAACTTTCTCTTTCACACTAAATACATTTAGGGTTATTTTAAAAGAGTGATTTCCTTTCCAACAAACTTCCAAAATCTATAACATCCAATTATACCAACCAAAACACTTACTATTAATAAAACCACGCTGCGTAGATATCGACAAAGAAAAAGTAGCAAAAGGGAAAATGGGTCCGCACCTAAAACACGCCCACAAAGAAATCAAAGCCAAAGTCAACAAGCTTAGGTTTGGCTTCTGGATGTTCCCAGAGAACAATTCTCATTGTTGTACACCGCTGGAAGCGCTTAGAATTCAGTATTCAAGTTGCCTTATAAAAAGGGCTAAACTCGTCACAGCGATCTCAGCCTTCGAATTGGATTTTAAGATTGGTATTAGTCTGATCCTGTGAAGGGATTATGTATGCCTGTAAATTGGATTTTCAGATTGGTATTAGTTTAATCCTGTGAGGGGATTATGGATGCCTGTCAATTGTTCCAGGCACGATTTTTCAGTTGAAAAAAAATCAAAATCGAAACCTGTTAATCAAGGCCGAGAGGATTTAGGGTTTTTACAGAGGGAAGGATTCTCGGTTTTCGTTGAGATATCAAGACGGGTGTGCAGTGAGAGGAGATTCTGGAATTTGAAATAATAATTTGAACAGCAAAAGAGGAATCGCGTCGCATTGGATATCATCATATGGAATCCTCAATTCAGAGAGCCAGTACATGTTCGTTGGAAACCATTCGTGGCTGTGAAATTTGACTTTCAGACTACCTCGACATTTATTATCAGCAGTGCAATCGCTCCTTACTCGGAAGGAAATCTGGTACGCCTTGATAGAAGGGGGAAAGTATTTGTGGGAGGGCTGATGGAAAAGTCCGAAATGGATGAAGTTGCAGCAAAGGATACATCAGAATCTGCGATGGTGGCTGCCAATAAAAGTTGTCATGTCATTTTCAGGTCTTATTCTGCTGCCAAACACGAAGGAAGAAGATCTACCAAATATTCGAAGGACAAGATTATGACCAATCCCAAGCTCCGTGTTGTATATGTTTATGAACCCGAGACTATCATAACTGACCCACAGAATTTTCGGTCTCTGGTTCAGAAACTCACGGGGAAGCCTCGCCATAAATCAAAGGACAAGAAGAGGCTGACGAATCTCTGTGGCCCATCGTGCGAGGTAGCCTCTGCAATAATTGGAACAGAAAATGTGCAACATACCTTTTATAGCAATGATGAGATGCCTATTATGGAAAACGGAAGCACAAAATTTTCGAACGAGGATTGCTCTGGTTTTTCTGAAGCAATCGATGACATAGACATGATAGTTCCAGGCCTGGGGAGTCACGGAATATTGCACGATCATGTCCATGATCATTTTTATCGGAATAACCAGATGCCTATCATGGAAAACAAAAGTACAAATTTTTCGATTGAGGATTACTCTGGTTTTTCTGATGCATTCAACGACACAGACATGATTTTCTCCGGCCCGGTGAATGAGGAATCATTGCAGGAGAATCCTCTAGTTTGGAACAATTCTCCATTTTGTAATATGTATGACGGGATTGGGTTTTGCAATGGACCTGACGACTCGTAAATTAGATGTCAAAATTTCTTTACTGTTGTAGCCTATTGCAAATGTCATATCAGAAAGCCACATCACTTTTAGGACTTAATTTAAAGAGTGCAGGGGGGTCTCCTAAAAAATTTAAAGAGTGCGGGGAGGGTCTCCCACTGAGTTATCTAAGAATTATAAATTATAAGGAACTTTTTCAGAAAGGGCATGACATTCCACTTTCGTCTTATTAGCCCTACCACGGCAGGTCATGTTGTACTCAATTTGCAGTTCTCCTTTCATTAGTTACAGTCTGACCCTAAATCTTTTCTATTTTCCTAGCGCTCCAAAGGCAAGATGGTTTTATGTTTTTTCATATTTAAAAAACTAATTTAACAGTTTTTTCATTAGTTACAGATTGACCGAAAAGCTTTTCTATCTTCCTGAAGTACTTAAAGCAATATTTTTTGTTTACGTTTTCACCTATTAAAAAAACTAATTTAACAGTTTTTTCCTTCATATTATAGGAGAAAGAATATGAAATGACCTTTAAGCTCTTACTCTCTATGGTTTTGAAAATCATGGTAAATTTCCAACAATCAAATAAATGTTTATGGCTGCTTCGTCGATTTATTTAATCTGAAATTTAATTGTTTACAACTGTAATGAAAACGTATGGAATATAATGAATATTAAAACTCCGTGTCTTGGAACTTCACCGTCGTCAGCTTGAAAAAAAATCATTTGCATTTCTAGAAGGACAGTTAGATGCCGATATCGTCCCTTGTTTCAGAATTGGGGTTTCAGATTAAATATGTTTTGATTTATAAATAACAGTGGTTGAGTCGATTTACAATTCAACTACTATTTTTTATCATCCTCGACAACAGAAGTGGGTCAAGATTCATGGTATTTTCCTTTCTAATTTTGCATTTTTTAATATATATATATATATATATATATATATATATATATATATATAAACCAAGTTTTCACCATGTATTTTATTCGGTTTATATGTCATATTTCCTTCTTCAACTATTATATTCGATGTCGATTTTGTTTCTATTACAGTGCCTGTTAAATTAAGTTTCAATTGTATTTCAATTACATTTGTACAAGAGACGTAGATCTCAATTTCGATTCATTTCTACCACGTTTGGTTTCTATGTTTTATCCATTTCTATATCTGTTCGTTTCAGTGTCAGTTTCGTTTCTATACCATTGCCATGTTTTAGGTTGTATTTCATTATATGTTCTAAACTGTTTCGATTGCTATTTCTACAAGTGATTAAAATTTCGAAATTTCAAGAGAATGGTGTTGAAGTAAAAAGATGAAGAAAATAAGAGGAGGATTTAATTTTCTTTGAAATAAAAAGATGAAATGGCTATGCAAAGTGAATGAAAAATATCTAATATAAAATCATATTAACATGTTTATTATTAAGAAAGAAAGATTAAGGAAGATAAGAAAATTAATATCAAATAGAGAAAAATGAAAAACAAAATAATGGGAAGATGAGAGATGCAATTTTCCACTGACACAAGGTTATGTGAATATTAATTTATATTAAAATATTTTATTGATAACTCATATTGAATATTTTATTATATTTAACATTAAAATATTTTCTTTTAACAATTATATATGTATATATGGATATATATGAAGTTGATAAAAACATAAATTAGTTAACATCGCTCTTCAAATAATTTATTTAAATCTCTTGTTGAAATAATTTTTAAAAATATAAAATATAAATATTTTAGTCACACATTTCTTTTACTTCAAATTAATATACATGAAATTATTTTACCTACATCTTATATTAGATTTATTTTTTTAATTATACCTAATCTTAAAATATATTTTATTTTTATTTAAAAAAAAACTCGTTTGAAGTCTAAAACACATACATACTTATACATCCTCTCATACTAAAGTGTAGAAATAACTTAGAAAATACTTTATCACGAATTCTTCCTTCAAAAGAATTTTGATTCACTCTTCCATATATCGGTAATAGAAAAGAGAAAAAAAATCGAGTGAAAACAGCGTATTAGGGTCTTCAGAAAATACCATTGAGCTAACAAGTGTTTTAATTACATATTAAATGCTTTTAGTCTCTTATTGTGAGGTGCAAAATCGGTCTTCATCCTGAAACAGGTTCAAATTAAAAGTCTTCGAAGTCAATCTGTGGTTAACCACCGTTAGCATAAAGAGCTGATCTAAACCATAATTTTTGTAATTAAAAGAAAATTATTATCCATATTTTCTATTAGAGTTAAATTAAAAATAATATTTTAAAATTTCCTTAATTTAATTCATCTATATTGAAATTTGAATCGATAGTAATCAAATCCGCTTATATTATAATCTGGATTGACCTAATAAATTGATGCATCACAAACATTTTCATGAAACACCCGATCCAAATCCTAAATTGTGGCTATTATCATTCCCTACTTATCCACTGCTTATATATATTTCTTAGATATAAGCATAATGAATAAAATTTATTATTAATAAACACACTAAATTCTTGTTTAGATATTATTTTTTGTTCGAACCTTCATAAAACATACAGGAAAAAGTTCATACTTTGTTTAATTAGGTTAAATATTGAATGTACGGTAATACAGTCAATTCATTTTATTTTAGAGAATGGATTCTTTTTATGATTTTCAAATTTCTTTTTTGAAAGTGGATAATATTATTATGGATAGTATTATTATACTGTATTATTTTATTGATATTATTATTTTATTAATTATTTTACACTTATAATATTTTATTGGATTTATTAATTATTTTAAACTCATAATATTTTATTGGATGATGATGATGATGATGATGATGGTGGTGGTGGTGGTGGTGGTGGTGGTGGTTAATGTCCACTGAGACTAATCTTTGGTCTATCGGACCTAAAGAAAAAAGTTATTTAATTTGATTTAGGATTTTATTCCTATGCTCAAAAAGCTTGGAGAGAAGCCTCCCGAGCTCACTATAATTTTGACATCTTAAAAGGCTAGGAAGGTCAGTATCACAAAAAAGATTATGAAATTGAGCTCTAATGTGGTTGTATGCGCGACACTCATCATCGATGTTCATATTCTCACAGAGATGGTAGATCCTTTTCATCCATGGTGTTTTAGGAACTGTCCAACAACCTGTTTCACTATGGAGCTCACGAGAGCTCGTTCTAATCTTGGTTATATTAGTTTTCTTCTTTGAGCTAGTCAAAACAGAGAGATACTTTTGATCTTCTAAGGTGGGGTTGATGACCTCCTTATAATATCTTAATTTTATTTTAGCTGCTAGATCGTTCTCACACCACATTTTTTCTTTGAACTTAGAAGTAACAATTTTTTTAATGTTATTAATGTTTTGCAATGCAACATTCTTGTTGATCTCCCAATGGTTTAACTAGGCCCTTGTGTCTTAATACCAACCTAGTTTAAGCCTTAGGTGGTTTTGGATGGAATTTAAAGCTAGCTTAGGAAGTCTATGGTCTCCTATGCTATTGAGCTTGTGCTTGTACAACAGAAGCCTAGTCATGGCTAAGATCTCGATAGGGGAAAGACCCACTTCTATAAGGAGAATAGGGTAGCGTGTATTGCTTTTAATTTTAAGGTTATATGTTATAAAACACTTATGGATTTGCTCAATATTTCTCTAGGATTTTGTAGAGATGCTGCAACCCCAAACCTCACATGCATATAAGATAACAAGAGTGACTAAAGTTTCAAAGGGGAACTTCTTTCTATCCCACATTATGAGGTTTTCCATTTTACAATTATTTTCAAGACCAAAATAAGATTTCCACCCCCTTTAATCCTTTTCTGAACGCTATATTCCTAGTTGAGCTTGTGATGAATATCGATTCCTAGGTACTTGTAAGAAGACACCTCCTCCAAGTTACTATTGTCATACATAAAATTAGCGTAAGTGTCCTTCTTGGATTTGATAATCATAGCTTTTGTTTTGTCAGTGTTAACAGACATACCCATTGTAGAGAAGAAATCCTTAAGAAGTCTAAGTTTCTTATCAAGATCATATGGGCACCTTGCGAGAAGAACAGTATTGTTAGCATAGAGAAGAAGGATGATGACTATCACAGCTAATATCATGCCAGCTCATCCTGCTTCCTCTAAACAACCTTCTAGCTTGTCAATGTAAATGCCAAATAGGGTAGGGTAGAGGGGGAAACCTTGTTTAACTCCGATATTACAGTTAATATCTTTCGACCACCCCTCATTGCTCTTTAACTTGGCAATTACATTCTCGTATAATCTTATAATGGATGCTCTTAGCTTGAAAGGAACATTTAGCTCTTCTAATATATTACATAGGTTATTTCTAGGAATCATATCGAAAGCCTTTCTAAAGTCCACAAAGCAAGATAAGGGATTGGATTTATCATTGTGGCATTCCTCCAAAATGATCCTAAGCATAATGGGGTGGTCCATTGTTGAGTGCTGCCTTCTAAAACCCGCTTGGCCTTTATCTCGCTTACCTTCACTTTCAAGACAAATGCTCAACTTCTTTTCCAAAATAATACCATATAACTTGGCGAAGAGAGGGTTGATCATAATTGTTCGATAATTAGAGGGGTTATTTGTATCCCCACTTTTAAAAATAGGGATAATGAGGCTCTGAGTCCAAGTTTTAGGGAACCCTTGCTTGACCACTTGGTTGAAAAGCTTGTGGATGTGGGGGATGAGGACATGACCTCCAATTTTTAAGATTTCCGCCTGGTAACCTGCAATGTCTTTAGCTTTCCCATTTTCGAGGCGTTTGACCCCAAAATCAATGTCTTCTAATGAGAAAACTTCTTTAGTTGTGAGCAGGGTTTCAAAATCCCTAGAATTTGGAGATTCGTAAAGCTTTTTAGGATAGGAATTCCAGTCGTGTAAAGCAATTTTCTTATTATCTTTAGTTTTCCTAGTTAGAATCTTCCTCCAGAATTTCTTAGGAGCCACCTTAGAGAGGTGTAAGTGATTCTCTTGTCTTTTACGAATATATTGCCTTTTTTTCCTTTTAGTTAGGGCTTTGTAGATGGTTATCTTGTTAATTTTGAGAGATTCATCAACAACTTCCTTAATTTCTCTCCTCACACTTTTACAATATTTGTCATACCATGGGTTGGTTTTGCTATTTATTTTATTACTTGAGACTTCAATTGAGAACTTGTTAATAGAATATGAGAGGTTTGTAGTAAAATTATGATAGAGGTCATCTATGTTGTCTATACTAGATAAAGGAAGAAAATTAGTTTTTAATTCATTTAGAAACAGATCGTTTTTATCTGTATCAAAGATAGTTTTTATATTATATTTTTTTATTGATATTATTATTTTATTAGTTATTTTAAATGTAAATATCAAAATATTTAATAATTTAAATAATTTTTATGGTGTTATAATTTTAAATTATTTTATTATTATAAAAAAAATATTGTTTTTAGAAGTGTTTTATAATTTAGTAGAGAGATATGTTGTACTTTGTATATGAGTGTAAAAAATTAAATGTCCACTTAATATAAGAAAAATATTTTAATATTTATAAAATAAAATATTAAATAAAAAAAATAATAAAACATAATATAAACTAGTTAAAATTAAAATATAATTAAAAAATAATTTCAATTTTGTTTTTATCAATAAAATTTTAGTTAAAAGAGTATAATATACATACAATATTATAAATAAATCTAATTTATAATAATTCTTATTATTAACAATGATATTTTATCATTTTGACTATATAAATTAAAATAATGATCATATTCATTATTATTATATTTCAAAAAGTGATATTTAAACTTAATTAATAAAAACACACACATATATAAACAATTGTTACATAGTAACTAAATATATATAGCTAAATTAAAGTAAAAATAATATTTTTAAAAAACCATAAACATTATAAATAAGCTTCCATATAGGGATGAACTATTGTTAGCTCCTCTTTTCTATGAACTATCACATATCAGGGTGGATTGAACTATCAATGCAATTGGAGTTTCTTTTGTAATCACTTTGATTTGTTTAGTAACTTGCTATCCAAGATGGTGGATAAAGTTAGACATTTGAATTGCGTCGACTAAGGTATTAAATGTCATTTTCGGTAGCTGCATAGTGTATTCAGTCGCACTCGAAAGGTGAGATGATCAAGCTAAGATATTGTGAGCTAGAAGAAGTAGTTTTGAAAATTGTGTAAATGATGGACGTAATTGTTCTCTTGTCGAGATGAAGCTTTTAATTACTAGCTAAGGGGTGTGCTGTCATACTACATCTCCTAATTATTTCATACATCTCATAAAAATGCTAATGCTCCTTTTCTTTAGCAAAAGCTTTTAATGATTAGCTAAGGGGAGTGCTACAACATCCCCTAGTAAAATAACTAGGGGATCCTCGCCCTTTTCCCAATCAAAACACTAAATGTGAGAAACTAAATTATAATTTTATGTTAAATAATTATTATTATTAATAGAAAAACAAATTAATATGACCTAAACATTATTTTAGCCATTAAAACACTTGTCTACCTTCCCTTAAGGAAAGGTCCCGAAGAGGAGTTAGATTTATCTATGATTTAAGCTATTTCCTTCTTCGTTTTAATTCTTTTGTTCCAATAAACTGTGGATAATTTTAGCATATAAATAGGAATTGTTACTATATCATGGCTTATCAATACCACGTTTCTATAAAGTCAGTTGTTAAATTTTGGTAATTAAATTAAAATTTTGAACACTCTATATCAAAATGGACACGTCTAAATGACAAACAAAATAGGGTCTCCATCAATTGAAAACATTACTTCACGATCTACACATAAAAATTAACTAAATTAAAAATTCAAAAAGAATTAATAGATACATATTATAATGACATTGCTCATATGGATTTTTTTTTAAATTTATTAATTTAATTAAAAAGATAAAAGAACATTATTTCCTTTGAGATAAATCTCAGCATTAATTTATGATTATTACCAAAAAATTTATAAGATATTCTAGTCTAACTAACCAAAGTAATATGCAACCTTCTTGCTTAGTAAGTGTAATTAATAATATAATAAAATATTTATGAAATATTTTGATTTTAAAATGAGTTATGGTTTTTGGGCAATTGGTATGGTTTTTTAGTGGTTAATGGTATTGTGACAAAACCTATTTAAATATGTATGATAAAATGGGGTAAATATTTAAGTGCAATTAATAATAGAATAAAATATTTATGAAATATTTTGATTTTAAAATAAGTTGTGGTTTTTGGGCAATTAGTATGATTTTTGTATTGATCAATGATATTGTAACAAAGCCTATTTAAATATATATGATAAATAAGATAAATATTTATGACTAAGAATCATGTTATATTTAATTTAAAAAATATTATAATTTGAAATGATTTATGGTATTTTGCATTGATCCGTTTTGTTCTTACTATTACACCTTACATATATATTTTTTAATATAATTTTTACATGTGAAAAGACAATTTAAAACCATATAAAAATAGTAAAAACAAAAAAAAACAAAAAACATTTTAAAAGATAAAATAAAAAATTTGATTTTCAAAATATTTAATTTAATATTCATCTTTTTCAAAATTATAATAAATTTTATAAAATCAAATTTCAAAAAAACCAAAAAAAAAAAAAAAAAAACTAAACTTCAAGCTTAAAACACTCATTTAAACTTTTCCACTCTTCAATTTTACGATCAATCACATTCACAAACACATACAATTAAATAGTTAAAATATCCAATCTACATTTATTTCTTATCAAATAACTTTCATTTCAAGTTTAGTAATTATTTATTTACATCAACCTATGATGATTTGGTGAAGGTTTACAAAATTCAAAAAATAATCCATATTTATCTATTGATATAATAATAAAAATAACGTTTATTTAAAATTATATTAAGCCCCTCGCTCAAAATTGATACTGTTTCGCTTCTTATATAAATATACCCGAAACCAAAGATAAAATATGCTCACCAGAATGTGTAAGTATTTCAAAATCGATAAACTTCAATCGTGGTGAGGATTTTGAGGTCCCTCTTTTATACATTCGGTTTTAATTACCACTCTTCAATCTCGAGGTGGTTGAGGTGGCAAATACTTTGGGTTTTTATTACCATGCTTGTCACAACCAAACATATACACCTGATTTTTTTTTTTTAACTTCTACCCTAGTAATGACACCCGTAAATCAAAGGGTGAATACATTATACCATACTGAGTTTATTAACCACATAAACTAACAATATTATCTATATTTTAATAAATTTCTAAACTTGTTTGAATTTTAAATTTATGTCTCTGTACATAAAAGGTAATTCTTGTTTTATGTATGGTTTTATGCAAAGTTTTATCATCAGATATTGTCTTCATTTGAGGTTTTATGGTTCATTGGTTATATATTTATGTAAACCCCTTTCCATACGGCAATGAGATATTTTTCTTTGTTACAATCAAGGCATGGTTGGCACGTCATAGAGAATTTAATGTTACAGTACCGGGTATTAACTCAGCGTAACAGCTGTTGGGTTGCCATGCTAAGGTCACTGGTCTCGAGGTCTCATGCCTCACTTACCACCGTTGGATGCAAATGGAGATCAACCGTGAGTAGGCAGGTGGGAAAGTCTTGGGTTTTTCACCGAAACCATACCCTAATTGATTCATTTCCGCACCAACTTCGATTTATCGCTCTGCTATCATAGGGTTGCACAATATGTCATTGAGCTCTCGGCTCCCTACATGCTGATTGACTCTGTGACTGTTATCTGAGCATACATAAGCATAAAACTGGTTCTGTCGCTCATCCAAATGAGAAGGTCGATTCAGAGATGCCGCGTTTGCTGCAGAATGTAGAAAACTCTGACTACAACTATCAATGGTATCACTCTGTCTTTCTCATAACTTTATTCCCTGGGCTTTATATTCATATCTGGTCATTTTCTTGTTCGATTTGTAGCATAACCACTTAAGAATCTTTCTTTCTCAGATTTTTGTTCCAGGTTAGCTCGTGGAAAGATGCATTTAGTACTTATCGATCTGGCAAGTATTGACCTTATAATATTGTATTGGGTTTCTATAATCTCTGCCGGCATTTGCATTGATATCATTTATAATTATCTAGAAAGATAGATTAACCCATTCTAATGTCTAACACTGCAGGTACTCTTCTTTACTGTCTTGAACCTGATCTCGCAATTCTCCTCGTGGTTGAGCTGTCATTTTCTCTAATGGACTCCGGCCTTTCCATGTATTTCATGTTCTTCATTCGCTCATCCAAAGAAACTCATCTTCGGCCTTTTTCATTAGTGGCAATAGTTTTCTCTTTGGGCCTCGGAAGCTCGACCCTTCCCTCACAATGTCTCAATGGGTTTGGATTTTTCCTTGTAATAGGGTTTAACTTATATTTTTCTGAAGGAAAGCACAACAGTGCTAGACCTCTGTTGTATGAGGAATCCTTTCCTCTGAGCTTATGGACTCAGGACCTTTTATCAGTTTTAATCCATTGCTCTGCGTAAGTTTGTTAATATAGTTTCTTTAGTAGAGATACTGCAAATAGATATTGATTCATATAGTCCTTTCTTATGTATTCCTTCTCTGACATACAGATTTTCTATAATGAAAATATTTGAAGCATTATGTCAGTACTGTATATTTAGTGAATGCGTAGATGCTTAAGCTCGAATTTTCTTTACTTGTTTATTGCAATTTTTATATGTTTTCGGTTAAGGGTTTCTCCCTTGGTCGATTCTTGAGTTCAGATTTGGTAATTAGAAGATTAAGCAACAAAGAATCAACATTTAAGTTAATTTCTTTCTTTTCTTGTTTTATAAAACGAAAGGCCATTAGCAAAGCATACTCGTTGGCTAATTTACGAGCATTTTTTTTTTCTGAGATGAAATTCTCACTCTCAGTTCTTTTCTGATTCTATGTATTATATGTTCTTCTATCTAATTTTATTTACGAGAAAGTCATTATTGGCGGTGTCCGGACCACCTTTCGACTATGACCGTGTATAGTGAATTTTCTAAGAGGCGACTAGACTTGGATTGGGGTTTCACCCGAACCCTCTTTTCTGATTCTATGTATTATATGTTCTTCTATCTAATTTTATTTACGAGAAAGTCATTATTGGCGGTGTCCGGACCACCTTTCGACTATGACCGTGTATAGTGAACTTGGGATTGGGGTTTCACCCGAACCCTCATCTGACAGCCTGCTCAGTGTAACCAACTCGTAAATGAAATATTTTACAGTATTGTATACATGCGATCATTTACAGTTTTATACCCTAGTATATACATATTATATAGTTAAAAGTTTATGTACAAGTCTTTGTAGCGTTTACTTATTGTATAGTTAAAAGTTTATGCAAGGCCCAAGGGTGTTTTTAGCATTTACTGCTTCCACTATTTTTCAATGCCACCCTTCTCGTTTTCAGTGTATCTTTTCCCATGATATACTTTTATTTGATGTTCGGAAAAATGTACTTTAATCTTTTATTCAAGATTCAACATTCTACTTTTTTCATTTACTTTTCTATCACACAATTATTGATCAAAATCTTCAGAAATAGTCATTCTTCCATAACTACTATACTTAAAAATAATTTACAGAATAAAAGCTCACATAGGAATAACTTAAACAATAATATCTAAGCCCTTATTAACTAAAAATTCATATTGCAGAATCTCATTCATTACTAAACAACCCCAACATATGATCCTATATTTAATTCTAAAATGGGTAAATACCTCTAAATAAATCTCTACGAGATTTCATCAAATCCTCTAAATACAAAAATTGCATATATACTTACTTATTCATATTTTAAGAGATTTCATCAAATCCTCTAAATACAAAAATTGCATATATACTTATTCATATTTAAAAGCTAAAGTTATTAGTTGTGGTTCTCCCAACCTTCAAGAGAGATGATTATGTCCTCTTCTTGCCTCTGAGCTCCAATCCTGGATGGTATGAGTTAATAGTGAATATTTCTGTTGTGACCTCAGGATGTCTAGTCCTCTTAGTACTAGAAATAACTTTCAGGAATTGCTGGGTGATGTCTAGTCCTCTTATTACCAGAAATAACTTTCTCTTAGTACCAGAAATAACTTTCAGGAATTGCTGGGTGTTTTCCACTGGTATTTACTACCTCTCGAAAATCCACACTTCTTCTTTAGTTCCAGAACATAACCCCTACTCGGATCAATATCTTATCTCTAGAAGAGCAGGTAACTATTTCCAACTGTCTCCAACTACTTTTCAGTTCTTGGAAAATATTTACCATCATCTTTTACTTTTTATGAAACTAATTCCCAAAATTAATTTATTATTCATAATTAATCACTGCTGAACATTTATTTTCAGCGAAATAATAATAATTCTAGTGTTTTTCTTGAAACAATAATTAAAATTGTCTTTCAACTAGTTATCACAACGCTTCAATTTTACCATCCATCACATTCACAAAAGCACATTTGCAAATATCTCCATCTAAATTCCATTTGAATATTCTTATATTAAATTTTTAAACGAATATCTCCATCTAAATTCCATTTGAATATTCTTATTGAATATTCTTATTCTTATTTTAAGTTTTTGAAATTTCATGTTTTACAAAATACCATTCATTTTAAGAACATTTCAACGCTAGCTATTTCTATCATAATATCTATATTTATGGTTTTGTGAAAGTTTATATATATTATTATTATTTTATATGATTTATTATTGGTGATGGCTACATCAATTAAATTCATAATTTCTTAATAATACTACTTTTACAACCATGACTTTATCGAATAAACTAATTCATCAATAATTTATTAAAATTTAATAAATTATGATTTTAA
This sequence comes from Pinus albicaulis, assembly GCA_034641835.2. NCBI lineage: Eukaryota > Viridiplantae > Streptophyta > Pinopsida > Pinales > Pinaceae > Pinus > Pinus albicaulis. Next base: position 1,133,214,147 of record CM076574.1, read on the forward strand.
AAAAATCACAGTTTAGAGAAATTAAAACTTCAAATTTAGAAGACATGGAAAAAAAAATTATTTTATATATTATACTTAGTTAAAATAGTAATATTTAACATAAAATAATAGTCTAGTCAATATAGATCCATCTAAATTCTATAAACAGTATCAATTAGATTATTCCAAATTTTAGATAAATATTTGTTTTAACAAATTAATAATAATTTATAATTTATAATTAAATATGATAAATTAATTTAAACCATGTTAAGTTAATAAAAATACAATTTATTTAAAATTCAATAAAATAATTTTAAATATAATAATTATTGGTCAATATATATGCATCTAATTTCTGTAGACGGTATCAATTGGATTATTCTAAATTTTAGATAAATATTTGTTTTAAGAGAGTAATAATAAATAATAATCAAATATAATAAATTGATTTAAACATTCTTAAGTTATTTAAAACTTATATATTAAATTTTAATGTTTTCAAATATCCAAAAATATGATATGTATTTTAATATTAAAAATTATTTTACAGTTCCTCGTTCCCGGCTCGCTTCTTGCATAAATGTACCCGAGAGAGTCACGGCAAAGATAAAGAATATGTGCGTATTTCAAAACCAAAAAGCTTCACTCCCTCAAGGCGATTTTGAGGTGGCTCATACTTTGGTTTTTTATTACCACGCTTCATTTTTGCCACCCATCACATTCACAAAATTTGTCTGCTTTACAAATATCTCCACTTGGATTCCATTTGAATATCGCCAATATCTCCAGGTGGATTCTCTTTGAATATCCCTACAACTTTTCAATTTTTTTTTCTTATCCATCATATTCGCAACGTCGCAAAAAATTATCTGGATTCTCTTAAAATATTCCTATTTTAACTTTTCAGAATTGTATTTCTTAAAACAAAACATTTATTTCTATTACAGTTCATTGGTCGTTTTCAATATCTATTTATTGAGGTCAACTCATTTCCATGATAAAACTGGAACATTCCAAGTCTATATTATAATTATAATTTTTTGGTGAAAGTTAAATTATTGAAATTTAATAAATTATGTTTTAATGTAGATTTTTGTTAGTTTGAAGTGAATTTTTTTATATGGTTTTAAATAAATAAATAAGATTATTTATAAATTAAATATGATATAATATTATGTATTGAATTGTAGTTTAGTGAATGACAAAATATATTATTATATTTATAATTTATATTTATTATTTACAAAAATTTAAATCAAAGAAATTATAAATTATTTGCTTAGAATAATTAAATTTCAAAATATAATATTAGTTAAAAAATATAATTTACTTTAAAATTATTAAAATTCTAAATGAGGTTGTTTTTATAGGATTAGCTTATTTTTCAAGCCTCTCATTAGGTAAAGTATTGTTAGCAATGAAATATACATGTTTATTTTTCTTATAGGGCAGTTTTTCTTATAGGGAAGTTGCACTCAAGGGTTACAATAAGCAATGGAGTGCATCCTAATTTCTCTTTAAATTTACATGTATTATTATTATTCTTCTGTACCACGGGCTATTCCTTTATACCTTAATGGTTTAGAAAAAACTTGGCATATTTATCCCAATGTCACTTTGGCCGTTGTTATTTTTGAACAAAGTTTCAAGAAATATATTATGAAACCTCTTGTCTTCCCAACATTTCCTAAAAACCTTTGGATATAATCTATCTTCCTTCCTTTATACCCTAATGGCTTAGCAAAAACTTGGCATATTTATCCCAACCTCACTTAGGCCATAGTTAGTTTTGAAAGAAGTTTCAAGAAATATATTATGAAATCTCTTGTCTTCCAACATTTCCTAAAAACCTTTGGATATACTCTATCTTCCTCAACGATTTTATAAGCATGCTACAACCCTAAACAATTGGAAAGAGAAGACCTCAAATAAGTTTTTCTTTTTGTCCTCTAGAAAAATTTCCATTATCTTTTATTGTTTTCAACCCATAATAGTTTGTGCCCCCTTTATTTGTCATTTTCTCAATGTTATATTGGAGTTTAGCGTGTGCTGAATATTGATTCCAAGATATGTGTATGAATGAACTTCCTCTATCATACCCAAAAATAGTGTAGGTGGTGTTCTTAGATTTAATTATCATAACCTTTGTTTTATCAATGTTAATAGTCATACTTTTCCTAGAGCATAAATTCTCTATAATTTTTAATTGTTTATCAAGATCATATGAACACCTTGCCATAATAGTAACATCAACAACAAAAATGAGGAGGATAATGTATAAATTAGCTAGCACCAAGCGTACACAACCTACTTCTTCCAAACATTCCTCTAACTTTTCAATCCATATCCCAAAAGGGTATAGGCAATAGTGCAACACCTTGGTTAACTCTTGTATTCCAATTAAGTCTCATTGTTCCTAAACTTGGAAATAACATTTTCATACAATCTTATTACTAGTTCTTAGCTATGAGGGAAACTTTATTTACTCTAACATATTGCAATGGTTGTTCTTGGGCATTATGTCAAAAAAATTTCTATAGGGAATGAAACAACACAAGGAATTAATTTATATTATTGGGACACTCTTCTAAGATGATAGTAAGCATAATAAGGTTTTCCATAGTTATAATAATAACTCCTAAATCTATCATATTATTTAGCTCATTTTCCATTACTTTATATCCACGCACTATTGTCATTTTAAAAAATTGTTCTATATATATTGGCTAAAGGGGGCTCTTGATAGTGTGCAAACAATGAAAGGTGATTTATCTATCCCACTTTAAAAAATAGAAGTAGCGCGGCTCTGAGTCTATGATTTAAGGAAGCCATACTTTACTATTGAATTGAAGATATTATAGATGTGAGGGATGAGGATAGGTCTTCTAATCTTTAAAATTTCTACTTCATAATATTCAATCTCCTTATATTTTCGATTTGTGAACCACTTAACCCCATAGTCCATGTCTTATATAGGAAGAAAAATAAATACATTTGTAAAAAGGGTTAGAATATTATCCACAAAATAGGGATTTGTAAATACCTTTAAGATGGAAATTTCAATCCATCAAATGAATCTTTTCGTTTTTCTTAGTTTTACAAGCCAAAAATTACTTCCAAAATCTCTTGGGATCTAGCTTAGCTAGCTGAAAATGCTTCTCTTAATTCCTATTTCAATAGCACCTTTTCATCCTTCAATTGGAGATTTGTACTATTTATCTTCACAAATTGTGAGGACACTATTTATCATACTACATGTTGGTTATTCTATTGTTTGTTTTACACATAATCTCTATAGAGAAATTATTAATGGTCCGATTAAAGAGGGTTTCCATGAATTATGATGGACATATTTTTAATATTTTTCTCATTAGATAGAAAATATTAATTTATTAGTTAAATGATTTAAAAATAATAATTCTATCTTTGGTTCATATTAAGTTTTTATTTTTAGTCGAAAAATTTAGAGTTTGGAATATAAGTCCATGACCAAAGACAAGTTCATGGTTATTTAAGATGTTAACCTTTAATATTTTGTTACACATTGGATATCAAATATCTCAAAATATGTAACACTACTACCAAACATGAGAAGACAAGTCATTGAATTAGATTTGTGGCAATTTATTAAACTATTGCAAATAATTAATTTTGAGAAATGCAAATCTTGATGATCTTGATCCCAAACAAATTTTCAACCAATTATTAAGGGATTTTTTGTGTCTTATAGTACAAATAAAGCATTCATCAATCCATAGATGATTAGGCTTGGAATTATTACTTATTTTAATAATTTTATTAGTTCGTATATAGCATTAAAGTCTCCTAGTAAGATCCTATATTTGCTTGCTTTCTTAAAATGTAAATATCATGCTGTAAGACATTGTATGAATCTTTTCTATCTTTATTGTATTTTTGGCAAAAGGAAAAGTTTGTAGGTATGAATGAACATATTTATATATAAATTCTTTTAGCATTCATATCTTAAATATACATCCATATGCACTAATTGAAAGAGGCTTTCTTATGAAGCCTGATGTGAGTAAATACATTCTTATTTTTTATATAACAAACTATTCCTCCAATCCCTTTTCATTATTATTTATTCTTCCACATGAATCACAACATAAATATTTTAATGTTAGGAAGTTTATATTATTCTGGATCCAAATTTTCAACAACAAATATAATATAAATTTCTCTTAATATCCAAATTAGAGTAGGCCCTTTTCTCTATGTAAAATCATTACAATTCCAAGAGAGATTATGGAGTGTTCTAAATTCCTATTTAATGTTATTTTTGGGTATTTATTCCTCATGATAGCTTTTCTATTTCTAATTATTCCATAGCCCCCTGGATTGAATTTTTTACCTTTTGAATTTCCTTCCTTAATTCATTTTGGTCTTCTGAAATTAGATGCTCATTTATATATATTCTTAATGCTTTTAAACTTGAAATTCCCCTAAATATTCCATACTATGGTAATTAAAGTTTAGTTTAACATGAAATGGAATATCTATATGTGTAAATATTTTTTCAAACCTCTTGAATTCTTTGAGACAAGTTAATTCAATCTGTAATTGTCATTTTTACTCAAATAGTGGTAGTGTGTTGTAATTTTTTCTCTTTTTAAACAATGAAAAACCTATGATGTTGAAGGCTACTAGTGCAGGAGCATTGAGGTAGAGCCAACAATGTGACAAGATGGTCACATGTTAGGGCTTGGAAAGAGGAATAGAAATCCTAAGAATTTGAATACTTTGTTTTTTTTTAAAGTATTTTGTTTATGTTAACTTGGGATAACTCAGCCATTTTAATTTGTAGAATAAAAGAATGGTTAAATTATTATTAGTTAAGTTTTTAGTTGAATAAACTGTTTTGAAACTGATTGATAGTTTCTCAACCAAATGGAGATTTTTGGGAAAGGCATAAAACGGAACCAAATCCACCATTTTGGGGTTCTTCCATCTGTGGCGAAGAAGGAGAGAATAGAGAAGAAAAAGTAAATGTAAAAACCAACCATGTGAGGGCTTGGCTCTTTGTTTCATATTTCCAAACTATTTCCAAGTCTTTTGTATTTGATTGAGATCTATATTTTTAAAACCGTATTTCATTTCCAAACAAATTCGAAGTGTTTTGTGCTTTGATCGGGTTCCCTGTTTTAAAATTAGTTATTTAAACATCTATTGAAATCAAATATCTATATAAAAGTATCACAGCAAGAAATCTAATCGGATTGCAGCCACAATGAGACCTTAGTCTTTACACATTCCTTTGTTGAATTAAATATTGTGTTAACTACAGAGTAGGTCTCAATCGGATTTGCAGGTGCAACGTGAGTCGTTTGATCCACCACTGATCAATGATTGAAGATCACATCGCAGGACGAGAGACATCAATAATCACCAAGGATAACATTTATGGTCCAGTTCGCAAGTTAAATTATTTGGTTTGCGATGCGAAATGGTATAGCGGAGGTGTAGCACGGGCTGTCGGATCCAGCCAAGATAAAACAATGGAGATTCAATACATCTCATATTGCAAAGGATAGAAATTACGACTCATTTCATAGTTTAAAGAGTTTGACTTGTGACGTGAAGTGGTACGGCTGAAGTGTTGTGCGAATTGTCAGATCCAACGGAAGCCAACGGTGGAGATTAAAAGCGGTTTTTCACATCGCAAAGTTTAGGGATTAACATTAATTATTGTCGCAAGGAAAACAAAATGTTTTGCGATGCAAAGTGCGAAGGACACATGTAGATTTTGTGCAACTTCGCAAATCACAAAAAAGATAAATTAACGTTTTGAGTTATATTGTGGAGTATGTGAAGTGCGATCGCTCATTGATTGGTTGGAGCCATTGTAGGACCTCTTGTTGAGAAACCCACATATTTGTATTGGTTTAGGCTTGTTCTATGGTATGTGTGTTACAAAATTCTATTGTTGATTTGCATGCATATGTATGTTGTGACCTTTGAAGGTTGAACCCTATTGCGAGTAAAGCGAAATCTTGTGTGGAGTTTTAAAACTCATTTTCTGCAGTGTATTCTAGTATTATAACAGCTTGTGTGCATAAATTGGTATCAGAGAAAATTTTTCTTCCCAAGTGAAGATGGAAGTAGGAAGAAGAGGTCGGGGAAGAGTTGAAGCAGGAAGAAGAGGTCGAGGAAGAGCTGCAAGTGGAGGAGCAGATGAAGAACTATGCGAAGAAATTAGAGTGCTTTCAGCATGCTTGGAAGTAGTGGAAGCTTGTAGGGACCCTGAAGGTGGAGATTTCAATGATGATGAGATAGAGGTACAAATAGATGAGCCATAGGATGAGCCACCAGAAGTCAGATTACTGAAATCTATTTTGATCGCTAGTAGTAAGCCAAGACCAGAGATCTCCAATTATGATGGCAGTTTATCCATAAAAGCACTGCTGAACTAGATAAGTGAGTTAGATAAATAATTCGAGTATGAGGAAATTAGTGAGGATAAAAAAATTAGGTTTGTTGTCACTAAGTTGAAAGGACACACCGCACTATGGTGGAATAGTATGAAGGCACTAAGGAGAACACTGAACAAGACCTTGATCAAAAGTTGGGACAAGATTATTGCAAAGATGAAAAGCAAGTTCCTACCTAAATATTACCAAATTTCCATTTACAGACAAGTGAATAACCTGAGACAGAGAACAATGAATGTAAAGGAATACATAGAATAATTCTATAAATTGAACTTGAGGGTTGGGTATGTTGAAGATACCCCTGAGAAGACATCAATATTTGTGAATGGTCTCCGGATGGAAATCTTGGATGAGATTAGTATTCTTTCCCTAAAAAATATAGTGGAGGCATACTAGTTTTCTCTGAAGGTGGAAGAAACGATTGACAAGAAGAAGAATGTAAGAAGAGGACGTGATTCCGGTAGAGGAAGAGGATAGTCCTATGGTAGAGGTAGAACTGCCGATAATAATGAAGAAGGCAAAAATTCGAAAACTTCGGGACAAACTGAGAAGGAAGGTAACACCAGAGGTGGATGGACATACCAGCAAGGAAGAGGTAATGGCAGAGGCAGATGAAATGCCTACTAGTGTTACAAGTGCCACAAATGGGGACACAGGTCATTTGAATGTCTTGAAAATGAACCATCTCAACAGAGGGGAGCATATTTTTCTCAACCTAATGAAGCAGAGGAAGGACCACTAGAGGTGGAGAATGTGCCTAAAACAGGAGAGGCCTTCGTGTTGAACAAGCTATTGCTAAAAGCACCTAAGGAGGTGGCTAACCTGACATTTAGGAAAGCATTGCTCCGATTTTTGTGTAAGTCACATGGAAAATGCTACAAATTGATTATAGATAGTGGAAGCACCGATAACCTGGTAGCCACTGAGATGGTGGACAACTTGGGTTTTAAGAAGTCGAAGCATCTGACTCCATATAAGGTGTCTTGGTTGCAGAAAGGACATCAACTGTTGATTGATGAGTAGTGTGAGGTGGAGTTTCATATTGGAAAGTATAAGGACAAGATAACTTGCGATATTATGCCTATGGACGTGTGCCATATTCTGCTAGGAAGACCATGGAAATATGACAAAAAGGTCGTTCATGATGGGGAAAATAATTTTTACAGATTTGGGAGGGATGGGATAAAGCATACGCTAGTTCCCATGAAAGAATAAGAGACTACAAAAACTAGTGGTGATAAGACGCTGCTGATACGTGGAAAGGAGTTTCTATGACAGATTGAGGAGAATGAAGTTAATTATGTAGTTATGTGGAGGCCAAGAGCAGTTTTGATGCATATGAAAATCAATGATTTTCCTATTGAAGTACATGACATGCTGCAAGAATTTACTGATATTGTGGTGGATGATCTACCAGATAAATTAAGACCAAAGCGGAGCATTAGTTACCATATTGATTTTATTCCAGGAGCCATTTTTCCAAAAAAGGCTTCTACCGAATGAGTCCAAAAGATAATGAGGATATAAGGAAGCAACTATAGGAATTGTTGGATAAATGATTGGTTCAGGAAAGTTTGAGCCCTTGTGTTGTTCCAACCATTTTAGCTCCCAAGAAAGGAGGTGAATGGAGGATGTGCACTGATTCACGGGTGATAAATAAGATCACTATCATGTATAGGTTTCCTTCACCTCAGATGGATGATATGATGGATTTTCTGAGTGGAGAAATGTACTTTTCAAAGATATATCTAAAAATTGGCTATCACAAGATTAGGACTAGAGAAGGTGATGGATGGAGGACAACATTAAAGACCAATGAAGGCTTGTATGAATGGTTGTTCATTCCTTTTGGGCTGAGCAATGCACCTAGAATATTCAAGCGTTTCATGATTGAGATGTTGAAAGAATTCATTGTTAAGTTTGTGATTGTATATCTAGATGATATACTTATTTTTAGCAAGACAAAGGAAGAACATTTTCGGCATGTGAGGTATGTGCTAGAAAAATTTCAGCAAAATAAATTGTTAATGAAGTCAAAATAAACTTATTTTTTCAAGAAATAATTGATTTATCTAGGCTTTGTAATTTCTAAGAATGAGTTGAAGATGGATCCAAAGAAGGTTGCAACCATAGTTAGCTGGCCTTCTCACAAAATTTTGTTTGAAGTAAGAATTTTTCATGGATTGGCAAGTTTTGGTCGAAATTTTATTAAGAACTTCAATGGTATTTGTGCACCTATGTTGGATACCATTAAAAATTAGTAAAAAATACCCATTCCTCAGTCTTTAATAAGTTTGCCATGGTCATGTACCTCCTCGTTATTAGGACGACTGACCATCGTCGACGTGTCCAGGTGGCGGTAGGCCAAATTAGGCATTAACACCTGCATCCAGGGTTTTTAAATGTAAATATTAAATTTTTAATGATTTAAAACAATTTTTATAATTTTTAATTTTAAATAATTTCATTATTATATAAAAAAATTATTATATTTATAAATTATTGAATTTAGAAGTGTTTTATAATTTAGTATAGGTGATACACTGCAGTGTTTGTATATGAATGTAAATAATTAATTTCCATTGAATATGAAATATATATTGTAATATTTATAAAATAAAACATTAAACTAAAGAAATATAATAATAATAAAATAATGTAAACTAATTTTTCAAAGAACAAAAGTTAAAATTAAAATATAATAAAAAAATATTTTAATTTAATATATATATATATATATATATATATATATATATATATGACTATGTAAATTAAAATAATTATGATACTCGTTATTATTATATTTCAAAAAATTATATTTAAATTCAATTAATAAACATTTTCCTCCTAAGAGGTTACAGGTCTAAAACCAAAGGGGGTAGAGTATGTATGTCTCTGGAGACTTAGCAGTGAAATCGCTTAGCAGAGGTGGGTCTCTTGTCTCACAAAAAGGGGGTCTCATACACCAATTTGGTGTCTCGCTTGGTTGTGACCTTTAAATTAGATAATATATATATATATATATATATATATATATATATATATATAAACAATTACTACATAGTAGTTAAATATAACAGTCGTTAAGAAAATATAAACATTAAAAATGGAGTTCCATTTAGGGATGTATTAGTGTTATGTTTTTTTTTCCAAATGAACTATCATTGTTGAGGTGGATTGAACTATCAATGTAATTGGACTTTCTTCTGCAATCACTTTAATGGGTGTGGTAACTTGCTATCTAAGATGGCTGATAAATTTAGAGCTTTGAATTGTCTTGAATAAGGTATTAAATTCCATTTTTGGTAGCTACATAGTGTATTCAGTCTCACTAGAAGGCTTAGATGATCAGGCCAAGCTATTGTGAGCTAGATGATGTAGTTTTGAAGAGAGTGTAAATTATGGGTGTAATGCTCCTCATTTCGAGTTGAATATTTTAATGACTAGCTAAGGGGTTTACTACCACATCCCCTAGTTATTTAATACATAGCATTGAGATGTTAATGTTCCTTTTATTGATCAGAAGCTTTTAATGACTAGTTAAGGGAGTGCTACCAAATCCCTTAGTTGAATAACTAGGGGGAAGGTAGCCTACCTAACCCTCTCCCATGCAAAACACTACATGTGAGAAACTAAATTATAACTTTATGTAAAATAAGAATTATTATTAATATAAAAATGAATTAATATGACCTAAACATTAATTTAACCATTAGAAATCTTCTCTAAGTTATTGTGTAGATTCTTAGCATATAAATAGGAATTGTTACTATATCATGGACCAATATCATGGCTTATCAATACCACACGTCTAAAAAGCCACCTGTTAAATTTTGGTATTTATATTAAAATTTTGAAAGCCCTATTTCAAAATAGACACACCTACATTTAAATAATGAAAATAAAATTTAACACTTTAAAAAAAATGAATGAACAACAAACTTTAGTATATTAAAATATTCCTAAATATTCAACATATTTTTAATATAAATATCTACGCAAGAGAGTCATTCGATGGAAAGATAAATTATGGTAAAAAACAATGTGTACATATTTCAAAGTAATATGCAAATTTGTTGCTTAGTACCTACTCTTATGAAATATATATATATGGTTAGGATTTTTTTCAAAAAAATAATATAAAGTAAAATTATAATAAAATATTTATGAAATATTTGATTTTAAAATGAGTTATGGTTTTTGAGCAATTTGTATTGTTTTTGTAGTGACCAATGGTATTGTAACAATGCTTATTTACAAGTGAATAATATATATGATAAAATGTTTTAAATATCCATGGTTAACAATATTGTTATATTTTAAGCATTATGTTTCAATTTAAAAAAATTATAATTTGAAATGAGTTGTGGTTTTTGGGCATGTGGTATTGATCCATTGTATTGTTATTATAACTGGGTGGTCTACATGATTATCTAAAACATGGCCTATTTATAACTTTGAAACATAGTGTCGATCTCAACCTACATCACATGTCTATTGAACAGGATAGTGTTTCATAATTGGCCAACACAAACTTGGCCTCGGGATGCCATTGCAGAAGTTCAACACCTACCGGCTCTGCCTTGTGTGATAATACAAACCACAATAAGACAATATCATAGCGAAAGTCGCAGTTCTAATCTTGTGCATCTAGAATATTCTACAATATATCATTCATAATATACCTTACCTAGTTTAGTTTTACTGTTACCATGCAAACATCGGCCACATGTACCACTTTATTTCAACACTCCCATTGGAAACGTCCACAAAACCCTTGTAGATATCAGCTACACTACCATGCTCACCAACAGACTGTTAATCGATTCTATAATACCCTTGATCTTGATTTCCCACCATATTTTACGCATTTATCTGTCTATTCCTATGTAGTAACCCCATCCTTTGGTGTTTGAACTCTGGTCATGAGTATGTCACTGGCATTCTCCCCATCCTGAAGCAACCTAGTGATAGCATGGATACTAACTACGTAAATAGAGATTTTCTTGTCTAGCCAAATCACCCTGGTATGAGTCTACAACAATAGTAGCCTCACACATTTTTTTACCTATAAAGAGTGACTAAAGCAAGTGATGTGCAGGAGACAGGTAACTCCGAATTAAAATAGGGACTTTAAGGGTGGAAAAATATTAGCATAATATGAAATCTAATAATTTATTTAAAGGGAAAATTAATAGAAAAAGGTGCGATTGTGGATACTATAATTTACCCCCCCTACATTTCTTCTAAATATCTATTCATATTTTCAATTTTCCAAAGATACACCCATGGGTCAAGCACCGTCTCTAGGAAAACTGGGAAAACTAGGTTTTTTCTTGTGAGTTAGGTGGCATGCCATGTCCATGCTTATGACTAGTACTATTTGTGGTGGAATTGTTATTAGACTCTAATACTTCTATATATCATATTTATCCTTTTATATCTCTTTATTCCCATCGACTGAGCCTTGCTTAAATACTAAAGGCATGGAACTCCTTTTGAAATATCCCTAAGCCTACAGTCCTTGAATCTAGGTTTGGATAATATAATGGTTGTCCTTATAAAGTTATGTAACTCTAACTGATATGATATAAGCTCTAAAAGTATTGCAAGCACCCATATTGTGTGTTAAAATGATAGAAGTTTTTTTTTTAAAACGTGAAAAAGAAAAGCCCTTCCTTTCACTTCTTTTCCGGGGTGCTTTCTGAGGCATGTGCCATCTTGACCATTGATCTTCTACTTGATCCTTGCCTATCTCGAATAAATAATGAAAAAAATCCTATCTATATGCGGTCATTAGTCTAGGAGAATATGTTCCTTTTGTAGTGGCTTTATGGACAATAAATACAATGTGACTAGCTTAGGCGCTATGTAACATGAAAAGCCTTCTCTAGCACCACCCACCCACAACCACATTAAGAGTGGAATATTTTCTTCCAGCCTATCCACTTAAGTTAAAGTTTCTGATGCATTAACTTCCCTCCCACAAAGACCTATCCCTACATAAAAACTTCCCTTGCTCTGTGATCTGTTAGCTCCACAATTCCCTTGATTCATGTGACACCCATACCATTCCATCCATAGATCCCAAGTTCCTACAGACACCCCAACCATACATTACAAGAAAAAAGGACATTGGTGAGGGGCAAAAAATTTCACCATAAGCACATTGTTGAGGGTTAAAAGGGAATTCATCACCAAAAACTAAACGTCACCGAAGGTGGCGTCACCAAAAGTATAGGTGTTGTGGTGACATTCAAGTTTTGTCACCAATAATGATTTATAATAACAGATAGTGACCATCACCATTTCATATGAGAAATGGTGATGGAAAATAGCCTCTGTCACCAAAAAATTGAACGTCACCAAAGGCGGCATCGCCGAATGTATGTGTTGTGGTGACATTCAAGGTCCATCACAAATATTAAGTATAATGATGGATAGTGACCGTCACCATTTCATATGAACAACAACGATTTTTTGTGATGGAAATTTCATGGCTGTCACTATTGGTGCATATAATTGGTGACGTTCATTTACCGTTACCATTTCATATTTGGTGAGGGTAAAAAAAAGTGTTGTAAGCTCATTGGTGACATCTACATCCGTCAGGAATAATGACAATAATGACAAACAATGACCCTCAACATTTCATATCAACAACAACGATTTATGGTGACGTACCTTTCATGGTCGTGACTCTTGATGCATATATATGGTGGCATTCGTTGACCGTCACCATTTCATATTTTGGTGAGGGTCGAAAAATGTCACCATAAGCTCACTGGTGATGGTCAAAAAAGCATCCGTCACTAAAAATTGACCACTGCCATTCCCTATGAATATCAAGGCACGATGGAATCGAACCACCAACCTCCTTCTTGTAAAGCAGGTCCTCTTCCATTGAGCTAACACCCTTTAAAGAATTAGACTTTAAACTAGCAATTTCCCCTAAAGGTGCAAAGATACACCAAAGGAATACAAGATCTAGGAAGATCAAAAGTTGCTAGATATAATATGTTCAATATACATAGTAAAATACAATAAGAATAAATAAGATATTCAATATAGATAATAAAAATACAATAACTCAATTGATTAATTTCCTCTACGATACATATTATTTACCAAAAATATTCATGATTAAATACTTTATATTTACCAAAACTACTAATGATTAAATACGTTTATAATTTCAAGAAGGAACATGATTTTACTGTTACAAATTTTTTGTCCTGCAATGCCATGATTTAATACAGAGAATGGTTAAATACCCATTGATTGGGATTTTATCAAAGGAGTGTTTAAAAACACGTAACTTTTAGAAATGAACATTTTTCTTGTTACAATATGATTTAAAACGGCCATGGGCCATAGTTAAACTTCTACGAAATAGCCATTTATGACAACAGTATAATGAGAATCTCAGGTAGCAACCACTAAAATCATCTTGATTTCCACCTATATCACATTGAAAGCTTCGTTGTTTTGTTTTACAATCAAATGCTTGTTCCCAAGGAGAGTAGAGCAAGAGGAGATCAATAATAAGATGCTAACATAGATAATGATGATAATGTTATTGATTTGAGCTCTCCTCATAGTGTTTAATAGGGAGAAAATTCTATGTCTTAGCCAGCCGACAACAATTATTACCTTGGAGGGTAGATTTATAAAAAACACAACAACACAATGGCCCATGACTTGGTAGATAGATGCACCCTCTAACCATTGTATTTTCATGGGGAATGATGCCCAAAGAGTTACAAAGGAAAGCTTGTATTTTGGCTATTAGTATTAGGTTAGATTCTAAAGGTTATACATGAAAAAAAAACTAAACAAACTTAGAAGCTACAAAGTGGAAGTAAATATCGAGGTCGTGTAAAGAAGAAAATTCTAGGCCAAATACAATTACCATCATGCATATACATTGAAAATTGTGGGTTCCACGTACTAGTGAAGAGACTATTTTTCATCCTTCGTAGTTGCCTTGGCCTTGTGCTTGGTATTGGCTTCCTCCAAAAAATGTATGACTCTCATCAATGTTGGCTAGTTGATGCGAAATGTCCTTATGCAAAGGAGTCCTACTTTCAGAACCATGAGCATTTCCTCCTTGAATAAGTCCACAAACTCAAGATACAACACTTCAAGAAATCCATTATTTTTCTCTATTTTATTGCACACCCACTTCACAAGATCTTCATCCTCTCCAATTTCTCGATCTATTGGTTGTCTTCCCATCACCAGCTCCAAGATCACCACTCCAAAACTATAGATGTCACTTTTTTTGGTCGTTTCTCTATAGAAGTTATGCCTTCCTGAAATCCTTACATTGGGGACTTTTTATGTAGTGATTCCTTCACGTTCACTCAAAAAAATAACACTAACAAACTCCACCATGCTGATAATGGTAATCTAGGAATGGAAGGAAAACAATTAATGTCAACCAAAAATGTTGATTTGCTAAAATGTATATGATCTAATTAATGAAGCTCCTAACATCTATTGACTTTGATGAAGTAGGTTTACATCACTAAGGAAATTAGATAATAACATAAGATGAGCAATAAAATTTGGAGTGATATTTACAGTGAAATTCGGCATGAACCTGTGTTAATGTTGGCCAAATTATATTGAAATTTGAAGTCCATAATGTGCACACATTAGCGTATATATGGTATAAAAAAAACCTTGTCACATCCCAAATAATGATTATCTCATAGAAATACCGGAACAAATGGCAAAGGTCTAATCTCTAAAATAAACTTGCATGGTTGAGCTTTCCAGTGCTAACAAGTATATTGTTTCTTCTAATTTCTAAGAGTGCACTTTACCAGTATTCATTCATAACAAGCACTCATCTTTAGATAAATTATCAATAGAATGTAATTGATTTTTATCACCTTTGGATATAAAAAAAAAGTTTCTCATTATCCCACCCGAATCTATACAAACTGCATAATTTCAAATGCTACTCCTTATCTAAACCAAAAGAAACTACAGGTTGGGATTTAAAATACATTCACTTCTTTGGAAAAGTTATAGCTACCAAAGTTCCATGGAATATTATTTCCAAATAGGGACTCTAGAGGCAGGTGATATACGAAAATCACATTGAACACCTTAACATGGAATAATGGGATAGGAAGGAAAACAACACTATCCAAAATGGGTCTACAGTCTAGAAATCATTGGCACTGAATTTCACTTTGGTAGGTGTAGGGTTAGTATGGGGAGTTGGAAAAGGGGATCATATCAGAATAGGGTCTAACCCACAGGTTTAACATGGAGAAGCCTACATATTACCGTTGGATTTGATTACCACTTTGCAACGTCAAGGAATTCATACCCTGGGTTATGGAGTCGATGCAATATCTGCCTCAATTGTGCAACAAATATGGAAGAAAGGAAAGGATTTTGGTTTGAAAAGCATGGAAATACACCACTAGAATTTATTTATGGATCAACATAAGAAGATTCGTATCAGAAGAAGCAAGGAGGATGTTTTGTTATACTTAAGGAACCCTTCCCTAGGGGAATATACTCCTATGTTAGGGTACAAAGAAAAGTTTGTAGATACAACCTACGAAGAGGAGGCCTAGACGTGAAATATTCCATGGAATTCTTATGCTCCTCTAAATTCAAAGGTTTATATGTCATTATTTCTTTGGAACAAAGTAGTAAATTGGAAAATACTTCAAAAATGCATCAAGAATGGTCCAGGGTGGTGTACACTATGTAAGAAGGAAAGAGAACTAGTTGATCATTTATTAACAATTCCAAATATGCAGGTAAGGTATGGGAAGAGATGAAGTAAATAAAAATTTGTAGGGAAGGGTGACAAGTGCAGACTATGGAGGAAGAACTGGACCTAGAATAAAAAACATAAAAAGTTTTAGAGCTCTTCCTGTTGTGGTTTCTTAGAGAATATCATTGGCTTGAAATGTTGATATATTTCAGGAGAGATACATTTCTCCATTTCAATGTGCATATATTATCAGGTCAGTGTTTGGAAGAAAAAAAAAAATGAAAAGATACAGAAACCCAGTATGCGGAAGAAACCATGAATTGATAAATTAGGGCAACTTGTATGGTGCTAGCCAAGAGAAACATACTCTTTGTACTGCAAGAGGTACCTTATTTCTAAATGATTCTCTTATCCTTAATTTCAATGCAAGCTTGGGTGCAGTACTAATAACTATGTTGAGTTGATGGATCTAATGATCATAATGAAACTGACAGCATACATGGAGGTGACAAAATTTGTTGATTTTTGGTGACTATAATGTGGTTACGCACTAGATTAAGGTATCTACAAAATTGGGAATACCAATTTTCACCTTATGCTAGCTTGGAAGGAAAAAATGGAGACATTCTTCTCCAACACATCCTAACATTATGCTTGTAGCGAACCTAACTCAAGAGGAGATGATTTTTCAAAATGACTACTTCTTGGAGTGGAGGTCAGAGAAGGAATCAACTAGCTAGAAATGTTGAAGATATTAGTTGGATTTTGAAGTTGTCTACTAAGTGTTGAGTAGTAGGATGTTCAAATTATGGTTTACTAATTTTTAGCATTGTTGAAATTAAAATATATTTTTTATGAAAGACTTATGTATATGGACTGTAATGTATTTTTGAGAATAGGAGAAATCATGTATATTGATTTTGTTTTGAAAATTTTGTTTGTTGTGAGACAAAATTAAGGGAAGTATGAGTATAATTGTCAAAGAGTGCTAGTATGCATTTGGTTTTTATGAATATGGTTATAATAATGTGGAAAAACACATAATAAACCAGGACAATGTATTGGTGAGAGAGTGTGAAAATGAGAATGCAGATAGATATACATACCAAGGTATTGTTAGGGGTGTCATAGTACCATCCGTTAACAAATGTTGGGAATATACCCTCGGTCTATCTTCCTAAACCCCAAATATGTATCTAAAAAATACATAAACACATCTTAAGAGAGAAATGCATTGTCATTTTAGAATTCATCATTTCATTAGAAAAAAATTGCATATTGATTTAAATAAGTACTACACGTCTAGGGGTCGCATTAATGTTACGTGTTTGTGTCTAAATCTCCGCTACAAAAAATTAGATGCAACTTTTAAAAAGGGGGTTTTGGCTCAATTAGAATGAAGCAACAGGTAGATCATCAGTTGGTTCACTTACTCAAATGCTTATGCAGTGAGTTCTTCTACCTAGAGTCAGTCCATTAGTGATACCGAGACCAAGCATCACGAATAACATGGCTAGTTGATCTAGCAACCTTTGTGAGTGAGTTCAATATTCTCAGCCTTGAGATTGAGACTAATATCCAACAGTTCCATTTCCATATTGAGACGAGATACACCAGTAGCAGTTAATTTCCCAATGCATATGGATCCATGACCAACATCCCCATATGTTATATACCCACCAATAGTAGTAGATCCAGTTGGTTCTTCAGTTATTTCTACTGTTGATGGAAGTGTATGCATAACCTATATTGTTGATTCTATTAGTGGCTCAATAGATTGAGCTTATTGAGTGTTTCAATAGAAGGAGCAACACTAATTAATATCTCTCCCACCCGCGGGGATTGGAGAAGCAGTAATCTATTACACGGTTGAATCAGTCGGCTGAGTAATAGCAACCCCACTAGTAGCACCCCAATATTAGTGGGTTTTCTAGATCAGGACCCAGACCAAGACCAACTGTGGTTATGGGAAAAGTGTAGCTAGAGAAGTGCATCCTTTCGAAGGACCATCAGGTGTAGAACCACCAGTTGTGGGAAAGGTATAGATATAGGTTTTGAAACATCTGGTTCATCAGAGGAACAAAATAACCTATTGATTCAGATGTTGAAATAGACATTCTGTCGAGCGAGGTAGTTGATTCATTTGTTTCAGCCAAAGATGATGCTTTTATCCAATTCACTAGCTGCTCCGCAACTATTATTTCTTTATCCCAAAAAACTTAAAACCACCCTTTAATTGAATCCTCCTATTTTCCAACCTTTACCTCTATGCCACCCAATCTGCCTCTTTCGATTGGAGTAGCGACAGATAGATCAAATTTTTTCGTGCAAGAGCACAAGGTAGAATATCGTTCGTTAAGGTTCCACCATCTGCTGACTCACTCAATACAAGTTAGAAATTTAAGTGTAAGGTCTAAGTCCTCAATGTGGAGTTTGAGTAATTAATGGGTACTTGGTATAAGGTGAGTATATGCATGCACTAATCACTCCCGGGGTGGGTGAATATAGTTTTTTGCACCGTGGTCAAAGAATAAAGAATGAGAATTTTTACAACCCACTATAATTGCAGGGGGGGAGTTTAAGGTTTGGGTAGTCATCCTCCAATGAGAACGGAACCAAGTACTTCATGAAGAGCTCTAATATGATAAGGTTTTTCCCTCTAGGGGGTCAATTCATGCCCTAAAAAGTAGTATTATAACATCCTCTCCTTTTGAGGGACTCACTATAGAGGGCCACCTACTGCACAAAGAAAGATCTGATCATGAAAAAACAATGAGATATTAATTAAAACATGAATAGTGTGTATCGGGATCTTTATATTTTGAGATTGAAGAAAAGCTTATAAATTGAATGATAAAAGTACACTTAACTCATCCTCTACTTTACGCTTTGCCAAGATTGGAAACCAATACCCTTCAAAATCCTTTTTTTCAGAGGGAGCTAATAAGAGTGATTAATTTTCCTCCATATGTATAGATTAACATTAGAGACTACAGTACAAATTGAAATAGATATATACTAAATGCAGAGCACTGAGTAGAAATGATAAACATAGATATTTTAGTTTAACATAACTATCTACGAGAACCTACTAAAATTACCAAATCCATAAACTAATTCACTGTACCTCTTAATGGATTGTAATTGCAATGTAATATAGCTAAGAGAACGAAACCATGGACTGACATAAAAGACTTGGAAAGGTTAGTGTGTTTTCCCAATCTTTCTTGTCTACATATATACAAGAACACCCTTCAAAATCAATCTTTGAAAGGTTTGATCCTTAAAAAACAACCAGATATTAATTAAAACATGGATAGTGTGTATCAACATTTGTATATTTTGATATTGAGGAAATTTTATAAATTGAATGATAAAAAATAGGATTAACTCGTCCTCTTTTTATTCTCTACCATAAAACATTAAGCTCTTAGCCCAGCTCCCGGGTGTGATACCTATTTAAGGGGTTGCATGGGAAACTTCAGTACGTCCTTATATATCTCTTTCTACCTTGGCATCACTATCGTTCCAAAATGATCCCACTGAATCAAACGTGCGTCTGCTCACTCTCTTAACAAAATTAAGGCATTACGTCTTTCTTCTCTATTTTGAGTGGTTTAGAGAACAGACACGCATTAAATTTTTCCAAGAGATGCTGATATGCTCATAGTTGTGGGACCATTCTAGGAAGGTTATACATGGTAAATTTTTGTCAATAATAGGAGAATAAAGCATATGTGAAAGTATTTGTGGTGTTGCAAAATTATGTAGCTGGTTCGCTCGAATGCCAACATTCGAATCCTTCATAAGAAAAATTGTTCAAGAATTCCCTCAACATTTACTCTACCACTCTGACTTCTTGTACATCTAACAGAAAAATCAAGTGCGTTTGCAAAAAAACCAACTAAAGGTAGGAAACCAATATTTTCTTATCTCGAAAAATTTTTCTCCTCCACATTATCACTTCCATTGCTTGCTTCCTTCATATCACCACTTTCCCAAAATGGTCCCATAGTAATAAGCATATCAAAATCTCTTGGAAAAATTGAATGTGCGTCTATTCTATCTAAACTGCTTGAAATAGAGACATAATGTCTTAATTTTTTCAAGAGAAAGAGAAGTCGCATGTTCGATTCTGTGAAGAGAGACTGATGTGGTCATAGTAGTGGGATAATTTTTAGATGGTGGTGATGCCAAGGTAACAAGAGATATATTAATCTCTCAGCCCAACTTCTTTCTCATCGTCTGCCTCAAATACTTTATTATAGAATCTACTTATGCGCTTGGGCCAACTTATCCCTCAGTCTTATTTCAGTGTTGAACCACTTGAGAGGCAAGGTTTCCAAATAATATTATTATGGAAGTGGTTTCATTCATTACTCAGATCCTCCCTTCCAGGCACAGGTCATAGAAAGCACATACCTCTTGCGGGTAAGGAAACATTCTTATTGCATTTACTAGCTATTGGAGGGTGCAGATATAGAAAACAATGAAAAAATCTTCACCGATCTAACGTCTTTCAATGTGACCCAAAAAAATAAGATAATTAAACAAATCCCTCACTTCATAAACCACAAAAATTCAATAAGAAGAGAATTATACTGGGGAGTCGATTATTTCAAATTCCAACATTTACTATTAAAGAACAGAAATTCATGTATCTCATGGTTTTCATTGCCATGTATCGAATGCAATCATCATGAGAATTAACAATACCACTTTTCCATCAGCCACAACATCCAAAATTAAAAATTATGTAGAAAACTTCAAAAATTAGAACCATGTACAACATCCATTTTCAGGAAAATAATAATAATAATAATTTGAAAAAATTACCATCTACTACCTACAACTATTTTTCTACTCTATGGAAAATTATGTTTTTCCATTTTAAAACCAACCAATTTTCAGCAAATACCAATCAAAATAGCCATACTTTGCATGCTTATACCCACTTCCTTAAAATTATATACAGTGAAATACCAAAATTAGTAGAAGAACATTGTGTTCTTGACCCATCAAGAAGTTTGGGAAAATTAAAGATAAATATATGAGAAAAGGAACATTGTACCCTTACATTAATGAAAACAACCCATGATTCTCTTGCTATTACCTTTTCAAATAACTTTTTCCTAGTTCTACAAGGGACATATACCAAAACACCTATTGAAGGACTCGGGAATAAAAGCCACAAGAAATTTCAAAACATGCTACGTGAATCCATAAATTGCTGGGGATTCTTTGAGGATTCTTGCAAATGAACCTAAGTAAACCAATGCATAAGCTTAGTGGATTTCTATTATTCCTAGATAATTATTTTCACTTTCACCCTTGATTTCTTATATTCTTACTACATTGTTTTTAATTAATTCATTGTTTGTATTTCTCTATTTTGTTTTTTCAGGTTCAAGAGGAATAATTTAACCTCTTTTATGGTATCTTTTATGGAAACACAGAGGTAAATTATATGTGTTTAAAGTGAAATTCTCTCCTGTCCTCTTCAAATTTCTCTACTCTCTATCAATTTCATTTTACATTTATTATTTATATATATTTTTAAAACTCGTAAGCACTACATTATTTCCATGTGCATAGCCCTTTTTTTTTCAAAGATTGGGCCCCTTATCTATGTTCTATAACCATTTTCAAGTATTAATGGTTCATGGAAACAATATTCATATCGATTTGTGTGGCATTGATGGCTCCAACTCTTGCAAGCATTTTGCGGGTGCCTCCCATCATGGGGTGCGAGTGCACCTCTGACTAGCTCATTTTTTCTCTTTCATTTCATCCTCAGCAATGGAAACCACCTTATAATATTGAATAAATAATATTTAAATCCACCTATTAAGGAATCTAGAATTCATGTGGGCAAGACTCTAAAATGAACATAATAGTAAGATAAGATTCATGGTTCTTTCCAAGGATTTTGTGAAGATTTGTTGAGGATGGATGCTCTTTGGTATATTTTAATTCCCCCATTAGTGGATTCCATCAACAACCCCTTCCTATGAGGTTTGAACATGAGACCAACTAGGGACTAATATCCACTCAAAGCAATTGGTCTACACCTCATGGGTATGATAAAATTTTACAAGCAAGGGTTGTCATACAACAAAGTGGTGTTTGTCTTGACAACAACCATAAAAATAGATTATTATTATTATTATAATAATAAAATTTTCAAAACAAGTTTGCAAATATCGAAATACAAAAATGATCTAATACCTAATAGATAAACTAGAAAGATAGGTGCAAAGAAACTAATCACTACCTCATAAAACAATTAAACAATTTGTAATGTTCTATTAAAAAGAAAACAATCCTTTCTTTATATTTTGATAGTGAAAAATTCCATAACTCATAAAAGTGAAACACTTGAAGCTCCATCAAATTGAAAAATTAAAAAAAATGCAATAACTAGTAGTGCAGAAATGGTAGCACGTTCTAGATTTCAACCAACCCCTTTCTCTCTCTAGCTAGTAGCGCAGAAGTAGTTCACTCTCTCTATTTCCAATCATTGATATACGAGCTCGCATGGAGGTGTTGAACTTGTCCTGCGATGGCTAAAGAAATACTTTCACTGCCCAGTTATCATAGGGCCGACTCAGTTGATCTATAGCCTTGTAGTTTAGGTGTTGTTAGTCTAATTGTGGTTGGAAAAAAACCACTAGTGGTCCAATGGGGGCATCAACAAGGGAAATTAAAAATATACAAGATCGCATAAAGACAGAATAATTATCCAAATCAAAATCTAGACAAAAGATACACGTTTCACTTGTCTGCTAACTTAGACTTGCATGGATACATTTCAATTGTCCAACCAGATGTTTTTTCATGAAATACCAACATCTCTACCTAGCAGCATCTCTATGTCGAAATTATAATTTCATATATTGCATTTTGACATGATATACTGGGGTTTAAATGACCCTTTTTTATCCATTATCCTCCCACTCTAGGTGTTGGAACTCCGGGGGGGGGAGTATCAATTCGAAGTTCGCAATCGAAACCAGCCCAACATGCTCATTCAATCAATATCATCATATCTACTAGTTCATACATATATGGTATGGCCATAGATACATTTACAATTGGATTTTCATATCCATGGGCAGGTCTAAAATCACATAGATAAGTTGAGACTTGGATCTCCATAGCTATTTGTTAATATACAATGTTGCCATATCTGTACTCTACCTGAACAACCCATCTCTCTCCTTGAGCTCCAATGAATGCTTCTTGGCGCATGCATATCTATGTGTTACTATTTGATATTGGCATATCCATGTTTATCTCCCTAATTCCACTAGCTCCATTGTGATAAACTAGGTTCAAGTGCATATATATATATGTGTGTGTGTGTGTGTGTATATATATGTGTGTGTGTGTATATATATATATATATATATATATATATATATATATATATATATATATATATATATATATATATATATATATATATATATATATATATATATATATATATATATATATATGTTTGGCCATGAATAAAGGTAATATGATGCAATCTTAGGGCTATTTGATGTTGGAGATTGACTACTAAGGCCACAAGTGGATGCCAGAGCTAGGCTCAAAGACTCCACTTGGTTACTACTTTGGGTGGTACCTACTAGTGGTTAATATATGATCTATCACAATGGAGAAGTCGTCATTGGAATTAACTAGATCTACTACAAACTATGACTATATGATGTAACATCTATACTTTGTTACTATATGATATTTCCATGGAGAAGTTGAACTTCTCTGTTGATTCAACACCTTGTATTGATTAAACACCTTCGGTTTGGCCCACTCCTATAGCAGAGAGGAAGGAGAGAAGAAGCTCCCCATCTTAACGTGATGAAGACAGACACATTGGAGCCATCCATGTTGGTTATTTACAAGAATATACACATTAGATTAGGCTATTATTTGTTTTTCACCATACAATCTTTAGTTTTCAATCGAGTCCCTGTAGGCAATAAGTTGAGTTGAACTGAATTGAAAAAAAAGTCTCCTCATTCGGATTTTTTCCTCTCCCGTTGGTCAAGCGTGCTTACACAACCTTTGTAACGACATAATTTTGAGGGTTTTTATGAAAAACACATCGGGGAATCAAAATCGCTTGTCTGTAACTGGACAAGGAATGAAATCACTCGATCAAAGTCCTGGTAGGGGCTCACTATTCATATGGTGAGGGAAAGGAAGGAAATCACTTGACCTAAGGCTTGGTAGGGACTCACTATTCATATGGTGAGGGAGAGGAATGAAATCACTTGACCAAAGGGAGAGGAATGAAACTAAGAAATGAAATAGGTAAGGCTTTGCTCTATTATTGACATCGAGGATGATAGAGAAGAAGGGGCAAGGAAGGTGATGGGTGGCTTGCCCTGCTGGGTAACATAGTCTGAGGCTCTTCTACCAGTTTCCACTTCTGCCACTTCCGTAGTGCTATAATATAAGGATCCAGAATGCCCTCTGTTATTTAACAATGACTTGATTGAATTAAGAGATTACCTTAATGGCTCTCTATAAATTAAGTCTAATAATAACTCCCTGATTTAGGTTTGACTGGAATAATATAAAAGGCCTTATAAATAATTATTTCTTTATCAAGTCAGTATTCAAGTGACTCCCTTCTCGAGAAGGTAATTATGAGAAAGAATAATTTATTAATGAGGTAATTCCAATAAATAATCCTTAATTGATTAGTTCAGTATTCAAGTGACTCCCTTAATATCAGGATTTAACACGGTTTCCTTTCATGGATGTCTCTCCTTAAAGGGTCGAAAAACTCTCCAATAGCTCTTTCGGTGACTTTGATTTGACACATAATATGTCCTTTCCTTAAGGAACACACAATCAAATAGTAAGCTGTTACTCCTCTCCCAACAACAAATAAGTGAACTAATAAGGTTGGTTATTTAGGAGAAAAGAAATAAAGAAGGTAGGCTTTTCTTTCCTACTGGTGAGGAAGGAAGGGTGACCAATAATGAAGTGTTGAAACTTGATATAGTGTGTGTATAGCTAAAATTACATAGGTAAAGAACTGAGAACTTGGACAGTAACTGTGAGCTACCGGAAAAGTACCAAATTTGGGTTACTGTAGTCAAGTGACAGTCCTCATAAAAACACGCTGAGGTAGGTTAGCCTTTCTGTTGACATCTTTCATTCTTCTTAAATTATGACATCATTTTCTTAAATAATAGAGTAAGAGTTAAGTATAAGAGTTCTAGTTATAGTTCCTAAGGTAGATCCTTTCCTAGCCAATTTTTGTTTATCAATGTCTATCATACTAAGTGGGGTTTTATTGGTTCAACCCCCTTCTATAATGGGTCTAGTGCTAGGGTAACGGGTGTAGGTTTAAAAGACGAGGTTTGGTTGCTGGATTTATAGGGGCCTGGAAATATGATCCATGAGTTGTTTTAGTCTATATAATGAGTCATCGTTCTCTGTATCTCTGGGCCATGTCTGATAGATGGGGTTGGCAGCTATTCGGGTTGTTATACAAACTTTTTGAAAAAAGCTCATTTTAATGCTATAGATTCCTGAGGCCTTTAAGGTCTTGATAGTAGGGCATGCCTTGGATGTGGCATTCTTATGAGGGAAGTGGATCACTTTTGGAGATAAATAAGGGATCTCTTTTTTTAGTCAAGAAAGTAATATGCGTGCCTAGTATGCTTATTGGTCTATTCTAATGGGGATTTCCTTGGAACCACTCCTTGAATCCCTTCTTTCAATCAAATCTGCTTCCTCTCAATATTCGTGACCTCAAGAAACAACACCTATTGAACTGCCAATTTCACTACAGTCAGACCAACCCATTCCTCCGTTTCAAAGAAGGTGGAGACAAGAAAATTGTTTGAATCACTTGGTTTACACTATAAATATACTGCTAAACTTAATTATGGAATCTAAGGGAGAGGAGGTGAAGGAAGGAGTGGTGGAGCTCATCCAAATTCTCATGTAGATCCCTCCAAGAATTTGCAGATGCACCTGCCAGCTACGACTCCCCAAATTACCATTAAGCCTCAAGGGACGACTGACATTGTTCACCTTATCAAAATAGACCTACTAGCAACCATGGGCAACACAACATGGAATATCGAGAAAGATAAGAATAATAACCCCCTCTAATCCCTTACAACTTCAAGTCTTTGGAATCAGTGTTGTACAACCCACAAAGTTTGTCGACATAGAAGAAGAATAAGAGACAAACCCACTAGAGATAGAGGTCCCAGTTGTAATGCAGCCATAGAAGACTAAGCAGGGGAAGAAGAATCTGAATAGGGAACCAACAAGAAGTGGAGTGTAATAAGAGCCCCCCCAGCCACTTCTAGCAAAGAGACCATCATAGGATACAGCAACACCATTTGAGAAGATGGACACCATTACTAAAGGAGACGAATAGGATCCAAACAAGCATCACCCAGAAAAGGAAACAAGAGATGAATCCACTCAAAATATGTTACTGGAGGAAACACAAGACAAAGAGATGCAAGAGGCAGTGATAAAGAAATAAATACATTCAAAGTCAATTGTGTCGCTTTCATTGACAATACGCGAAGGTCCAACTATAGGAGTAGGTGTTCCATTGGACTAGTAGATAGCCATGAAGTTGATTGAAAGGTTGGCACAAGATAGGAAATAGCGATATGAACTAATGCGAGCCTATCAACAGAACATAAACATCGTGCAATGTATCGCTACCAATGTACAGGACCAGATCCAGAATGCTATGATCTAGTTGGGTGAAAGCATGGAGCAGGAGGCTCAAAGTCACCCAAGCCCAAGTGTAATTTTATAACATCCCTTGGCTTGTTTGGATCTTGGAGCACCACTTTTTGTAGAGCGCTCCCCTTCATTGACACATGTTGGGGCATTGTCACATTTATTTCTTGTTTGAGTGGCCATCCCCTTACTTCATGGAGTTGGTTGAGTATTTTGGTGACCTTTCACATGGTTTTAGTATGAATTTTTCCCTTGCCTCATGGATCCATGCTCTTCACACACATCTTGAGGTCAACCTATGTTGGAGTTGTTGTAAAAATTAGTGGATCATTGCTTGCACACATATCAATGAGATTCCATTTAGGAGGGGCATCCTAGCTTTTTCTTCCTTGGTTGTTGTATCTTCTAGTTGTGTCTCTCTAAGCATGAGTATCTTATTCCATTTCCAAGTGATTATTTTTTGTTAGTAGTTTACTGATGATGAGTAATGATTCCTTGGTTGAGTTATAGTGAGAGCTAAGTGTAGTGATAGTATCAATTAAGGGGAAGTGAAGAAGAAGATCGAATCCTAATCTAGTATGAGTAGAGTATTAGTTAAGTATAAGATATATGATCTATTATTCAGATATATGATCCATATATATGAATTTTAAGAAGTATCAGTATAATAATAGTATAAGAGAAGCAATAGAACAAGTGAAGTATGACATGCAAGGAATATATTGCAGTTCCTAATGGGGTAGCCTTGTGAACTCTAGCAATAGTCCTTTTCCTAATCTAGTGTAGTTAGTTGTCTGTACAGGTCAGGTTGGGTTTATTGGTACGAAGCCTAGTAAAAGTACCTGTTGAATTGAAGTCGAAGGGTCAGATGTTGGGGCTCTATTTTTCATTTCATTTTGTTAGTGCTAGTGTACAGGTTAATACATTGAGTTACTACGTGACTGATAGACTTTATTATATTGTTCCTAGCTTTCTATAGAGAGAATAAGAGTGAGTATTTTATACCTTTGAATCCAAGATTCCAACACAAATCCTATTTTTTTTTTCTCCAGGTGCATATCTAGTACTAAAGCTAGTTGTTAGATATCCCACAACGTAGCAACACCAACAACATTTGTGCCAATTTTATCACCCTACATCTACCGCATTTAGTACTTCTAAATGGGCTCCCATATTCATCACGGTTGTAGTTCATCTTATCACCTAAAGCTACCATGTTTCTCATGCTTAGAAAGAGTAAATCCGAGATTAACCTTTGGACTGGAGGGCCTTGAGAAATAATGGTTCAGATGCATTGACCCACCAGTATAGGTAGCTCCAAATAACCCTTGTAGTCCATCCGCTAATACAGGAAATCCTAAATATGAATGGGAAGTTGGTCCCAATGGTAAAATAAATCTGCACAAAATACATTACCCATGGCTCCCCCTCCTCTCTGTCTCAAGATCTCTCCCCATCCAAGCATCTATGACTCCCTAGGTCCTGCTCCACGTATAGCTGCATGTTTCCATAAGGTAGACATCTGATAAAAGAAGAAGACACATAAAAGAGTCTCGAATTCAAACTTTCCTCCGCTAACTCTCTTGCAAGAATATAACTGCCTATGCATAGTCGTTAGTAGCATCTTGGCCCATCCAAAATATGTGCACTCCAACACTCTCTCCACAATCATCATTTGACTGCTAGATACCTTGTGTAGCCCGTGTGAACACATGATCTACACCATGTTTGTTGCTATATCTTGAGTCTCTAAGCTCGTGATATTTGTGATCTTAATAACACCATCATGTATCTCAGCATCGTGACCATAGTTTCGTTCCAAGAACTCATATAGAATCCTTCCCCGAGGCATGACCGATAGATATAATGTCTCCTACCACTCCATACATAGACCTATAATCCCATCAAATACCATATGCAAGGTTGAACTCACAACCAAAACCATTATTCATCCATACTCAATCAAATTTCATCTCAAACCTTCCAGCACAGTTTTGGGGTATGATAAATGAGGGTGAAATGTAAACCAATATGCCTTCATATTCTCTTCATAATTTGTATGGGAAACACTGAATAATAAGGTTGACCTTGGGATAACAACACAATAATGGTCTGGGAATGGAATAACACATTGGTTGTGGGTTCAAGCCTTCAAATCTTTATAAGAAGAGAGTTGGGCCAATACTATTTTGTGCACTTACAAGTGTCGATGCAAATGGTGAAGCTAAGCTAGAACCAGTCAAGCACTAATACAACAATAATCCTCAAACTTGCAAACAAATAGTGAAAAAACAATAACACAAGATCCTGCAGTGTGCTATTAGATATTTTCCACATGGGTTGGGTCTGATGGTGTTTTGATTGCTTTGATGCATAGATTAACTTCAAGCTATAACCCACCAATGCTTCCCTCAGAGACTTCTCAAATCAATAGTGTAAGTTCAGGTTCATTTGCCCGAGCTCAAATCCTACATGACCTTGTCAAAGAATGGTAATGAGCCAATGCCAACTAAATGGACTAAGCTTTCAAAATTCATGCAAGTGGAGGAAACCATAACATAAACTATGGTGTCAAGGAGTCAGCGAGTTGGTTCTATCAGTTTTACTAACTAGAGCATGCATAGATTAAGGATTGGGTTCGTTCTAACGGTGGGGCCTCCAAATGAAAGTGAAAGTGAGACTAGGGAAAATTCATGAATAAACTAGACCATGTGCCAACCATATAGTCGTGATTGATGGTAGAGGAGGAAAGAGGTAATTGCATGTAGGTGGCTTCATCAATGCTAGGGTTTACTTCTTAGTATGCTTGCAATAGGTGGCAACTCATACACCGAACTCTTAGGTCATAGAATATCGAGGTGATAATGTATATCATTGGAAATCAATTTATACGCCATGTTTGAAACTCACACCAACAAGAAATTTCATTAGCATCGATATATTAAATACCCAAAAGAGGATAAGGTCCCACCCGAGACACTAATGAACATTACTGGAACAAACTAAAATGATAAGAAAAAAACATATAACATTCAAAGTATTAATCATACATTTACCATACATCATAACACAAAAAATTGAGAGGGGGAAACATATACACTATCCTTTCTTAGTCAATTCCATAAGATAAGTTTAGACATAACTCCTTATGGCTCCTTAAAATTGATGATGGCTCAAAATCCTATTCTCAACTTCTTTCATTCTATCTCGTTACAAAGCATAACCTCAACCCACAATAGCAACATCCAAAAACATGTTGAGCCAGCAACAATCCCCCACCCCAAAATTTAGGCCTTGTTTCCAAACGTAAGAAGAAATGGGTTTTCCCTCCTAATTTCTATTTTGACCTTGAAGGTTCTGATTTCATGTTGAGCTACTTGACGAGACTCAATCTTGTTCTGTACTTGTTTCCCTGCTTTTCATTGATAAAGTTTTTGGTAGTTTGTTGATTTCTCTTGCCTTTGGCCTTAGAGTTTCACAACTCATGAAGTTTTGACCTTTTCCGTTTGCAGCATTTCCAACACTTGGGTGATTTCATTTTTTTGCACTTTTGCAATATTCAAACCTTAGCCCATTTTGTGCATCTTTAAGAAAAAAATTTAAGTGTCAACTTTTCCACTTTGCGCATCTGCAACGATATTCATCTTCTGACCATTCGCGCCATTATACCATTCCCAAGAAACTTTTGTCTTTTCCATGCTTTTGGCCAGAAATTTTCCTTTAAGTCCTCTCTTCTCCCTTTCCCTATGAAGTAAAAGAAAGAAATTCCTCACCATATGAATAGTGAGTGACTCCATCCCTTCTTTGGTAAAATAATTTTTGTTAGAAGGTTTGTAGCTGAATTTTCTGAGATCATCAAACCTTTACATAAAATAATGAAAAAGGACGTTGAGTTTATATCGACTCTTATCGAGAAGGAAGCTTTCGAAAATATTAAGGCTGCAATATTTGTTTCCTCAACATTGCATAACCCATATTTTAGTAAGGATTTCTCATTGTATATTTTTTCATCTGATCATTCGCTTGCTGCAGTACTCATGTAGAAGGATGATCAGCGAGGTGAATACCATATTTTATTCATGAGCACAAGTCTATAGGGAGCTAAAATAAAATACCCATCCATGGAAAAACAGGCGTTCACTATATTTAAGGCTGTCAAAAAATCCAAGCCTTATATACTGCAGAACCACACCAAAGTCATAGTACATCCCCCTGCTCTAAGGTCACTATTTGTGCAAAAGGAACATGGAAATAAAATAGGAAACTGTATGAATTCCATTCAGGAATATGATCTGAAGTTCAAACCAGTGACTATAGTTAGAGGCTAAGGTTTCTGGAAGCTAGCAGAAGAAGCACCAGATCCAATTGATTCTTGGGAGAAGGTTGGGAGAAAGAAATATCGATGTATGCACAATAAATCTTATATATTCTAATAGGCACAGGCTCTTGGTATAATGAACTAAGATAATATTTGCAACACCACAAGGCTTCTAGTAATCTAACTTTGAAATAGAATAGATCTTTACGACTTAGGTCCACCAAGTACCAACTGATCAACGACATCTTGTTTTGGAAAAATTACAATGGATTACTTCTGAGATGCATTGAGAAAAAATATGCCCATAAGATCCATGAAAGGCTCTATTATTTTTTTCTAGTGGCCCATGTCTACCAGGAAGTCAATAAGGTCTATTCCTCTGGTAGATATCTTACCTTACTCTTACATCTATATATGGTAAGGGAAGTAAATAAGGGCTTTCCCTAATGGTCGATAACTCCTGGATATTTGTTGAAAAAGGTCTATCTTGACGGTCAAGCACTAACATTGAGCTTGCCTTTCAGGGGGATGGATATATCTTCTCCTTACTATAGCCGAAAGGGCAGCATAGTCTTCTGTCACTGGAAACCAACTCTATCAAAGAATTATAGTATTTGTGATCCATGGGCATCGGGTAGACTCATAGGCCTTCCCTTTGGGGTGGTTTTGGTTATATTGGCCTAGATCAAATGTGAACCCCTTTCGGGAAGTAACAATATAATAAAGGAGCCAATTGTCTGCTCTCACGAATAGTAAGAGCAAGCCAATTTCCTACCAACTAAATGGCTAGGGCTCTCATATGAAAAACCTATAGGTAAGTCAGGACTATTAAAAGTCTCGTTAAACTATCAAAATAGATATCCTCTAAGGATGGAAGTACCACCTTTCATCCTGACTTAAACAAACTAAACCGAACCAACACTGTGGCCCTTTCCAAGATTGGCCTTTCACTAGCTTAATCTTTGGGGCTACTGTCGTACTTCCTTAGCACCATTCAACTCAACAAGGATGAACCTAATTTTAGAAATTTATTTATCCCAAACTCCCACTTCCAACCCAGTAGCATGAAAAAGAAAAGGAATGAGTCCGAGGTGAGTGATAAAGGTTGGCCCCCCTCATCCAATAAGTGAAATCCAAGAGAAATAGTAGTAAAATAGAGCAAGCCCATAACCTCGATTCATATAATTTATCAACACTCAGGTATTTCTTGCTTGTCTGTATCATGCAAGTGACTTCACTCTGCTTCGCTGCATAAAAAACAGAAAAATACAATAAAATGATGAGAAAATTCCCTATCTATGCCTGATAGGTGACCAGTATTATTGTCATTTCCTCTGTTATTAATCCTATCTTCCTGCGTGCCTATCCTCCCCATCCGCCTGTAAAGAAATAATTTTTCCTTTCTCTTGTTTTTTGATTGATGCACACAATCTCTTTGCTAGCTGTTGATGCTGATGGGCGAATTAATCCCCCCCAGCCAATAAGAAAATGAAAGCAAGATACTATGCTCAAAACACATAAGTAATGAGGTTTATTGAATTGGGGATCAGATGTTTCCATGGGTAGTAAGAGGCACGTCTCTTTCCAAGACCATTTGGTTGGTGAAGATGGTTTTTTATGTGATCGGGCCTGATTTGTTCGGTATATCTCATCGAGGTGGGTGGTTTTTACCAACACGTATGTGGTAGAAGTCCCTATGAGTGTCTCTAGCCCCTCTGAACATCTTTCCTGAATGTTTTGAATAGGGCCTATCTAATCGAGAGTGGTGGGTGTCCACTCATCACTTTGGCCATTCCTAGCTTGGCTCTGATAATTCTATTCCAGGAGGAGTCAGGATAAGGGCACTAGATCCCTTCATCGGACCAGGAGGGATATCATGTGAAGATGGGTTGGGGTTTGGTGAACCAACTGGTCGCTCCTCCGGTTTCAGTGTCAGGAACTCACTTTTTTTGCACCTGCCATTGCCTTGCCATGGTTACACCTTCGGAATACCCTTCCAAGGAGATACATTTCTCTCTACTCCCCCCAATCTGAGCTTGACGCTGGGGATAATCTTTGTCATGGGATTAGACCAAGGGGAATCTCTATAGAGTCCCTCATATTATTTGTGCACGTAGGAGAGATATATATCAATACATATTTTCCCATCGCCATTGTTGAAGGATGTTTGGCGAGGAGGGGAAAGATTTTGTTTGATATACCCACCCATATATACCTATACGTACTTGCATATACCAATACATATGTATCTCTATAGAATTAAATATATTCGTAATATATTGGCTAATATTTCAATAAGTGATGGAAATTATAACTTGATATAATATCCACCCATAATATAAGTTGTAATGTTGACGGGAATAAAAACAATGGTACAAAAATTACATTCATCATTGGTTCCTTGACTGCTCCTACTTTTATGATCTCTTTAGGTGCCATTGGATCCCAAGGGTCCTCTCATCCTTGGGTAGAGCCCACCTTTTTGGTACCTTGTACCTTCCTCTTCTTATTTTACCCTTGTACCTTTTGGTGGTTCCCACCTTTTTGGTACCCCTGTACCTTTCCTTGACTGTCTCCATTTCATGGATTGTCTACCTTTGGAAAAAACTTCCCGTAAATTTCTGGTGTTGGTGTGCCCTCCCGTATCTAGTTGGACTATTGTATCTCAAGCTACCCTTAGTGAGGACCTGGGGTCTTGTATCTAGCCACCATCCCGTATGTTACGGAACCAAGCCTTGATGCTGGTGTGCTAAGCACAACCCGTAGCCATTACTGTAGGAGTAGGAGTTATGTCTACTCATAGACAGAGAGAGGATATTGGGAGGTTATCCCTAGCCAAAATCCTCTTTTGGGGTAGGATTTACACCTTATGGAACCAAGCCAGGTGTGGCATACTATGCTTCAAACCCCTTTTCCATTACCCAAATCTGGGTATTAACTATTTACACTTCTCTATCGGATATGAGATAGGAAATAATATAAATAGATCTCATATTGTAGAGAGGCCAAGCTGGTGGTGGATAACGGCCAGTATAACCATGTTATTCCTGAGGGGTGATAATCCTCGAGGATACCATGGATTTTATTATTCCTTGACTTGTTGCCTTGAATGCCTTGACTTCCTTGCCTGCCTTAACGGATTGATCGGTGTACCTGAGGGCTGACCCTCCGTGAGGGGCTGAATCGAGGTACTCGACAACTGACCTTACTTGAGGGGCACTCGATCATATTCTAGACTCAAGAGATGACCTTACTTGAGGGGAACCTCTGACTTGAGGGATGACCTGACTTGAGGGGCACCTGAGGGACACCTTTACGGTGTTTTTTGTTATTCCTGAGAAGTGGATCTATTTATACCCTAAAGGGTAACCAAAAATGGTATGTATCATGGCATATATAATTTCTAAATACTAGAAAAACCAAATATACCAACTAGTTCCTCTTGATGGTAGACCTTATGGTCTTTAGGCCTTACTAACCTTCCTTGCAGAACCCGAGAGTAATATTCAATAGGAGATAGAGCAGCTACAAGAATAGTATGATAAGTTGTACACTGAAGCAATCATGTAAAACACTATTATTGTATCTATTGAAAAGTAGGACCATAAGTAAGGCTAGAAGGACCTTCTTCAGGTGAACTGAGGTTAGAATAGGCTCTGGTGAAGTACAATCCTTTTAGACTAGACTCAGGTTAGGCACCAGGACCCCAAGGCACGATCTTCAGTAAGGCAGAACCCTAAGGCAGATTAAGGTTAGGGAGATTCGGATGGCTGGTACTGACCTAACTGTTTTCCTTAAAGAGCTAGCAGTCATAGGCGGTGTAAGAAGGTAAGAAGGACCAACTGATGCACCTTCCTTTGTAGGGTAAGATCAGGGTCAATTGCAGCTTCTATTTCTTTGTAACTGCAAGGTAAGGACCAATTTTACCCTCAACAGTCAATGGTTTGTTAACTGGTCAGTCGCTTCTATAAGGCATTTTTAGACGATTATTGTTACTGTACGCATATATTTTGATTGGTAGTTGTTCATCATGAGAAGACATCAGACGGGATACGGTATAATATAAATCTTGTTTTTTTATAAAGGCGCTTGATAAGAAAGCTTCAGGATAAGGAAAATTCATGTTACAACCTAGGGTTAGATAAATTTGTTGGGGTAAGAACCATCGCCATTGCTACATTTTATTATGTACAATCATTCGTGATACGGCTCCGGGAAAAGACAACAGATTCGGGCGATAAGAGAAATTGGTAGGTTAATGAGAACCATTACCATCCATCTTTTCTTATTGACCGATATTAACTGAAAAACACATTCCTAGGTAGGCATTCAATCAAAAGGAAGCTTGAAGGCTGAGTAGAATGAGGTATAAAGCAAGGTGATGCTCTATCGGGCAAGACATGTCTCTTTCCCTATCGGTTTACCTATGAAAACATGTTATTCTGGTAAGTGCTTCAAATTATTGGAGGTTTACTAGGCGGGGTGGAGAAAGGCATAAGAACGGTAAGGACCAACTACACCACCTCTCTCTTTTATTTTGTAGGCATAAGATAAGGAATCTATTGCAAACCTACCTTTCTCTCATGGTGTAGCTAGCTTTCTCTTTGTAAGTAAGTGCGGGGTCATGTCCATTTGCACGCCCAACAGGGGGAGAGGAAATTTGGGGGGGGCACAACTAATAGGGGCCCAACCTCAGAGAGGCAACACTCACTAGGGTAAGTGGGGGAATAAGGGAGATGGGAACAAAGAGGGGAGAATTAGAATATGGTGAAACTTTCAAGGGGCCTCCTTGACTGACACATGGGAAAGAACCACAGAGATTGTAAGAATCAGGCATATTTGGATTTCCCCCTTGTTGCATCTTAGGTCGGTGAGCATGTAACGTGAGATTGAATGATTGATTGATATTTTGGGTAAATGAAGAAACTTCTTATTAATTATTTCATTTGTCTTTGGGGCATAGGGTCCTGACTTGCTCCACCATATTGGACGGGACATGCTTGTTCTTATCGGCCACCATTATAAAGGGAACCATTATCGAAGTAGGTAAGTTACCTAGGTAAACAAGTGATCGGAAGGGTAGGTGGCGTAGTGAAAAGGCCTTAGGACCTTGTTGTGATGTGGAGATACAGAGATTGTAGGCAATTTTCTTAATGAGACCTACCATATTTGTACCATAACGTAATTGTACTGTATTTTTTCTTCCCTACTGTAGCCTTCCTTGTTTCCCCAAATTGGTTTTATTCCCTACTGCCTTACCATATTAGTTTGTTCCTTAATTATGTTTTCTTATATTAGAATTATATCCGGATTTGATTCGGATTTTAGAACATATTTGGTTAGATATTCTACTCATTACCTTCTTCATTTTTGAATATCTGATTAACTGCCTTAACCATCCATATTCGGGTTACATTTTTTTATGATTATTGCCTTTACCTTCTTTTTTTGGGGGCCTTGTTGCTGCATCTTCTTGTTGCTACATATCCTTGTGCATATACTTGTTGCACACAAAAGGCTAGTGATTGTTGCCTATACATCTTACTGGTGAATGTTTTCTACACATATTAGGCCAATGAAGGCCGGTGAACGCTATAACCACTATAACGTGGATGGGTTAGTTGATAAGGATCTTTCCTTCTCTCTTTAATAGCTGTATTGGGGCATTTCTTCCTCACAGGCTACAGGATTCATATTATTGGCTTTAAGAGAACGATCCTCCTTTCCATTACAGTCAAACGGCATTACGACACCTTTACCTATTCTTATTCATCGGGAAGAAGAGCAGGTTATTTACTGAGGCAGGTGAGGTATGGTGCATAGAATAAACCCATACAGACGGGGTCGCTTCGCGGGATGTTGTGATTTCATTTATACTTTGGTTCTACTTATATAATACGTTGCACCTAGTGTGCTTTTACTTATTGATTGGAGGAGCTAGAGCTGGATGAGTCCCTATACCTGAGCTATTCTTCCACTAGGGAGGGGTGAGGGGAGACAATCACCTTTAGCCTCAAGCCAATTCCACCAAGCCCAAGCCCTACATAATCCTTTAACCTTTAAAGAGAATCCTTTAACCGGGCGGGAAGGAAGGAGCCTCGAACCTATAAAAAGAAAGAAGATTCCTTTCACCGTTCAACCTAACCTGTAACCTTCTACCTTTTTCATTTCAGTATATTATTCCTCTCCCCCTCATACCTAAGGCGACTCCCTATCGGTCCTCACTATAAGATTTGATATTATTCACTACTTATGAGATGATCCACTAATCTCTTTCATGATTCTTTTCTTTTAAACAATTCAAAAACTATTACTAAGTAAAATAAGGTGTGGAAGAAAATATAAGGTAATTAGTTTTGGTGCTTCCCCTCCATACTAGGTTAATTCATAAATCTGGATTCTAGGATTGGGAAAACTCAAAATGAAACCCTTCCCAATTTGGATATATCCCTCAATTTCATATCATGCCTTATATCTGAGATTATGTGAGATTATGAAAATTTCCTTTTTCCCTTAATAAGAGGAGATAGAGATAGAGGTATAACTAGAGGTCTCTAGGTTAGAGAGTAGAGCTAGAAGTTGACTGGCATGAACAGAATTGAATGGCTGGAATGTATTGAACATAACGGGTATGCTTTAACTCTTTCCTATCCATTGGTTCACATCTCTCAGTTCTGTCAGCACTAGGTAGTGCATGGAGAAGTTGTTTGGTGCAATTCACACTTCATCTTAATCTCTTTATTGGTTCCCTGACTCACACTCTTAGGATGGGGGATGTCACGTGTATACACCTATCGTACCTATACATCTTCATTGATTTTCTATCTTTCATCGATGGAACTGAAAGTGGATTGGGTAATCTAATGCGAACTAACTGGGGAATGCAGATTGAGCGTAATGGGGTATCTGGGTGGTGAAAATGGATTGGTCATATTGAATACGAACGAACTGACAAGCGGGTGGCTGCAGGGTGTGGCTGCAGGCAGATTGGGGATGTGCAAATGCGAGAATGGCAGGCGGCATGCGGGTGAATTGAACGTAACAAATATGGGGCCTTACTGTTCCTTCCTTCTCTCTTTAGCATCAATCCATCCATCCATTAGCTGATACCATCTCTAAGTATCTGTTTCTGTCTGGTGTACTACCCATCTCTAATGAGGTATCCAATGTCTCGACTATGCGGTAGCTTATTGTGTGCCCACGGGTATCGAGCGGTAGTGTTACTCATTTGGTACGGTATCGAGTGGTCTCGTTCCTCATGGGGGCATATGTGGCAGTGGTCATCATTATGAGGGCGTATGTAGCAGGGCGCATGGATAACGGGCCGTATAATCGAGCGGTAGTGATCATCATGGGCACATGGAGCGTGATCATCACCATGGATCGAGCAGTAGTGGTACTCATCCATCATCGATATCATCGTATCGAGTAACCTCATTTGTGTAACCAAGCTATATAGTTGTTTCTCTTAGGTTCTAAATGCGGATATCATGTTTATCCTCCTCGTACTTGTCCAGGATCTGGTGGGTGGTGGGGCCCCAAATACAGGACTGTTAGTTCTGGCTACGAACTTCTTCCTTACAATGGCGAACTTACAATGGCTAATAGAAAGGGTATGCTTTCAAGGGTAGTAAGGCAAGGGGTAGTAAGGAAAGTGTAAGGATGGTCCCAAGGCGTAGGTATGGGGCATATATTACCAAGGCTATTCCCACCCAAGTCAGTATGGATGAGTTTACCAAGTAAGATTTTCAGGACAGTGCCAAGGAGTATATATACTAGGTTTCAAAGGCTGAGTCCAAAGGTAGTTTCAAAGCCCGTTTCATCTTACCTTTATACATCCAATAGCTCAGGGAAGGAATGTTACCTAAGTGGGTGGGCATAGAATAGGCTTTCCTACCCCAGAGATATATATCCTCATCTCTGCATTATATAATGATATATCCAATGTAATCATCATAATATTAGATACATTAGACTCATATTAGTAATCTTTACTCATATCTCATAGTGTTATTGTGTTACTAATCCATATCCAACCAAGTAATGGAAATCAATGGAGCATTAGTTTCAAAATAAATAATGGAACTGCTCTTCTTTAGGTTTGAATTCCATATGTATTCATATTTGATCAATACTTTTAGTAAGAGTTACTATGGATTAGTGCCCTTGCTTGGTATAAAAAACACTAGGGTTACAGGGTGAGTACCCCTACCCCTAGTTATTTAGAAAGAAAATATGGAACTCCTCTTCTAGCTTAATGGAGCCCATTTAAGTCACTGGATATGTCGTGGCATTGTCACTCAACTCCACATGTATGCCAATGTCCTTGTTATTTCAAGTTGTTGAATATATTATTTTCTTTTTGAGAGTTGAAATTCATATATTATGTCACAATTGTTACGTCTTGATACTCCACTCAACCAACACTAGAATTTGTGAAAAGAGAAACAACCATAGAAAAAGTTTGAAGCTTCGATGGTTCATTCAATAGAATTAGTATAGCTTGGTAGGTGAGATTTCTTTATGGTAGGCTTATTCTCAGTCTCAATCAGTCTCATTCCC
Organism: Pinus albicaulis; assembly: GCA_034641835.2. Classification (NCBI taxonomy): domain Eukaryota; kingdom Viridiplantae; phylum Streptophyta; class Pinopsida; order Pinales; family Pinaceae; genus Pinus; species Pinus albicaulis. Next base: position 1,133,253,943 of record CM076574.1, read on the forward strand.
ATAAAGTAGCAGCACGAAGGAAGGATTATTCCTAGCCCAATACATAATACAGTTTGAACGATCAATCTTGTTGTAGAAATTATTTAAGAAAAAATCAATAGTTTGTGCCTTACCTGAATTATCTCCACTTGAACCATCATAATCTCTAACGCTACCATTATCATAACCATCGTTACTAGCATCATAATAATATTGTACGAACATGAACGAAGAAAATGGTACCCAACTGTATCTTGCTACCCATCTGTATCTTAATGGAAGAATCACATGGATACTAAAATATCGACTCCTAAGAAAATATGAGATGACGTTCGATGATAAAACTTGAGCCACATAAGCTATTTTTTGAGCCATGTGTGGCTGCATGTTTTTAGCCATGCCCTGCGATTGAATTTTCCACTTCATCATTTTTTTTCCCATTTTTTTTTAAACTTTCGAATGCATGGGATAGCCAAAAGCCCTATTTATTAGTGTACCTAAAGGGTGACCTTCCTTGAGGGGTTGAATCAAAGTAGGCCATAGTTGACCTTACTTGAGGGGCTCTCGAGCATATGCTAGACTCGAATGATATTTGGTAAGAATAGTCAGTCTAATGACTGATTATAACACTTGGTAAATATATATATATATATTTTTTAATGTTTGTTTAATATAATTTTATATGTGAGCAAAAAAATTTAAAACCACATAAAAATATACATCAACTAATTAGAAAACACAATTATATGTTAAAAAATAAAAATAAAAAAATTTATTTTCCAAAATATTTAATTAAATATTTATTTTTTTTCAAAACTTTAATAAAATTCATAAAATCAAATTTAAAAACCAAATTAAAAAACAGTATAACAAAAAATGAACTTCAATCCATGTGTTAAAAAAAACTAATTTATACTATGGATTTTTATTACCACTCTTTAATTTTGCTATCAATCACATTCACAAAAACCTACTGGTGTTACACGGTTACAATATCTCATCTACATTCCTTTCGAATATTCCTAACTTTTTCATTTCATACACAATAACATTCATTTCAAGTTCATTTTTAGTAATTACTTTTTGAGTTCAACCTGTTTCCATCGTAAATTAATTTTCGATTTCTACACCATGATGATTAGGTGAAGGTTTGGAAAATTTATAAAATATTTTTTCCATCTTTATTCAAAACTACACATAATCTATCAATATAATAATAAAAATAACCTTTTATTTAAAATTAATTTAACCACATCACGCAAAATTGATATAGCTTCTTATATAAATGTACCCGACACCAAAGATAAAAGATGCTCAACAGAGTGTGTAAGTATTTCAAAACCAATAAACTTCAATCCTAATGGGATTTTAAGGTCCCTCCTTCATACTTTCGGTTTTTATTACCACGCTTCAATTTTGGGTTATCGGCTTTACGAATATCTCCATGTAGACTCCTTTAAAAATTTTATTTTAAGTTTTTGAAATTTATTTTTTACAAAATGCCATTTAAGTAAATTTAATGTCTCACTATTTTCATCATAATATCTCTATATTATAGATAAAATATCACAGTGCAAACTCTATTCAAATTCTATATCCTTAATCAAAGAAATTACATACATATTTATACATAAAATAGTCTCAAGATAGGAACTCTATCTTGGACGCACAATAATGTGGTTGAGAGATTCTCTCAACCACACACTAAACTAGGAAAAAATATATTCTAGCTACTTCCTATTATGTAGGAACAAACTCCTCTATTAGAGAGTTACAACCACAGACAAGTAGTAATTAGATATTTCTAACACCCCCCCTTAATGACTACTTGTCGTGAAAGAGATTCACAAAGTCTAGTTGTAATTCAAAAAGTCTTGTTGTGGTCAAACATAACAAATAATATGTTGACGTCCATATAAAGAAACAACCATCCACTGAAATGCATGGGTACCAACCACTGCAACCGCTAGTCCTGTAGGATGTCCTTCGCATACATGATTCTGTCGACTATTATCACTGCATATATGTACCTGTATCTACGAATCCACCACCATCGGGCGAATCACATTTGCAGATCCTCCAAAACAAAGAGAGACCAGCACCTTTCTAAGCCAAATATTCATATCCAAATAACAACCACTAACAGTTGCGCTGATTGCGCCTTTCGACGCAACTGTCAGATAGAAAAGTGCGCCGACCCTCTTGTGCTCAGACAGACCAATATCTAAGACCGTGAGCCAGGCATTACTGTAGTCCACCTGCTCCTACGAGCACAAAGCTCCTATGAGCACAAATCTCTTGTGTACACGTGGCCACAAAGGCACTTTTAGCCACAAAGGCGATCCAGCCACAAAGGCTCTATATGTGGTTTCTAGCTCACCACCAAATAGCCACAAGGCGATATATGTGGTTTCTGGCTCACCACAAACCATCACTTTACAGTGACAAAAGATGGTTTCAGGCTGACCATAAACCATTACAAAGTGGTTTTAAGATCACCACAAACTTTCAAATGCCTTTACAAGGCTTACATTTCATACTTCAACATTTGGAGTTTCTGGGTACATATAATGACCACTACAACAACTATCTAGACTTGCTTACCATTCAACCTTGTAACTCATCATCAAGAGTCTATTCTAAAAAAAAAACTCTTCCAGACTTGATTATCCGTCCTCCTTTGTCGCTTATCATACCTTTCACTTCCACCGCTTAGGCGTTCAACCTTGAGGAAATACAATGTAGCCACCAAGAACTATCTTTTGATGTCATTTTCATTGTTATGTCTTCCCATATCTGGTAATAAATCGTTCCTGCAAATAGATTTGTCTATTGTTGGAATGGAAAATTCCAACATAGATTCATACTCATGACACTAGTTTGCCAGGCTAAATGTCACAAAAATATAATTCTTTTAACCAGATTTACATAAATGCATTTACATGTTAAGTTGCCTGGTTCTCAACATGAAAGCAAAATAGTTCACGAAGACAATTTGTTTCATCAAAAGAGATATGTTGAGACTTTTAATTTCATATTTACCCAACATAATCATGTCATGGCGGCTCACTGTCCATCAAATAAATTCTTCATTGACATAATCTCACCTTTTCCACATTATCTGCATTCCGCACATCTGCTCTCGAGTTGTTGTCTCTCTAATGCCGTTGGCCGCACCAAAAATGACATATACACCCACCTTAGCACACTTTGATCTATGAAATATTCTCCATTCCAGGCCATGATCCCACAACGGCTTCATCAAACGCAGCAAACGGTGCACACAAAGATCTATAACAAAGAAACTCCTCATGTGCACTACATTCCTTGAGGCAAGCAGAGAAGACCCAGTTGTCGGTTTGTATGTTGCATTCTCCATATCCATTCTCTTCAACAATATAACGTTCCAAATTACAAAATGAAGGGAAGGCAACATATCCAATGCCTTCATACTCATTCACAGTAAGACTTTCAGACCCCCTTGTAGCACGTGATTCTTCCCAAGCCTTGGACAGTATTCCGCATGAAACAAGGAAAGTTGCGATTTCCTGCCCGGTAGTAGATAAAATATCAGTAGCAATGGCCTTGGGGGGGCCTTGCATATGTGTCGAAGCCTTAAAATCCCGATGAATAATTTTTGGATTAGAATGCTCATGAAGGTACTCTAGACCACAAGCTGCATTGAAAGCAATCCATTTTCTTGTAGGCTAGTCAAGTCCTGTCTCCCCCGGTTTGAGTTCTCGTAGTCTATATGAAACACTAAGATTCTCCATATAAGGATACACAAGAAGCCTTGCTGATAAAGAAATAAAAAATCCTATTAATCTTAAAATATTGCGGTGAACAGCCACACTAATCATCTCAACTTTCCGCAGAAATGTTGCCTCTCCACAAGGGCTGCTATAATTAGTCAACCATTTCACTGCCACCTTTGTGTTATCTCCAAGTTCTCTCTTGTACACTTTACTAAAACCCCCCCGCCCAAGCACATTCTTCTCACTAAAATTATCTGTTTCTAGTTGCAATTCATGCCATGAAAACCTACTCAAATGTCCAAAAGCAACATTTCTGTCATGTTCACCAGAAACATCAACAAAAACATCTCGTCTGGAACACCATGTTCCGACTGATCTATTTGATTTTATCATCACTACAAAAGTATCATCTCCACCGTCGAATGACTTCCGGCTTCCATCAATCAGGAAGTCGAGAGGATTCAATCCAGAGATGTCCTCTATTAAACACATAGCCATCCACGAAAAATAAACACCATTCAATCCAACAGTTGACTAATCCCATGTGAAAAAACAAAACGATGCCAGCAATCACATATGTGAACCACACATTCTACATCCTCTGCAATACATGGATTGTCTGGGAAAGTTCAAACATCGAATCCTCTGCGGCTGTCCCATTCCCACAGATGGCGCCACCAGGTGCCATCAATTCGGCCTTCAAATATCTAGTTCCATGCAGCAGATCACGCGGAGATGCTACAACAGTTGCCACCAATTCGGCCTTGGATCTTCCCACGTTCGATCCACTTAGCCTCCTTCTGGCATTCACCGGTCCACGCAGTCGGCTATGAATCTAATGCCTTCTTGACTGATGAAGAATAAAAAACACCATGCATACCACTTTGCACGCTCCAGCATATGTGTCTCTGGCTCCAACAAGGAATCACCACTCGACCCAATCTCCTTGTCGATCACACCAAGGATCTCCAAACCATCGGCTTCACCTCACACTATAAAATGTTGTCTAGGCATTCAACAGACGCGGTATATTTGGGGCAGAGAGCCACAGTGAATGGGGCAAACCTTTCACTGCAAGATATATAAAACGCAGCCGGGATTCATGAAAAGAGAACACAAGCATACACACCAGCACCAGTAGCGTCTGCACAGGACCCTTTCACCTCAAAAATTTTGACTGAAAGATCAGAGTTCAACAGAACAACCTCCACCAGGCTCGGCCTCCACGGCTTCTCCTCAGCCTCCACGACATACAGTGAATGCAAAACTATTAGAAGAAATCGACGGGCAGCGTTTGGCTGACAGTGTATCTCAGTGTACCTCTTGGCACCCTTTAATCTCCGCAAAGCAGCACACAAGCACCGGATGGACAAACAAAAAATTAAAACGATGCAAATACAGTTATTTATATTCTTATGCCCAGGAAGGGCCAAAGGCCCTTGCGGGCTCTGATACCAAGATAAAATATCACACTGCAAACTCTATTCAAATTCTATATCCTTAATCAAAGAAATTACATACATATCTGTACATAAAATAGTCTCAATATAGGAACACTATCTTGGATGCACAATAATGTGGTTGAGAGATTCTCTCAACCACACACTAAACTAGGAAAAAGTATATTCTAGCTACTTCCTATTATGTAGGAAAAGACTCCTCCATTAGAGAGTTACAACCACAGACAAGTAGTAACTAGATATTTCTAACTATTATTTTATTATGTGATTTATTATTGATATGATTATATTATTTTGATAATTAACATTAATATAATTTTGAGGATGAGTGGAAATGGCTTCTCCATTATGATCCAAGAAAATTGAGGGTGGTAAAAGTGTCTCCAAATTTGGAAAAACGAAAATGGAAGTGACCAAAGAAGAAATCCACTAGTCGACCATTGCAATCACCGCCGGGTCTTGCATTACATATGTTAGCCATGGTGAAACTATCCATGTTTCAACATTTCACAACAACATTCATATTATTTTTTTAAATTTTCTATTTCTTATGAGATAATGTTACTCAAACAGGAGTAATTTTTATTGGTGCAATTGCTATGGTGCAACTCATAAGATATCTAAAAAGAATTGAGTAAATGGGAGTAGGTAGATGGCCTAATCTTATCTTGAAGGAAGGTATTAATGAGCCTTTTAAGGAAATTATAAAAGAATAAAGGAAATAATAAAATAAGATTTGATTACATCATCAAATTTTAAAGCGGAAAAAAGAAAAATTATTTTTTCAATTCGCATTTTCAACTTATCTCCCTATAGGTTTACTCAACTTTTGAGCGAAAACACTAGTTGGATGCAGAATTTAATTTCTCATCCAAGGAGTACCCATGTTGCATACTTTCGATAGACCCTCCTACACAGAAAATCATAAACAAATAAAAAATGTGATTGAAAATATGTTTTTTTTTCATGTATTTCTCATTTTTCCAACGAAAATATGTAACATGCGTACTCGTTGGATAAGGAAATAAATTTTGCATCCAACGAGTACTCCCACTCAAAATTTGAGTAAAACGTTAAAAAAATAAGTTGAAAAAACGAGTTGAAAAAATAGTTTTATTATTTTATTATTTTTTAATATTTTGACTTTTTTACTCCAAAAATGATGAATCATCCCATGGTTGACATCATCATCTTGAATCCTATTTGTTTTTATAAAATTTATTTTTGTTGTACATTTCTCTTACGAAGTCTATTTTAGACCTCAAAATTCCCCTTATGATTTAAGATTTTTTAATAACAAAAATGCTTTAACAACCAATATTTTATTTACTAAAATAATTCTGAAAACTTATTAAAATTTAATAAATTATGATTTAAAGTACATTACAATTAATAAATTTATTTTATTAGAAAATAATAAAAATTAAAACTTAATATTTACAAGATATGGAAAAATAAATTATTTTATATATTATAATTAATTAGAATAATAATCATAAAATAATAATATTGCTCAATATAGCCAAATTCTATAATAGTATGAATGAGATTATTTCAAATTTTAGATAAATATTTTTTTAAAAATAATAATAAATCATAACTAAATATGATAAATTGATTCAAACATTGTTTTAATGAAAATAGATTATTTAAAATTTAGTAAAACGATTTTAAATATAATAATTATTAGTAAAATGCATCCAATTTCAATAAACAATATCAATTAGATTATTCTAATTTTAGATAAATATGTCTTTTAACAAATTAATAATAAATAATAATGATTTAAACATTAAGAAAATAATTATTTAAATTTTAGTAAAACAATTTTAAATAAATAAAATTTATATATTATTAGCTCGTTTTCCATTACTTTCTAGCCATAAACTATTTCTATTTTACAAAATTATTTTATATAGCTTGGTTAAAAGGGGCTCTTTATAGTGGTCAAACAACTGAAGGTGATGTATATATTTCACTTAAAAAAATAGAAGTAGTGAGGCTTTGAGTCTAGGGTTTAGGGAAGTCATACTTGACTATTTAATTGAAGATATTGTAGCTTGAGGAACGAGGATAGGCCACCCCATCTTTAAAATTTCTACTTTATAATATTCAATGTCCTTATATTTCCCATTTGTGAACCACTTCACCCTATAATCCATGTCTTATATATAATAAAAATAACTAAATTTGTAAAAAGGGTTAGAATATTATCCACAAAATCATGGGATTTGTAAATACCATTAAGATATAAATTTCAATCCATCAAATGATTCTTATTGTTTTCTTTAGTTTTACAAGGAAAAAATTACCTCAAAAATTTATTAGGATGTAGCTTAGATAGGTGAGAATCATTGTCTTGATTCCTATTTCAATAGCACCCTTGCTTCCTTGAATTGGAGCTTTTTACTATTTATATTCACAAATATTAAGGACACTCTTTATCATACTAGGTGTTGGTTATTCTATTGTTCATTTTACACATCATCTCTAGAGATAACTTATTAATGGGATTAAAGAGGGATGTCTTGAAATTATGATGGAGATATTTTCAATATTTTTCTCATTTGATAGAAAGTATTAATTTATTAGTTAAATGCTTTAAAAGTAATAGTTTTATTTTTGGTTAATATTAAGTTTTTCTTTTTTGTTATCTTGTTGACAGAAAAATTTAGAGTTTGGGCTACAAGTCTATGACCATAGAAAAGTTCATGGTTATTTAGGATGTCAACATTTAATATTTTATTACATATGGGATATTAAATATCACAAAAATAATTCAATGACTTGTATTCATAGGCTTGGTAGTAGTTTTTTGAGAAATGAAAAGCTTGATGATCTTGATCGAAAACAAATTATCTACTAATTATTAAGATCTTTTATGTATTTTCTAGTTAAAATAAGGCCTTCATGAAACCATAGAGGATTAGGCTTGGAATCATTACATATGGTAATAATTTAATTAGTTGTTTTTATAGAACTTTTTTTTTAAGTTAGACTATTTCTATTATATTATACAAAGCAAAAAGTTACATTTCTCTTCCTTTTGAGTTAGCAAGCCAATTTCGGAGGGAAGTGTCAATTGTTTGAAATTAAAAATTGGAATACCCCAGTTGGGGAAACCAATCCACCAATAGCACTAATAAAATGCTACCCAGAAAGGGAAACCAACATACACAGTAGCAAAAATTAAACTGAAGCCAGAGAGCAGAATCTTCTAAAACATGATAAAACTAGAGAACGCTACTAAAAAACTAGAAAAACAGAAGAGCACCCTGCAAATAAAACTATTGAGGACCTCCATTTTTCTTGCTAGAGTTGGGGTCTTCCTCCTCAATCCTACAAACATAGAACTCATCGTCATCCTCCTTGCTCAGCGCGTGGCTTGTGGCTCGAGGCCGTGGTGATGCTGGAGTGTCTGGCATCTTAGAGGAGGCAGTTGGAACTTGTGTTGTTGCTAATGCAATGGCTACTGCTAGAGGCACTCTGCATGGAGAGCCTTCATTTTTCAATGGATAAAGGTCGGCTTTGGCAGAATGGTTGATTTGCACGGTTACTTCTTGCTGCAGATGCTTGAGGATGCTAGAGGGGGAACAAAGAGCCGCAAGGTTAATAGGGCTGAAATATTTACAGGGTCGAACCTACTTGACTCCTCCTAGCCTACCTAAAGATTCAATTCTCTGCGCATGGCATGCGTCAGAGGAGGTCAGGAGGGGAGGCCACAGCCTCCAGCTCTTCTGCATCTCATATTATGACACCTTGGCATGATTGTCGAAGGAGCAGAAGTGCAGGACCGAGATGGCGCGCTCGACAGTATGGGAGAGGAGCCTCCACCAAAGAATGTCAAGGGAAGGCTAAGACTAGGCAAGGCAGGGCCAAGAACCAGAGGCTGATGAGAAGAACAGGAGGCATCCACAGATAACAGGAGGGAGAGCCGAATGGAGGTCGAATGAGTGGAGGTAGCTGGTTTAATAGCCATGGTGATGAAATCGAGGTCTCTTAATGCTTTGCAACCAAAGGACGTCAAAATGAAGGTGTCAAAGTGTGAATTTAAGACATTCTTGCTCGGGCATTTAACTCTAGGCTAGAAACCAGGTGCGGGCACGTGGGATGGCCAAGTGTCCCGCCACATGGTGCCCATGTGGCTCCTCATCTTACTGGAACGCACCCGCATCTGGGTAGTTGTTTTTATAGCATTAAAGTCTCTAGTAAGAGGATATATTTCCTTCATTTCTTAAATTGTATATATCATGTTCTAAGACATTGTATGAATATTTTTTTATCTATAATGTTTTTCTTGAAAAATGTAGAGTTGGTTGACCTGAACTAACATATTTATATATAAATTATTTTACCATTCATATCTAAAATATCAATCCATGTGCACTAAGTAAAAGATACTTTCTTATGAAGCCTAATGTGAGTAAACACATTCTTATTTTTATTTAACAAACTATTCCTCCAATTCCTCTTCATTATGATTTATTATTCCATATAGACAACAACATAAATATGTCAATGTTAGGAACTTTATATTCTTATTCATCCAAAGTTTCAATAAGTAATGTAATATAAATTTCACTTAAGATCCAAATTAGAGTAGGCCCTTTACTCTATGGAAAATCATTACAAGTCCACGAAAGACTATCGAGTGTCCCAAATTGTTATTTAGTATTATATCTTTAGTATTTATTCTTTATCATAGATTTTCCATTTCTAATTATTCCATAATATTTTTTTTATTGAATTTTTTATATTTTAAACTTTCTTCCTTAATTCATATGTCTTTCGAAATGAGATGTTCATTTATATATACTCTAAATTCTTTTAAACTTGAAATTTCCCTAACCATTCCATACTATGGTCATTAGAGTTTACTTTAACATGAAGTGGCATATCTATATGCTTAAATAATTTTTCAAACCTCTTTTATTCTTTGAGACAAGTTAATTCAATTTGTTATTGTATTTTTTTCTTGAGTAGTGAGAGTGTGTTGTCATTAATTGTATTTTAACCAAAATCTATAAAATTGAAAGCTATTTGTCTGTGGTCCCGATTTAACTCGATAAACTTATACATTTACTTTCTGATTTAATTACATAATTTCCAAACTATCTAAGTTCAAATTGTTTTTTTTTTTTTTACTTTAACATTTTAAAATTATTCTTTCCATTTATACGTTCGAAAATTATTCACCTCCCCTCCTTAAGATGCCTTTTTATTTATTTTTATTTCTTTTAACAATCAAATCTCATTTATTCACCTCCCCTCCTTAAGATGCCTTTTTATTTATTTTTATTTCTTTTAACAATCTAATCTCATATACTGATAACATAGTTTCCAACCCCAATATTGGAAAAAATATTGGAGTTGAAATTCTTTATTTTCTCTATTTCATTTAACTATTCATAAAAACCGTCTAAAATTACCGAGTGGTGAATTACTTAGGTGTAACATACACCGTTAGCTTCACATGGAAATGCAAGGAGATAAAACTTTTATACAAGGTACTCGTGGGTAACTAACCATTCACCATTAAATATTCCTTACTCATCATTACATAGAATGTTTACGAGTTCCTAGTGTAACTTTTAGAATAAGAATAGTAACCTCCTTCACCATTAACAACCTCCATTATAGTACATTAACATAATACTGTATGATGTAACCTTCCATTCATTTATTCACTCTTATAGTCATCACATACCTGCCATTATGAACATCATAATAGGAAACGAATCAACATCATCAACTTGACACAATAATCATTCACATCATTGAACACCAATATACCCTGGAAACCCCGTAGGGTGAAAACCAGCAAACGTTTAATTTTATTATTAAACGCTCGTGAGGGTGATCAGACCTCACTCAGTGGCTTATAAGGGATACCATCCCTTAACCATTGTTTATAAATCTTACAAGGAAATATAAAAATATCTATCTTAAAGCCATTACAAAAAATATGATACCATTTACCCTCTGGTCTTCATATCTTCATATCTCGATGGCATGGATGTACCTACAATGGTTCATAGTACTCTGGATCATCCGGTAGTTCGCACTCATCTACATGAACCATAATCATTTTTCTGCCACCAAGTTAAGCATACTATCTCCTTTATACATGTCACCATCATACCTTGCTAATACCTTCAACACACATTGATGTCAAGATTCATAAAGTATAATAAATCATTACATATATCTATACTATAGTAGTTTCTCCATCTACTCATGTATATTCATGACATGCAAGTAAATTACCTTGACATTCTCCCTTTAACAACACATACCTCATATGTGCTGGTTATAAGTAATCATAATAACTAATGTTTCCCTCGCATAAGCACACATTCCTGCAAGACAATGGCTACATCTCCCAAGATTTTCTTTAAAATAAACTGATACATCAGTTAAGAAATTTATGCATGTGATTTACATAAATTTAATCAAAATAGCTAACCCTTAAGCTATTACTTTTAGTGCATGGAATGCAAGCTAACGTAACAAATGTTGCTCCCATGCATGCAAATGCATATCGATTCCAAAAAAGTCTCCCTAAAGGTGTGCTTACACAATGAAGCACATAACCTCCTTCACAAGTCTTCCCAAAGAAAATCTCAACACAAGTAAGCATGTAAACATATGTTTTCTTTTTGTAAAAATATGCAATTAAGAATACAAATACATGTCTTCTTTTCAAAGATTATACTAACAAGCATTTCCAATGTAGTTTAATACTACAAGCTATCTTTCTACATACAAATATGTATATTATTTTTCAATAAAAGTTAATACATATTTTGCATGTCTATGCATGATCTTCTTCCAAAAAAAAATAACGTCATAATCATGATAATATAAAAATAAATACTTAGTTTGTTCATCTAAAGGATTATAAATGATTAGTTCCTTTAACCATGAATTTATTAAATAAATTAACTTTACCAACACCATGGTAATCTATCCATGGAATTATTAAAAATATTTGCAAACACCATGGTAATCTACCCATGGTTTTATGAAATAATTAATCTATATCAACACCATGGAAAAACTACCCACGGATTTATTAAACTATCCATGGATTTATTAATTCATTACTATTCACAACATGGTTAATAAATATTAACCTGAGAAAACTTCTCTTTTCTTCTTCATCGCACATGAAGATATTTCAAGAGTTACCCTTTTTAATCTATTCAAGAAAATACCTTGGATTTGTTCTCATTTCCTAAATTAAATGAGTACAAAATCCCTTTTAAAATAAAGATCATGCATCTTATATTTTCTTGCTTACACCAGATTATGTAAATATTTATATTAAAGAGCTACCCTCTTTAATATGTTCAAGAAAACCTCTTTTAAAATATAGAGCACTCATATTCTATTTTCTTGTTATACAATATTATTAAAAAGTTACCCTCTTTGAATCTATTCAATAAAATCTCTTTTAAAATATAAAACATGCATATTCTATTTTCTTGCTAATACCATGAATTTAATATGCATCTCTTTCATTACCATAATAATTATTTATATGCAACTATTGTTTGAACAATAAGAATACTTATCTCTTAAAAACACATTGGTCAAACCAGAATTTAGAGATGCATTGTCGAAACAAACAATAAGAATAATTATCTCTTAAAAACACATTGGTCAAACCAGAATTTAGAGATGCATTTCTTCTTTTCGCGGTATCCTTACTCTACTCCATACGCTACTGAACTGTAGGTAAGTATATAATGAACTATAGGTTCAAGGCAAGAACTACCTCTCTCTTTCATGGTAACTTGGCATGAACTCCATGTGAGTCTGCAGTAAGCGATGATAAGCTTCGAAAGGTCGCTGATGGGAACGTTATCGACCACTCTTTCTGATGGATTAATTAATTGCGGCCGGGGTACTCTCTGCCCTTATTACTCTCACAGTGTTTTCTTTTCGGCGCAACCTAAGTATTATGAGTATATTGACAGCCTGCCAGCTCCCTTAATGGATTCGTATAACCCCATTTGGCGCCGCAAGCGGCCATTTCCTCTCTGCTGCTTGCTTTCACTCGATTGGGGTTTGAGAGGGTTCATGTAAATATCTGCAAGAAATGAAATACTGCAAGAAGAACATACGTGAATTTTGGAGAGAAATAAAATAGTCCTGCTTCAATCTTACGACAGATATTTTGTTTTCGTAAGCGTTTCTTATTCATACCAGAGAATAACGCAAAAACCTCCTCTCATTTGACAGGCTTGCCCCACTTTAATACGCAACACCTCTTCATTTCAACCGATTCAAGAATTTGTTCATTTTTTTAACCGATTCTTGATTTTCTTGATCAAATAGTTAAAATAAATTACTGTAAGTTTTATTTACAATGCGTAAATACATAGGATTGAGTCGTATGTTACATTAGGCTAAAAGTAAATTAAATTATATACGAGTATGAAAAATAACCTGTACACCTATCGCATATATCACAATTATATAGAGTGAAAGTAAATTATATATGAGCCGGAAAAGGAACTTGATTGAAAAATGAATTTACAGTTAGCTAAGTTTACTAGAAGAAACCCATGATTCTTCTGATGACTTTATTTAAACCAAATATTTTCCATGAATCGAAGAAAAATGAAATGTTGACTTAAAAAGTTAAACAGAATATTTTTTTATGACTCCAAGAGTAATGAAATGTTAACTTACAAATATTTAACAGCAGAGACACTCTTCTTATCACGTTATCTAAACCAAAATTTTCTTATGAGTCCAAGAGTAATAAAATTATTACCTACAAATATTTAAGTGTAATATTCATAATTTCTGTAGTAATTTTATTATGTTAAGAGGAACAGATGCATTTTTTTTTTTCAATATCTAGTTGTTATAGGTGTTTTTTTTAAATAAAAAAAAAATATTAAAAAAAAAACAATATATATAACGAAATATAATTCATGGGATAGTTTATTTTCTTATATTATGTAAACTATGAAATTCAATGTTTTTAGGTTCAACTTCCTAATAAGTGAAAAAATATATATATAAATTTAGATAGTATTCATCAAAAGCATTATAAATAATCAATAATCTCATTCTTACTTTCTTTCAGTTTCTTCTTAATATTAGTTCATTGTGACTCTTATGTTTTGAAGGATGTGGAGATTTCATAAAACAATGTATTTGATATCCATCTCATTGGATATCATTCTATGTGTGTGTGAGAGAGAGAAATATTCCAATGTTGAAAATGAAGAAGTAATTAAAAATAAAATAACAAGGAGATGTATAATTAATTCAATTCTTAATATAAATTTGATAGGTCACATTCAAAGAATATTAATAGTAATTAAAATATTCAATGTAGATCATCAATAAAATATTTCAATGTTAACTATGCATATATGTGTATATATTATACAAAGAAACCAAAATAAAATTGTTATAGTTAAAATATTTTCAAACATTTCAAGTGTCTCACCTTTTTACTTTTTAGCTCTTTATTTTTTAGTGGATTTTTTCTAAAAAAAAACAAAGATTATTTTAGAATTGCAAATTGAAGTTGTGTAGTCTACATATCCATTTTAAACCTAGAATTATAAATGGTTTTAAAGGGATTGAATCTTTTGAATTGCAAACATTTTTCAATTTTTGCATTCTAAAATATGATTTCATATAAAGATATTTGATCCATCTAAAATCTTATTAAATATTTTCTTAAGTTCAATCTATAGAGGATTAAACTAAATCTTTCTTGTAAACGTAAATTGAATTAAAAAATAATGCCAATGATATTAAAGATAAGAAATAAAATTCATAAAGATGTAGATAGATAGTAAACAATATAAATATTCATGAAATTCATAAAAATGTAAATAAATATTAAGAAATATAAATATTCATTATCAGGGACAACAGTTATAACCAAAGAGAATTTATAAAGACCATATAACATAAAGTATTTACCCAATATGCAAGAGATGTTGTAATGTTTCATCCTATAAACATTTTTACTTAGTCAAATAAAATAAAAAAATGTGTAACAAATGTAATGTAAACATTTGTCAAATTACATAGGAAGTGATGCAGGGGCATTAGACACTAGCCAACAATGTAGGAGTTTTGTCCACATGTTGTGGCTAGGAGGGTTGAAAATATTTGAATTGTTACAGCTAGGTGTCAATACCTTAGCTGATTGTATTATTAGATCAGTTAGAGTTGTAGAAGTCGAATGGTTAGTCCATCTGTCATGATCTAGTTTCGAATAATTGTAATCAGGCTCTTGAGTTATGATAACGGTCCTCACAGAGGAACCGAAAGGACATATGTTGATGTATATAAATGAAATATCTCAGATGTATAGAAAGAGGGGAAAGAAGAGGAAGAATAGAGAAGTTTCCGCAATAAAACTTTGTGAATTGAGCAATTGCTTCCGGTTGAATAGACTTCGAGTCCTATTGATTTCCAACTGTCTGAACTGATAATTGTGAAGAGGTTGTTTAATTGTGAAGCAATTGAATTTTGTGTACATATGTATAATTACTGAGTCGAACCATTGTACTGACTCCACATCTATTTGTTTGTTGTTTCCCTATAATTTATTCGAATAAACCCTGTTAAATCAATAGTACCCGCAGGCGAGGTCTATGCAGAGGAATTGTGGTCGTGAATGTTGTTTAATTGGAAGATTTCCCACTTTGTAAAGAAATAGATTTGTTGCTTTCGTACCCGGAACCATGGTCTAGATGTGAGTTAATGGACGAGGAGGATCGTGCAACCGGTGTGAACCATATTTTAACACTGTACAAAAACCGCGAGTGGTTTTGCAAGGCGGGTTGCCCATATCGCACTGCTTTTGGGTGAATGGGCAGTATTTCCTGAACGCGAGCGATTCCATAGACCTGTTGATGCGTGACGAAGTGGACCCCCGAAAAACCATTGTTTAAACTGTGCCATCGCACGTTAAAATTCGTACCAGGACGCCGAGCGATATTGACGGGATCCGTTGATCTGGGAGAGGGCCATCAGACGGTGGTCGCTTTCTGTAGTTGCATGAACGATAACAAGGGTGCATGAACGATAAGTGAGGTATGGTGCATGCGTTTGATTGGTCTATTGGTCGTAGAGGTGGGGCCCGGAGCCAAGGTTTATTACATAGTTATTTATTCAAAAAGCGTGGAGTATTAATATAAAGTGTGAAGGGTTATAACATTAGTCCTAAAGTTCAGGAATATAATTTAAAGTTAAACATTGGTTATAAAGTTCAGAGATATATATAAGCCGGGAAATAGAGTTAACGTTCGGAATTTGTGAATATATTTATTTGTCAATTTCTTTGAAATTGATAAATAAAAGAAAAGAATATTAAGGAGACCACGTGGAGGCGAACCAAGTAGAAAAGGGAGACAAGACAAAGCTACGTCACGTTGACCAGCTCTCCTTGCGGCGGAATTTCAGTTTGTTGCGTCATTTGTGGTATCAGAGCTGTTGTCTGAAGTTTTTTTTGCTGACATGGCAATCCGAGTTAGTAGAGGTGTTGGTAGAGGGAGACCTGTTGCCAATGCTGAGGTGTTGGGGATGTTGCAGAGGGTCGAGGCCAGAATGGATGTCATAGAGCGAAGATAGACCAGAGATCCTGAAGACATCAGCGAACCTGAGATAGAAGAAGCTGAAGAAAATGTTGAAATTCCTCCTCACATGAGGCTCCTTAGAACTGTTATGGGGTCTGCAGTTAAGCCCAGAATTGAAGTGTCAAGTTATGCAGGGGGACTGAATCCAGAAGAACTAGTGGACTGGATAAATGAAATGAACAAGTGATTTGATTATGAAGAAATAAGTGAAGATAAGAAGGTCAAGTTTGCAATGACAAAGATGAAAGGACATGCTGCACTTTGGTGGGATGGAGTGTAGGCAGAGAGGAGGAGAGTTGGAAAGAAACCTATCAAGAGGTGGACCAGAATGATGGCCAAATTAAAAGGTAAATTCTTGCCTAGTGATTACCAGCTGACATTGTATAAGCAAATGCAAAACCTGAGACAGAGGTTGCTGACAGTAAAAGAATACATAGAGGAATTCTACATATTAAGCATAAGGGCTGGGAAATTCCAAGACACACCAGAGAAGACTGACATATATGTGAATGGTCTAAAGCTGGAGATCGAAGATGAGATTGGTCTCCTGTCTCCTAAGATAGTGGAAGAGGCCTATCAGATGGCCTTGAAAGCAGTTGAGAAACTCCTGAGGAAACAGTCTGCCAAGAAGAGAGGTAATTTCAGTGGGAAGGGAAGTCAAGGTGGTAGAGGAAAGCCTACTACCCCCATGGATGGAGCTAACAGTAGCTCACCTTGGAATGCATCTACAGAGGATGATGCAAGGGGCAGAAGGGGTTCTTACAGAGGGAGAGGAAGAGGAGGCAGAGACAGAGGAAGAGGTAGAGAGTTGAGGTGTTATAGATGTAAGCAAGTGGGACATAAGCACTATGAGTGTCCAGAGAATGTGGGTGCTGGTCCAAGGAATGCTGTTGCTGCCCAGGCTGGAGAAGAGGCAGAAATTGAAGAAGAAATTCTTCCAGAGAGGGGATAATCCTTTGTGGTAAATAAGGTCATGTTGAAGCAAAATAAAGAGGTCACTGAGCCTGCACAAAGGAAGACTTTGTTTAGGAGCATATGAAAAGTCCAAGGGAAATGCTGCCAGCTAGTCATTGATAGTGGCAGCACAGAAAATCTGGTTTCCACTGAGGTAATAGAGAAGTTGAAGTTGAAGACAAGGGATCATCCAACTCCCTACAGGGTGTCCTGGCTGCACAAAGGGCACCAGCGAGTTGTAAAAGAGCAGTGTGAGATAGAGCTACAAATGGGAAAATACAAAGATAAGGTCCTATGTGATGTAATGCCCATGGATGTGTGTCATATACTGTTGGGTAGACCCTGGTAGTTTGACAGAGCAGCAGTGCATGATGGCAAGAAGAACACTTACAAGTTCTTCAAAGATGGGGTACATCATACATTGATACCCATGGAAGAAGGAGAGCCATCCATGAGAGTGATGGATCCAAAGACCTTGTTGCTGAGCGGGAAGGAATATCTGCAGAAGATAGAAGAAGAAGAGGTAATCTTTGCATTAGTTTGCAAGCCGAAAGTAGTTCTTACTTCTACAAATATTTCTGATTTACCAGTAGAGATACAAGAGATGTTAGACAATTACTGTGACATTGTTGTGGATGATTTACCTAATGAGCTGCCATCTGTGAGAAAGATCAGTCATCAAATAGATTTTATCCCTGGTTCAAATCTGCCAAATAAGGCAGCCTACAGAATGACTCCCAAGGAAAATGAGGAAATCAGGAGACAAGTATAGGAGTTGGTGGACAAGGGGCTGATTAGAGAAAGTCTGAGTCCATGTGCAGTACCAGCAGTATTGAGCCCAAAGAAAGATGGAGGCTCGAGGATGTGTATTGATTCCAGAGCAATCAATAAGATCACAATCAGGTACAGATTCCCTTTTCCCAGAATTGAGGATTTAATGGACTGTTTGAGTGGTGCTAAATATTTCTCAAAGATAGACTTGAAGAGTGGATACCATCAGATTAGAATAAGAGAGGGTGATGAGTGGAAAACCGCCTTTAAAACAAATGAAGGACTGTATGAATGGATGGTAATGCCTTTTGGGTTGTCAAATGCACCTAGCACTTTTATGAGACTTATGAATGAAATATTGAAAGAATTCATTGGTAAATTTGTGATAGTGTATTTGGATGATATATTAGTTTTCAGCAGAACTAAAGAAGAACATTTAAGACATCTAAATCATGTCTTGAAGAAGCTACACCAAGAGAAACTACTCATAAATTTGAAGAAATGCTCATTCATGAAGGAAGAGTTGGTGTATTTGGGGTTTGTTGTCTTTGCAGAAGGATTGAATATGGACCCAGGAAAGGTTAAGGAAATTGTGGAGTGGCCTTCACCCAGGAATGTCCTTGAGGTAAGAAGTTTCCATGGACTTGCTAGTTTTTACAAAAAGTTTATAAGAAACTTCAGTAAGATTAATGCACCCATAATAGAGACAATAAAGAAGAGCAAACAACCATTTAAGTGGATTGCTGAAGCAGAAAGAAACTTCAAATTTTTGAAGCAAAAGATAACAGAGAAGCATGTTTTGATTCTGCCTGATTTTACAAAACCATTTCAAGTAAAATGTGACGCCAGTGGAGAGGCCATTGGAGCTGTGTTGAGTCAGGATGATAGGCCTGTGCAATATTTCAGTGAAAATCTGAATGACTCCAGAAGAAATTATTCCTCTTATGAGAAGGAATTCTATGCAATTGTTCAGGCACTGAAGAAGTGGAGACATTATTTGATGTCCAGGGAATTTCTATTATATTCTGACAATCATGCTTTGTAGTATATTGTACAGCAGCCCAAGTTGAAACATAAGCATGCTAAATGGGTTGAGTATCTCCAAAGTTTTAATTTTGTTTTGAAACATATAAGTGGCCAAGCCAATAAAGTAGCTGATGCTTTGAGTAGGAGGCACATGCCTGTTCAAGAATTTTTTTTTGAAGTTGTAAGATTTGGTTTTCTGAAAGAATTGTATAAGACAGATCCAAATTTTAAAGAAGCATTTGAGGCATGTAGTAACCCTGTTTTAACAAATAGGAGCCAGTGGCTAGATTATTCCCTGCAGGAGGACTTGTTATTCAGGAGAAGCCAATTGTGTGTACCAAGATGTTCCATGATAGAAAATTTGATCAAAGAGAAACATAGTGGTGGACTTACTGGACACTTTGGTACTGATAAGACTTATGAGCAGCTGAGTCACTTCTATTACTGGCCCAAGATGAGAGCAGAAGTGGACAAGTTTGTGAAGAATTGCAAGATTTGTCAATATGCCAAAGGAAGGAGCTAGAATGCAGGATTGTACACTCCCTTTCCTATTCTAGACAGGCCTTGGGACATGGTGAGTATGGATTTTGTTCTAGGATTGCCCAAGACTCAGAGAGGGAATGATGCAGTCTTTGTTGTAGTGGAAATATTCTCCAAAATGGCACATTTTATTCCATGTTATAAAACTAGTGATGCCACCCATGTAGCTAACTTGTTTTTCAAAGAAGTTTTTAGATTGCATGGGTTGCCCAAGAGTATTGTTTCAGACAGAGACACCAGATTTGTGGGGCACTTTTGGAGGACATTGTGGAAGGAACTTGGTGCCAACATAAGTTTTAGCTTAGCTTATCATTCTCAGACTGATGGACAAACTGAGGTAGTGAATAGGAGTCTGGGAAATTTATTGAGAAGTCTTGCAGGAGAAAATCCCAAGTAGTGGGATCATATTTTTCCTTAGGCAGAATATGCATATAATGACTCGCCAAACAGGAGCACAGGGTAGAGTCCATTTCATATTGTTTATGGAATGCACCCCAGAGGAATATCAGAGTTAAGAAACCTTGGAAAGCCAGAGCTAAGGAGTGCAGATGGTGAGGAATGTTCTTCAGAGATCTAGGCCATACATGAACAAGTGAAATGGAAACTACAAGGCAGCAACATCAGATACAAAAACAGAGCAGACTTGAGCAGAAAGGAAGTTCATGTTGAAGTAGGAGATCTGGTTTTAGCACACTTGAGAAAGGAGAGATTCCCAAAGAAGTAGTACAACAAATTGAAGTTCAAAAATATTGGGCCATGCAAGATACTTAGAAATTTTTATGTGAATGCTTATGAGATTGAATTACCTCCTGATGTTGTAATATCTCCCATTTTTAATGTTGCATATTTGTACAAGTATGAAGATGATGGTGCAGAAGAAAGAGCAGCAGACAAGGAACAAATTGAGTGGAAGGAGCAGCTACCTCCAGTACAACCATTGCAACCAGAGAAGATATTGGACAAAAGAGTGTTCAGAAGGACAAGAGGACGAGAGTAATTTTAGTACTTGATCAAATGGAAGGATAAACCAGAGGAAGACGCCACTTGGATGACTGAAGAAATGTTGCAGAAGATAGGCAGATCAGTGGAAGAGCTCATGGACAGGAGCCCATGAAGAAAATTTCCCTCGGGAGTCTGATGCAGGAGCATTAGACACTAGCCAGCAATGTAGGAGTTTTGTCCACATGTTGTGGCTAGGAGGGTTGAAAACATTTGAATTGTTACAACTAGGTGTCAATACCTTAGCTGATTGTATTATTAGATCAGTTAGAGTTGTAGAAGTCGAATGGTTAGTCCATCTGTCATGATTTAGTTTCGAATAATTGTAATCAGGCTCTTGAGTTACCATAACGGTCCTCACAGAGGAACCGAAAGGACATATGTTGATGTATATAAATGAAATCCCTCGGATGTATAGAAAGAGGGGCAAGAAGAGGAAGAATACATAATTTTCTGCAATAAAACTCTATGAATTGAGCAATTGATTCCGGTTGAATAGACTTCGAGTCCTGTTGATTTCCAACTGTCTGAACTAATAATTGTGAAGAGGTTGTTTAATTGTGAAGCAATTGAATTTTGTGTACATATGTATAATTACTGAGTCGAACCATTGTACCGACCCCGCATCTATCATTGTATTGTACCATTGTATTCGAATAAACCCTGTTAAATCAATAGTACCCGCAGGCGAGGTCTGTGCAGAGGAATTGTGGTCGTGAACGCTGTTTAATTGGAAGATTTCCCACTTTGTAAAGAAATAGAGTTGTTGCTTTCGAACCCAGAACCGTGGTCTAGACATGAGTTAATGGACGAGGAGGATTGTGCAACCGGCGTGAACTGTAGTTAAACACTGTACAAAAACTGCGAGTCGTTTTGCAAGGCAGAATGCCCATATCGCATCGCTTTTGGGTGAATGGGCGGTGTTTCCTGAACGCGAGTGATTCCATAGACCTGTTGACGCATGGCGAAGTGGACCCCCGAAAAACCACCGTTTAAACCACGCCATCACATGTTAACATTCGTACTAGGACGCCAAGCGATATTGATGAGAGTCGTTGATCTGGGAGAGGGCCATCGGATGGTCGTCGCTTGCTGTAGATGCACGAACGATAACTGAGGTGCACGAATGATAAGTGAGGTATGGTGCATGTGTTTGATTGGTCTATTGGTTGTAGAGGTGGGGCCCGGAGCCAAGGTTTATTATGCAGTTATTTATTCGAAAAGCCTGGAGTATTAATATAAAGTGTGAAGGGTTATAACTTTAGTCCTAAACTTCGGGAATATAATTTAAAGTTAAACATTGGTTATAAAGTTCGAAGATATATATAAGCCGGGAAATAGTGTTAACGTTCGGAATTTGTGAATATATTTATTTGTCAATTTCTTTGAAATTGATAAATAAAAGAAAAGAAGATTAAGGAGACCACGTGGAGGCAAACCAAGTAGAAAAGGGAAACAAGACAGAGCCACGTCACGTTGACCAACTCTCCTTGGGGCGGACTTTCAGTTTGTTGCGTCAGGAAGTAGGAAAGAAAATTAAATAAAAATAACGTAATATAAATATGTCTAACGTAATATAAATATTTTAACTAGGTGAAAATTAAATAAAAATAAAAATAACCTTATGTGAAAATATTTTTACTTAGTTAATGTAAAATAAAATAATAATAAAATAACATTAAAATGAAAATAACTTTATGGTATTGACTCATGGTATTTATGTGGAATATAGCCAATTTAAAGGGGGTAATTAAACCAACCTAGATCCATCTTAACTACAAATCTACCAACAGGAGAGGGATAAAATATCTTCACACTCTAAAATAGGTTTGCATCTCATAATATTTAATCCTAATCCTTTTGGGTACTTGGTAGATTACTGTTAATATATATATATATATATATATATATATATATATATATATACAATTTGCAAAGTATTTAACTATTTATTTATTGAAATATCACTTACACTTTGTAAAGTAATTTAAATACATGGATTAAATAAATTATTTTTATTTTTTTAATTAGTATTTTTATTAATTTTGATTGGGTTTAATTAGTGATATCTCGATATGAACAAAGTGTATAAATTTAGACACATTAAAAGTGTCTAAATTTAGACACTGATAGAACAAAACAAAATAATTTTTATAATTTTAAACGAAGTACTCGAATCAACATGACCAACATCATCTTATTTAATAGAAAACTTGAAATTTAAAATTTTGAAATTTCTTAAATAAAAAGAGTATAAAATAGAGAAAAAATATATAAAATTAAATAGACGAAAAACGTCATAAAAGATAAATATTCATGACAACACAAACTATTTAAATCATGAAAAATATTTAAAAAGTAATAATAATTAACGACATATAATTACATATGTTTTTTTCAATGTTTTATTAGAATTATTTTTTATTTAATTAAAATATATCAATTTAAAACAAAATTTCAAAGTTATAATTAAAAAATTATATAAAAAATAAACCATTAATGATTATTAGCGTCCATTAAGACTAATTAATGTTATCTATCGAATTTAAGTACGGTTTTTTAAAACATTATTTCTATAAATGGGCTGCCTTAATAAGTGGGAATTGAGATTAAATATATGTAAAAGTCAGACATTCTAAAAAAAATGATTTTCATCTTCTACTTTCTTAAATAAATAAAATGATATATCATTTACAAAATATTTTTAAATTATATTTCAAAATAATAATAATATAAAACAAACTTTCAAATATATAAGAAATAAATATAAAATAACATAAAATACAACACTTAAAACTATCCTACTAACTATTTTACACCAGACTTGTAAACCCTCTTAAAATTAAAAATTAATATAAAACAAAATTATTTTATAGGTATATATTATTATCAATAATAAAAATAACAAATTTATCATTCACACCAAATAGTCTTAAAACAATACGACACAAGCTTATCATTCACAATGAATTTTCTATTGCTCGCTGTTTAATTTCCAGGAGAAGTGGTTTCTTGACCGACACACTTCCAACAATATATAATAATAAAAATATAAAAACACAACATAACTTTCTCTTTCCCACTAAATACATTTAGGCTTATTTTAAAACACTAATTTCCTTTCCAACAAACTTCCAAAATCTATAACATCCAATTATACTAACCAAAACACTTACTATTAATAAAACCACGTTGCGTAGATATCGACAAAGAAAAGTAGCAAAAGGGAAAATAGTTCCGCACCTAAAACACACCTACAAAGAAATCAAAGCCAAAGTCAACAAGCTTAGATTTGGCTTATGTTCCCAGAGAACAATTCTCATTGTTGTACTCCGCTGGAAGGGCTTAGAATTCAGTATTCAAGCTGCCTTAAAAAAATGGTTAAACTCCTCACAGCGATCTCAGCCTTCGAATTGGATTTTAAGATTGGTATTAGTCTAATCGTGTGAAGGGATTATGTATGCCTGTAAATTGGATTTTAAGATTGGTATTAGTCTAATCCTATGAAGGGATTATGTATGCCTGTAAATTGTTCCAGGCACGATTTTTCAGCTGAAAAATAATCAAAATCGAAACCTGTTAATCAAGGCCGAGAGGATTTAGGGTAATTACAGAGGGAAGGATTCTCGGTTTTCGTTGAGATATCAAGACGGGTGTGCAGTGAGAGGAGATTCTGGAATTTGAAATAATAATTTGAATAGCAAAAGAGGAATCTCGTCGCATTGGATATCATCATATGGAATCCTCAATTCTGTTGGAGAGACAGAGGATTCAAACATACAATAACACGAATATTTCACACACGAACAATGAGTTGTTGCTCTTCTATTAATCATAAACCTCTGAATCATAAAACTCTCTTACTCTCTTGAAAACACTGAACCCGTGAAGGGTATTTAACCTAATTGACATGCAAACACTCTCACACAAAACTGGACTTAATCAACTCGCTAACTCGCTCACCAAATATAACTGAAACTCAACTCAACTAACTAACTCCACTTAACTGCATGAGGAAGTAATTATATATTTTAACACTCCCCCTTAATTACGACCTCTAAACTAAAACATAACTTATGACAACTCAAACATGCCTGCTGGTCTATGTCTCAGCTAGGCTTACAACACCCAAGTTTCTTTTGTGAAAATGAAACAAATCTACTGCTAATGGCTTTGTAAAGATATCAGCCATTTGATCACTCGTTCTACAAGGCTTCAAGTGAACTTCTCCATTGTTCACTAATTCTCGAATAAAATGATATCGAGTATCAATATGCTTGCTCTTTTGATGAAACACACTATTCTTGGATAGTGCAATTGATGATGTGTTGTCACAGTATATCGATGTTGATCCTTGCTGTTTCTGCTTGAGTCCATCCAATACTCTTCTTAACCATACTGCTTGACATGCTGCTGAAGTCGCTGCTACATATTCTGCTTCTGCTGATGATAATGTCACAATAGGCTGCTTTTTAGATGCCCATGCTATCACACCTGAACCGAGATGGAACACATAACTGGATGTGCTCTTCCGATCATCTAAACTTCCTGCAAAATCACTATCTGTATATCCAATCAATTCTTTATGTTCTGTACTTGCATACATTATGCCATAATCTCTGGTTCCTGCTATGTATCTCAGAATTCTTTTTCCAACACTCCAATGTGTGTCTTTTGGAGTCTCCATGAATCTGGAAATCAGACTCACTCCCTGCATAATATCTGGTCTTGTAGCTGTGAGATACATGAGGCTGCCAACCAATGTTTTGAATAGAGTTGAATTGACATCTGCCCCTTCATCATCCTTACTCAACTTTGTACCTGTTGCAACTGGTGTAGGTACAGGTTTGGAATTATCCATCCTGAATCTTTTCAGCAAATCTGTTGCATACTTATTTTGACAAATAAAAATTCCTTTTTCAGATTGCTCAACTTCAATGCCAAGAAAATATTTCATGAGACCCAGATCTGTCATCTCAAATTCTTTCATCATGGCTGCTTTAAATTCATCTATTTCAAGATCACCTGTAAAAATCATATCATCAACATATAAGCAAACTATCAAAATCTGTCCATGCTAATTTACCTTTGTGTATAAGGTAGGCTCAATGATGCTTCTGCAAAATCCATTCTTGATCATATAACTGTCGATTCTGCTATACCATGCTCTAGGTGCTTGCTTCAGTCCATAGAGCGCTTTCTTCAATCTGTAAACTTTGTCTTCTTGTCCTTCAACTTCATAACCTGGAGGCTGTTGCACATAAATCTCTTCTTCTAGAATTTCATTCAAGAAGGCTGATTTGACATCCATCTGATACACTTTCCACTTGTTCTGAGCTGCTGTCGCTAGAACTGCTCTTACAGTATCCAATCTGGCTACCAGAGAAAATTTTTCTCCAAAGTCTATTCCCGGTTGCTGCGAGAACCCTTTTGCTACAAGTCTTGCTTTAAATCTGTCAATCTCACCTTTCTCATTCAATTTGGTCTTGTATACCCACTTCACACCAATGAGATTTTTATCGTTTGGTAAATCAACCAAATTCCATGTATCATTCTTTTCAATGGAATTCATCTCTTCATCCATGGCTTGCACCCAATTGTCATCTCTGATTGCTTCTTCAAACGAAGAAGGTTGGAATGCCAACAATGCAAAATTTGAACTAACATCCAAATCATCATAAATATCCTTCAAACTTCTCATCTTTTTCTTACCTGATTCGCTGCTTGGAGAATTCTGATCTGTGGATCTGCTTGAAGATCCATGCTGCTCTGAAAATCTGGGAGTCTTTGCTGGTGTGACTCTGTTTGGTGTCTGCTCTTTTGGTTCTTGTTGTTCCTCTTCTTCTACAAGATCATCCTCCATCAATGGTGTTTGAGCATCGGTTAGTGTGTCTACAGTCTCATTCCATGACTCTTGTTCTTTGAACACAACATCTCTGCTAATGATTGTCTTCTTTGTGACAGGGTTATACAGTTTGTAAGCTTTTGACTGCTCACTATAACCAGTAAATATACATTTTTCACTTTGATCATCTAATTTGCCTCTTATCTGCTTAGGCACATGTGCATAGGCTACACATCCAAAAACTCTGAAATGAGAAACACTGCAAGACATACCTAACCAAGCTGCTTCTGGAACTCTGTTCATCACGATCTTTGTAGGAGATCTGTTTATCACATAAACAGCACATGCAACTGCTTCTGCCCAATACTCATTAGACAAGTGTCTTCCTTTCAACATGCTCCTTGTCATGTTCATGATTGTTCGATTCTTCCTCTCTGCTACACCATTCTGTTGTGGTGTGTATCTCGTCGTAAACTGTCTTCTGATTCCATGTTGTTTGCAGTACTCATGGAATGCCTTCGAATCATATTCGCCACCACGATCAGATCTCAATACCTTGATCTGTCGATCACTTTGGTTCTCCACCAAAGCTTTGAACTCTTTGAATTTCGCAAAAGTTTCAGACTTATGCTTTAAAAAGTAAACCCAAGTCTTCCTACTGTAATCATCAATAAAGGTGAGGAAGTAACAACTTCCACCAATCGACTGTGTCCTCATAGGTCCACACAAGTCGGTATGCACCAATTCAAGTGGTTTCTTTGCTCTGTAAGAAAATCCTTTCGGAAAACTTTCACGGTGTTGCTTTCCCAAGATGCAACACTCACACATGCTAGCAGGTTCTTTGATGGGAGGTAAACCTCTCACCATCTGTTTCTGCTGCAACAATCTTAACCCGGAAAAATGCAAGTGTCCAAACCGAAAGTGCCATAACCAGTATGCATCAGAACATGCAGTTGTAAAAGAACTAACCTGATCATTGTAGTTCATAATGAGAGGAAAGAGTCTGTTCCTCGTCATCTCCACCTTTGCAATCAGCTGCTTGCTTGGGGATTTGTCGTAAATAACACATTGTTGCCCCTGAAAGATAACTTTGTATCCTTTCTGCATCAGTTGGCCAACACTAATCAGATTGTGTTTGAGCCCAGGGACATAGTATACCTCTGATATGGTCTTTGGCTCCCCCTGCTTGGTCACAATGTTGACCACTCCTTTGCCATCTATAGCCACAGTCTTGTCAGTCCCCAACTTGACCTCTGTCTACACTGTGACATCCAAATTAGAAACTAAATCCTTGTTGCCTGTCATGTGGTTACTACAACCACTGTCTAATAGCCAGACCTTATCAGACGGTGCATGCATGGTGTTGCATGCAAGAAACATAGAGTCAGTATTTTCTGTACTAACATTAGCTCTCTGATTGCCTTGATCTACAATCTTCTTCCTACAATCACGAGCATAATGTCCAAATCTATTGTAGTAATAGCACTTTACCTTAGATTTGTCAGACCTTTGATTGTTATGAAAGCTTCTGCTGCTGCTGCTTCCACTTTGATGCTCATGATCAGCTCGGCCATCTCTGTGACCGCCATAGTTGTTGCCTCGTCCTCTGCCTCTCGATCGACTTCTGCCTCGACCTCTTGAAATATAGACTTGACTTTGGAAGGCTGTTTCCAAAGTGGAATCCTTATTTCTGTCTATCCTTGCCTCATGTGATAGAAGAGATCCCATCAACTCATCAATTGTGAGTTTTTCCAAGTCCTTTGCTTCTTCGATGGCTGCTACCACCACATCAAATTTGGTAGACAGTGATCGAAGAACCTTCTCAATCACTGTTCGATCTTGAACATCTTCGCCATATATTTTTAACTGATTGACGATAGACATGACTCTATTCATGAAGGAATCAATGTCCTCTGTCTCCTTCATCTGCAGACTTTCAAAGTCTCTCCTGGTGTTCTGCAATTTAACAATGTTAACTTTAGCCATACCTTGATAGCTTGTTGCCAAGGTGTCCCATGCCTCCTTTGCTGACGAGGTTATCATGATCTTCTGGAACACGACTCGATCTACTCCCTTCTGGATTAGAAGCAATGCTTGCGCATTCTTCCGCTTATCTTTCTTCCACTAGTCCCTCTCTGCATTACTGAGGGCTCGTTCTTCTGCCTCATCTTGAGGTTCTGCAAACCCATACTTGACATGATCCCAAACATCATGCGCTTTTATCATGGTCTCCATTTTAATGGCCCACATATCGTAATTTTTCCCATTGAAAGATGGAATTTGTGGCTGAAAATTTGATGTGGCCATCTTGCCTCAAAAAAAATTGTCTCTGACAAGAAACCCTAAAGTTCTCTCCTGTTTTTTTTTCTTGTAAAAAAAAATTATCTCAGTAAAACCCTAGATTTTATAAAAAAAAAAGTTCCTGTCCCTTATTTTTATAAAAGTCTATAAAAAACCTTTATAAAAAAAATCCTTTGTATTTTTATAAAAGTTTATAAAACTCCTTTATAAAAACTCTTTATAAAACACCCTTTGAATTTTTTGTTATATATATATAAATCTTTATAAAAAAGATTATATATAAAAAATCTTTAAAAAACTTATGAATACGTATTGCCCACACGTATTGTCTTTGCTTTATAAAAAGACTTTTGAATAAAACAAAAACATTCATGAACGTTTTTTCATAAAGCCCATAAAACAAACTCACGTGCTTTTGCGCCGCCCGTGTAATGTGTATTGAGCAGGTTCCGCACCTCTGATGAAAGGAAATTGCGTGATAGTTCCGCACCTCCGGTGAAGGGTAAGGTGCGGGCCAAACTCGAATTTTCTGAATTTCATAACTTTGCCAAAAGCCCGCAGCTCCTTTTGGGAGAGAGTGCGGTCGGGTCCGCCGGTAATGCACTAAATACGTGCGGACCGTGGGTAAATTTTTTTTTTTTTTTTTTGTGTAAAAAAAATTTCGGCCGTTTGCTTTTGGCCTACTTCCGGGTTCTGCTCGCCCACAGATCTCTGATCCTTCCTCAGCTCCGATACCAATTTGTTGGAGAGACAGAGGATTCAAACATACAATAACACGAATATTTCACACACGAACAATGAGCTGCTGCTCTTCTATTAATCATAAACCTCTGAATCATAAAACTCTCTTACTCTCTGGAAAACACTGAACCCGTGAAGGGTATTTAACCTAATTGACATGCAAACACTCTCACACAAAACTGGACTTAATCAACTCGCTAACTCGCTCACCAAATATAACTGAAACTCAACTCAACTAACTAACTCCACTTAACTGCATGAGGAAGTAATTATATATTTTAACAAATTCAGAGAGTCAGTTCATGTTTGTTGGAAACCATTCGTGGCTGTGAAATTTGACTTTCGGACTTTGTCGACATTTATTATCAGCAGTGCAATCGCTCCTTCTCGGAAGGAAATCTGCTACGCCTTGATACAAGGGGAAAAGTATTTGTGGGAGGGCTTATGGAAAAGTCCGAAAAGGATGAAGTTGCAGCAAAGGATACATTAGAATCTGCGATGGTGGCTGCCAATAAAAGTTGTCATGTCATTTCCAAGTCTTATTCTGTTGCCAAACACGAAGGAAGAAGATCTACCAAATATTCGAAGGACAAGATTATGACCACTCCCAAGCTCCATGTTGTGTGTGTTTATGAACCAGAGACTATCATAACTGACCCACAGAATTTTCGGTCTCTGGTTCAGAAAATCATAGGGAAGCCTCGCCATAAATCAAAGGACAAGAAGAGGCAGACGAATGTCTGTGGCCCATTATGCGAGGTAGCCTCTGGAATAATTGGAAAAGAAAATGTGCAACATACCTTTTATAGCAATGATCAGATGTCTATTATGGAAAACAAAAGTACAAAATTTTGGATCGAGGATTGCTCTGTTTTTTCTAAAGCAATCGATGATATAGACATGATAGTTCCAGGTCTGGTGAGTCAAAGAATATTGCATGATCATGTCCATGATCATTTTTATAGGAATAACCAGATGCCTATCATGGAAAGCAAAAGCGCAAATTTTTCGATTGAGGATTACTCCGGTTTTTATGATGCATTCAACGACACAAACATGATTTTCTCCACCTCGGTGAATGAGGAATTATTGCAGGAGAATCCTCTGGTATGGAACAATTCTCCATTTTGTAATATGTATGACGGGATTGGGTTTTGAGATGGACCTGACGACTGATAAATTAGATGTCAAAATTTCTTCCCTGTTATAGCCTAGTGCAAATCTCATATCCGAAAAACATGGCACTTGACATAGTTTAAAGAGTGCAGGGGAGGGTGTCCTAATGAGTTATCAATAATTATAAACTATAATGAACTTTTTCAATAAGGGGATGACATTCCACTTTCTTCTTCGCAAAGCTTTTCTATTTTCCTGACGTTTCAAACGCCGTTTTTTTTATATGTTTTTTCATATTTAAAAAAATAATTTAATAGTGTTTTCATTAGTTACAGATTGACCGAAAAGCATTTCTATTTTCCTGAAGTCCTAAAAGAATTTTTTTTTTCTTTTTTAATGTTTTCTCATTTTAAAAAAACTAATTTAACAGTTTTTTCGTTCATATTATAGGAGAAAGAATATCAAATGACCTTTAAGCTCTTACTCTCTATGATTTTGAAAATCAAGCTAAATTTTCAACAATCAAATAAATGTTTATGGCTGCTTGGTCGATTTATTTAATCTGAAATTTAAGTGTTTACAACTATACTGAAAAAATATGGAATATAATGAAAATTAAAATTATGTGTCTTGGAAATTCACGGTCCTCACCGTTAAAAAAATAAATTGCATTTCTCGAATGACAGTCAGATGCTGATAGCGTCCCTTATTCAGAATTGTGTTGAAATTTTTGAATATTCCGAACACATAGAGAGGAAAGATAATTCCTTTACAAACACAGAGAATTAAACAAAAATTTGTGAACGTAGTGATGGAATGGAACTCTATTTCATTAATCTTAAAACTTATACAAAATTTGGAATTTTCCTCAGAAGTTTTAAATTTACACAAAAATACTCCTACTACTACAAAACACAACGTTTTTAAAAAAACTTTGTCTCACTGTTCTATTCTGCCTTCGGGCATATTACACACACATTGTCTATTACAAAGTTTATATATATATATATATATATATAACCCAAGTTTAAAACAGTGGTGGCATTTTGATAAGAAACAAAAAACATTAAAACTTTAATCTAAGGTTTAAAACCTTATGAAACACATTTCACGGATTCCGAAAGTCTTGCTAAATGGTTCATTGTGTTATTGCATCCATCCGTAGTCCTTGCAGACTGGACTTCAAACAATGCGATAGCGCTGCTATTGGATGCCGCTTCACACGCTGGCAGACTTCAAAGTTTTATCCAAAACATTTAAAGATCTTATCACATCCATTTTAGAGGTTGCTGACGTCGACTCAATTTTGTGCGATATGAATGTGATTAGTTGTAGACTTTGACGTGGCGGATGTGGATTCCACGCAGGTGACATGGAGTTTTCAAATCAAAACAAAAACGTGGCAAGTCAAATGGTTGGTGTATGGAGTTTTAATGCGAGCAGGTGAAGGTTTGAAGGTGGGATGGCATGGTTTGAAGAACCATGGATTTGCACAGAAAAACAAGCCTATGGCCATAAACAAAAAAAAAGGATTTTGCATGGTTTCAAATCAGAACTTCAATGTGCGATGGAGTGTAACCGAACACAAGAAATTGCCTGCACCTGTCCATAAAAACTTTACATCAGAATTGAATTTATGTTCTCTTAGCTCAGTTGTAGTTGGAATTAAATTTCCAATACTCCCCCTTAATTACAACTGCTGCTTTCTTCCATACACAGACATTTTCTTAAATAATTATAATTTTTTTGCCCCAATGGTTTTGTCAATATATCAACAAACTACTCTTTAGTTCTGCAATGCTCCAGAACTATTTCTCCATTGATCACTAACTCTTTGATGTAGTGATACTTGGCATCAATGTGTTTTGTTCTCCTATGAAACACTAAATTCTTGGATAAAGCTATAACTAAACTATTATCACAAAATACTATTGTGCTTTTTACTTGTTCATGACACAGACTTCTCAGCATTCTTCTCATCCATACTGCTTGACATGTCGCTGTTGTAACTGCCACATACTCTGCCTTTGCTATTGATAAAGCCACAATTGGCTGTTTTTTAGAAGCCTATGAAATGGCTCCAGATCCCATAAGAAAAACATATCTAGAAGTGTTTTTCCTGTCATCTATACTTTCTACCCAATCACTATCAGTATATCCAATCAATTCAAACTTTTCTGAAGTGGTATATAAATTACCATACCTCGTTGTTCTTTTCACATACCTCAGAATTCTTTTTGTTACTTGCCAATGTGCCTCCTTTGTCATTTCCATAAATCTGGAAATTAAACTCACAGCATGCATAATATATGGCCTAGTTGCAGTCAAATACATAAGGCTGCCAACTGTGCTCTTATACAAACATGGATCAAAATCCTTGCTGCTGTCTTCTTTTATTAACTTCAATCCTATCACTTTAGGAGTAATTGCTGCCTTGCATTCCTACAAGTTAAATATTTCCAAAACTTCTTTAATATATTTTGCTTGAGAAATAAAAATTTTATTCTCATTTTTCTCTACTTCTATTCCTAAGAAGTATCTCAGTAATCCAATATCAATCATTTCAAATTCATCTTTCATGATTGTCTTAAAATTTTCAATGAGATAAGCATCATTACTTGTGAATATCACATCATCAACATACAAGAAAACAATGAGTATCTTACCATCTTTCTCTTTGATGTATAATGTGGGTTCTCCTTCACATTTCTCAAACCTATTTTCCAATAGATAGGCATATATCCTACTGTACCATGCTCTTGGTGCTTGTTTCAGCCTATACAGAGTCTTCTTCAATTTGCATACCTTGTGCTCTTGGCCTTCTTTCTCATAGCCCAGACATTTTTCAACATAAACCTCTTCCATCAATACTCGATTTAAGAATGCTGATTTCACATCCATTTGGTAAAACTTCCATTTCTGTTGTGCTACTTTGGACAACACTATTCTTACTATTTTCATTCTTGTAGCCGGTGCAAATGTTTCTTCATAATCTCTTCCTTATTGTTGTTTGTAGCCTTTGACAACAAGTCTCGCCTTGTGCCTTTCAATATTACCTCAACATTTCTTTTGGTTTTATAAACCCATTTCACTCCAATTACTTCTTTGCCTTTTGAGAGATCAACCAATTCCCATGTCTTATTTTTCTTTATGGAATTTATCTCTTAATCCATAGCATCTAGCCATTTCTTATCTTTTAGAGCTTCTTCAAAATGAATAAGATCTTCTACATGACAATACAATGCAAATTAAGAGTTCATACCTTCATTTTCTCCCTCTTGCTCATAGATTTCATTCAAACTTTTGAATTTGGTTCCTATTTCTCTTGCTGAACTTGTGCTTGTAGAAGCACTCACCTTCTCCTTGTGATGTGCTTGAAGTAGAATTTTCATCACTTCTTAAGGGTGTTCTCATTCCTACATGTGGTGTCCCTTGTTGTCCTGGTGTTGGTGTATGTGGTTTTGCTAATGAGGGATTTCTTTCAGCTATTTCTTCCTCATCTTCATCATGAGACAAACAGCTTTTACATTCACTGTTTTCTCAATTCCTCCATCCTAAGCTTCTTCTTCAATAAATTGTACATCTATGCTTATCATAAACTTCTTGGTAGATGGGTTATACAATCTGTATGTTTTGGATTCTTCACTGTATCTAACAGATATGCAATTCTCCCCCTTACCGTCCAACTTCTTCTTTCGCTGATCTGGAATGTGTGCATAAGCCACACGACCAGAAACTCTCATGTGGGTGACAAACTATTTTATGCCACTCCATGCTTCTTCCGGAACTCTGTTCATTACACTCTTTGTTGGGCATATATTCAAGATATATGTTTCACAATGTATAGCTCCAGCCCAATATTCATTTGGCAAATGTTTTTCCTTTAGCATACTTCTTACCATATCCATGATGGTTCTATTTTTTCATTCAACAACTTTATTTTCCTATGGTGTATACCTTGCTGTAAATTGTTTATGAATCCATTTTTCTTTGCAAAAACGCAAAAATTATTTGGAGATATATTCTCCTCCTTTGTTTATTCTTAAGACTTTAATATGCTGCCCACTTTGATTCTCTACAAGAGCTTTAAAGTGGCATAACTTCTCAAACACTTAACTCTTCAACTTCAAGAAATAAACCCATGTTTTTCTTATTTAATCATCAATAAAGGTTAGCATATAATGGTTTCCTGCTAATGATGGTGTTTTCATTTTTCCACAGAAATTAGAATGGACTATTTCTAAGTGTGCCTTTGCCCTTATGCTCTTTCCTGATGGAAAGCTTTCTCTGTGTTGTTTTCCCAAGATGCAGCCTTCACAAAGGCTATCTGGCTTTTTAATCAATGGTAATCCATTTACCATACTTTTTCTGTGCAACAAATTCAGAACTCCGAAGTTGAGATGTGAAAATCTCTAATGCCATAACCAGTTTTCTATCCCTTTCTTCTCTTTGGAATATCTCTTTTGCCATTGTTTCCATTGTAGCTCCTTTCTTCAAATCTGCTGTCATCTTTAGAGGAAACATTCTGTTTTTTTTTTCATCTTTACTTGTGCAATGCATTGATTTCTTGGTGGTTTATCCAAAATGGTGCATACATCATTTTCAAAGAAAAAATTGTACCCTTTCTGAATGGGTTGTCGAATGATCAAAAGGTTACACTTCGTACCAGGCATATAGTATACATTTGATATGGATTTCTGTTCTCCTTTCCTTGTCAAAACACTTACCTCGACTTTCCCCATTATAGAGGCTTTATTGTCTATCCCCAATGTTACTTGAGACTTCACATTTTCATCTAACATGGAAAACATAGAGATGTTTCTATTCATATGGTTGCTACAGCCTGAGTCTAGAAACAATATATCTTCACTTTTCTCTTCTGCCATATTACATGCTAAAAAAAAATTCTCTTGACTGATATTTTCTTTTGTAAAATTAGCACTAGGTATATTACCCATGTCACTCTGTTTATTCCTACATTCATTGGCATAAAGGCCATACTTCTTACAGTAATTACATTGGACTTCGGATTTATCATACCTTTGTCCATGTGCTTGATTTTTTCCACCTTGTTGGCTTCTGCCTTGGCCTTTGTTCTGATTTTGATTTCTACCCCTTCCACTAGTATTTGCAGGGTTGTCTCTTCCTCTGTTTTGGATTCTGCCTCTTCCTTTTCCTCTATAGTTTCCTCTACCTTGACCTCTTCCTCTTCCAAAGGAAATTTGGGTCTTGAAGGCATGCACCAATGATGACTTTACTCTTCTACCCAATATTTGTTCATGTTTCATCAATGATGCATGAAGCTCATCAACTATAAAATTTGAGAGATCCTTTGTCTCTTCAATGGTTGTGACTATCACATAAAATCTTGAGGGTAAGCTCCTCAATACTTTCTCCACTATTCTTCTTTCTTCAACTGTCTCTTCATGAGATCTCATTTGGGTGACCAACCCAATTAAAAATGTGAAGAATGAATTTATTGTGTGAGATTCTTTCATGCAAATGACTTCAAAATATCTTCTCATTAACTAAAGATTTGATTTCTTTACCTTCTTCATACCTTGGTAGGTTGTTTGGAGGGTATCCCATGCATCCTTGGACCTCTTTGCTACTCCAATTCTTGGAAATATACTTTTATGTATTGCATGATAGAGATAGAAGAGGGCTTTTGAGTCCTTCGTTGTATTACTCTTCAGCAAGTCCTTCTCTGCCTATGTTAAGGCATTATATGCTTGTTCATCTGCTGGTTCTTCTAAACCATATTGAACTATCTCTCATAAATCTTGGGAGGAAAACATGGCTCTCATTGTGATTGCCCAATAGTCATAGTTCTTCCCATTCAACTGTGGAAGTTGAGTATTTCCCAGATTGGTGATTGTGTTGGCTCTTGCGATGGCTAGCTTACTGAACTATGCTAAAAAACTTGACTGTGTTTCTTTACTAAACCTTCTCATTGCCTAGAGATAAACTTTGTCTTCAAGAGACTTCTCTCGACTACACTATTCTAAAATAAACACAAAACTCTGTGTTGATAAATACCTTGTTTTGCTGAGCCTTCACACTACTAGAGAAAAACTTCAACAAAATTATTCTTCCTCCTTCAGCTTCTTTGACAAACGCAAAGAGCCTGGACTACCTCTGATACCATGTTGAAATTTCTGAATATTCTGAACACACAAAGAGGAAAGATAATTCCTCTACAAACAGAGAGATTTAAAAAAAAAATTGTGGTCAGACTGATGGAATAGAACTCTATCTCATTAATCATAAAACTGATACAAAATTTGGAACTTTGCTCAGAACTACAGTCTTCTGGATTTACACAAAAATACTCCTGCTGCTACAAAACACAACGTTTTTCAAAAAGCTCTGTCTCACTATTCTATTCTGCCTTCGGGCACATTACACACACACTGTCTATTACAAAGTTTATATATATATAGACACACACACACACACACACACACACACACACATATATTATAAAATACATAACCCAAAGTTTAAAACTGTCGCGACATTTTGATAAGAAACATAAAATATTAAAACTTTAATCTAAGGTTTAAAACCTTATGAAACGCATTTCGTGGACTCCAAAAGTATTTATGCAAAATGGCTCATTGTGTTATCACATCCATCTGCAGTCCTGGCTGACTAGACATCAAACCATGCGATAACGCTGCCATTGGATGCCACTTGACACACTAGTAGACTTGAAAGTTTTATTCAAAATGTTTAAATATCTTACCGTATCCATTTTAAAGGATGTTGATGTCGGCTCAGTTTTGTGCTATATGAATGTGATTGGTTGCAGATTTTGACGTGGCGGAGGTGGGTTCCACACAGGTGACGTGGAGTTTTCAAATCGAGACAAAAACACGGCAAGTCAAATGGTTGGTGTATGGATTTTTAATGCAGGCAGGTGAAGGTTTAAAGGCGGGATGGCGTGGATTTAAGAACCATGGCTTTGCATAGCAAAACAGGCCTACAACCATAAACAAAAAAATGGATTTTGCAGGGTTTCAAATCAAAACTTCAATGCGAGATGGAGTGTAACCAAACACAAGAAATTTCCTACACCTGTCCATCAAAACTTTACATCAAAATTTAATTTCTATCTTCTTAGATCAGTTGTAGTTGGAATTAAATTTCCAACAAATTGAGGTTTCAGATTAAATATGTTTCGATCAATAAATAACAATGGATGAGTCGATTTAAAATTTAGCAACTATATTTTATCATTTTCGACAAAAGAAGTGGGTCAAGATACATAGGATTTTCCTTTCCCATTTGGAATTATTTTATTTGGTTTACATGTCATATCTCCTTCTTTACCTATTATATTCTGTGTTGATTTTGTTTCAGTGTCGATTGTATTTCCGGTTAGATTTCGGTGTCGATTTTGTTTCTATTACATTTCCGTTTAGATTAAGTTTCAATTGTATTTCAATTTCATTTCTACCAGATGCGGAGATTTCAATTTCAATTCATTTATACAGAGTTTGGTTTCTATTTTTTATCCATTTCTTCATATGTTCCTTTCAGTGTCAGTTTCATTTCTATTCCATTACCAGGTTTTGGTTTCTATTTCATTATCTATTCTAAATGGTATCGATTTCTATTTATACAAGTGATTTCAATTTCGAAAGAATAGATGAAAAATGTTTCAAGAGAATAGTATTGTAGTAAAAAGGTCAAGAAAATAAGATGGAGGATGTAATTTTCTTAGAAAGAAAAAAAAAAAACATGAAATGGCTATGCAAAGTGAAGGAAAAATATCAAATATAAAATCATATTAACATGTTCATTATTAAAAAATATTAAGGAAGACAAGAAAATGATGAGAAGATGAGAGATGCATCTCTCTAGTGAGGTAAAGGTTAGTGTGGAGACTACCTAAACTCACACTTAATTTTATCTAGTTAATAAACAATTACATATATAGAGTTACAAATCAGTTGTAGCGTTTGAACAAACTTCTCATAAACAAGTTCTAAAACAAAATTAGAACACAATCTCGTGAACACAATAATCACTCAACAAAATGCTAATAATAAGAAATTTAAAACTTTCTCCATTATTCTAGAGAAATGTGTTTTCTACCCCACCTAAAAAATTCCTACTTGTATCAAACTTTTCTTTTCCAAGTGGCTTTGCAAACATGCCATTAGTATTACAATAAATTAAATCAATTTCCTTGGAGTACATATTTTACATCAAAAAATGATAATGAGTCTCAATATGTTTTGATCTTGCATGCTACACATGATTTTTTGCTACTTTGTTGGAACTTTGATTAACACACTTGATTCTTGTTCTTCTCTCATACATTCAAGAACTTGCGTGAATCAAACTAATTCACAACTAGCATAGTACAAAGCCTTATATTCCACTTCAGTTGAAGACAAAAAAATGGTTGGTTGTTTCTTATTGCTCCAAATCATGATCTTCAATCCAAGGTTGAATGCATATATTGAAGTTGATATTCTGTCAATAGAATTTCCAGCCCCATCTAAATTACAATAACCTAGCAACTCAACATCAAAATCATTAGTGTATTTAATACCAAAATTAGCATTCCCTTTTAGATACCGAATGACTCTTTTCTCTTCTTTCCAATCATGGAAAATTTTAAGAACCTCCCTAAATTTATATGTACAATAAATGAGTGAATCCACATGATACATATGACAAATGGAAGGCAATTTCATTAATAATATAATATGTACATATAATTTTTTTAGCTAATCTCTCACCAACTTATATTATCCTGTAAAATTATGGAAAATCACTAGTACAAAATGACGAATCACCTAGAAATCTAAGAGTTGTTGTCGTCGCTTAGCACCAAGAGAGTTTTCAAGAAGAAACTATAAAATAACTGGACTACATTATTTGAAAATTAGAAGAGGTTGACTAGTTACCATCAAAAGTGCCACTCAAGTGACTAAATCATACATATATTGAACGAGAAGTTTCCACCTAACAATTTCTTTCAAAAGTAATAGTGCAATTATAGTTGAGATACCCTCTAAATTTATAAAGAGTGGACATTGGAGAGGCATATTAAATGATCATTTGAGATGGTTCTACTTCCATGTCTCAAAAGCATAACAAGCATAACAAGTAAATTAACAGAAAACTAAATTAAGGGGATGTCACTCTTTCCTGATTATAGGACCTTATGAAAAAATGAGGTAATATTGCTATTGTGAATATCAATAGATGGGAGGGGAAGTCTCAATAGTCAAGCCAAAAAATTTGCAGAATGTGATATAACTCATTCATACTTATATTTTAGACAATTTCCTAATTTTTGTATAAAGACATCCAACATCCCTATTAAATATTAATCACTCTTATCTACTTTTAATTTTTTCATATAAGTCTCAAGAATTCACATTGCAAACATTGAATTAATAAGTCCCATCATTGAATTTTTATATGAGTCCAATGATCTTGAAGGTACTTTACTAGTAGGTTACGTAGTTAAATCAAGAGCACAAACAAAATAGCCTTCAGCCTCATAGGTTTTTGTTAAAAAAATGACAACACATGACTGCTACTCAAGGGAAAACCACAAATACGATTGAATTCAATTGTCTCAAAGAATAAAAGAGGTTTGAAAAAGTATTTAAGCATGTAAATATGCTACTTGATGTTAAAGTAAACTCTAATGAAATTAATGCAAAGTTTAATGACCATCTTGTGGAATCAAATGGTTGTAGAAATTTTAAGTTTAAAAAAGTTAAGAATGTATATAAATAAGTATCTCATTTCAAAAGACAAAAATGAACTAAGGAAGGTTAAAAGGTAAAACATTTAACCAGCTGAAACTATGGAATGATTAGAAATCAAAAATATATCATGAAGAATAAATACCGAAATGGTATTTGGGACACTCCCTAATCCTTCTTGGAATTGTAATGATTTTCCATACAACAAAAGGCCTACTTTAATTTGGATCCTAAGTGAAATTTATATTATATTTATTATTGAAACTTTGGATCAAGAAGAATATAAAGTTCCTAACATTAAAATATTTATGTTGTGGTCCATATGGAAGAAGAAATCATAATGAAGAGGAATGGGAAGAATAACTTATTACATGAAAATAAGAATGTGTTTACTCACATTAGACTTGATAAGAAAATCTATTTCAATTAGTCCACATGGATGTATATTTAATATATGAATTCCAAAAGAATTTTCATAGAAATATGTTAGCTCATATCTACAAACTCTACTTTTTGCAAGAAAAACAATATCGATAAAAAATATTCATACAACCTCTTAGAACATGATATTTAAAATTTAAGAAAGGAAGGAAATATTTCTTACTAGGAAACTTTAATTCTATAAAAACAACTAATCAAATTATTATCATAAGTAACGATTCCAAGTCTAATTATTAACTATTTGCAATAGTTTAATAAATTATAGCAAATATAATTCAATGACTTGTATTCACACCCTTGGTCATAGACTTGTACCCCAAACTCTAAATTTTTCCATCAAAAAATACTTCATTGAAAAGAATTATGAAAACTAAAAAAACTTAACATTAACCAATAATAAAAAATTTATTTTTAAAACATTTAGCTAATAAATTAATATTTTCTATCAAATTAAAAAATATTAAAAATATCTCTATCATAATATCATAACAACCCTCTTTATTCCCATCAATAATTTATCTAAATGAACCATATAATAACCAAAACATAGTATGATAAAAAGTGTCTTCAAAATCTGTGAAGATAAATAATACCATTGTTTTTATTTTAATTATTAAAAAAAAAAAAAAAAACAAATATAATTAAATAAACATTAATTATATATTTCTACATTGAAACCTTTTAAAAATAGAAATGGAAACAAATATTTTCATAAATGGTTATTTCCTTATTTATAATGTTTTATAACAATTGGTTACTTCCTTATTTATAATGTTTATAACCATATATTTTTATTTTGAACCATTTTAAAAATAAAAAAGAAAAAATATTTTCATAAATGGTTATTTTTATAGCTCAGTTCCTTCCCAAATTAGAACTATAATTATAACCCAATAGTTGTAGCCAATGTAATAAAAAGCTCCACCTAATTTCCAGCAGCTTTTATAGTAGTAGCTTACCCAATGGCATGTGTCACCTACCATTACCATTACCCCTTCCACATAGTTTTATCCACCTCCCATGCTTCTTACTCAACTTCCTACTACTAGCCTAACCCATTAGACCTATTATGTTGGATGTTAGAGAAGAAATGGATACGAAGAGAATGATAATGACCACAATTTAGGGTCTGAATAGGTTTTTCATAAAAATGTTCCTTATGCGTTAATCTATTAGGTCAATTTAAATTATAATGTAAGTAGATTGAATTATTACGGATTCAAATTTTAATGTGGATGAATTAAATTAATGAATATTTAAAATATGTAAATTTTAGAGTAATTTTAATAAAATATAATCATAAGAATTGTAATTTTTTTTCAAAAATTATTAATGAGATGAACTCTTTATGCTAATGGTGTTCGAACAAGACTTCCCATTTGGACCTGTTCCATGACGAAGACCAATTTACACCTCACAAATAATAGATTAAAAACATCACGCATGTAATTAAAACACTTGCTAGGTCTAAAATGAAAAATATTTGGAAATCCAATATGTTTTGTGCTTTGGAAATGGTATTTTTTCAAGACTCTGATAATTTTTTTCATTTGTACTGATAAATGAAAGCATCGATACAAAAATTATTTGAATGTATAATTGGTGATTAAATATTTATAGATTATTTTATTGATTTGAAAGATTCAATATGAGGAGATGTATAAGTATGTATTTTGTCAATTTGGAGTTGATATATGTTTCTCTTAAAACAAAAATAAAATACTCTTTAATATTGACTATAATTAAGAAAAAATGAATACAATATGTATGTAAAGTAATTTCATTTCATTTAATTAGAAATAGTAAATGTGTAAGTAAAATGTTTAAAATTTATACTTTTCAAAATTAGATTTAAATAAACTTTTTAAAGTCATGTTAACTAATTTATGTCTATGTCAACTTCATATATATCTATATATATAAAAAATTTATTAATTTTTTTTTTTTAAAATGTTGTACATAATAAAATATTCAATATGAATTGCTAATAAAATATTTTAATACAAATTAATATTAAAAAGTGCTTAAGAATATATTAATAATAAAAAAAATCATTTTAATGTGTTGATAAATTATCTAAATATATAATATTTAATTTAAATGTCAACTATGTATATATTATACATTATTTAAAAATATATATATATAATTAAAATATTTAAAATAGTCTCAATATTAATATTTTATAATCTGATCTTGATCTCTCCACTTATTTTAAATCGGTGATTTATTTTGATAACTTCTTTTAAAATTGCA
Source organism: Pinus albicaulis (assembly GCA_034641835.2). Lineage (NCBI taxonomy): Eukaryota > Viridiplantae > Streptophyta > Pinopsida > Pinales > Pinaceae > Pinus > Pinus albicaulis. Next base: position 1,133,297,485 of record CM076574.1, read on the forward strand.
AAATAATTAGGTCATTTGTTCTCACCAAAAGTGATGGAATTCTTTTGTGCCTACAGAACAATAATATACGGGGCGGAGAATGTTAAGCAAGCGTCCTCGGCATGTCACAGCTTGGATCTGTATATTTCGTCATAGAATCTGAACCTCCCTTATTCTTTGCTCTTATGGTGCTTGGAATATTAGTTAAAGTTATTCTGGGAATATTAGTTAAAATTATTGTTTTAGTTTTTAAAAATCATCGAGTGCAAAAAATTTAATTCGTCATTTCATATCATCTCTTGCAAGAAAAACTTTCAAAATATGAAAATATATAAACTTGTCCCATATGAAGAACTTCAGGAAAATAGAAAAACTTTGCCGTCAAACTGCAACTAATGAACTGGAAATTGAATACAACATTTCCTGCCATGGCAGGGCTAATAAGACGAAAGTGGTTTGCAGTGCTATCCCCTTTTTGAAAAAGCTCATCCGGGTTACTAATTTACAATTCTTGATAACTGATTAGGAAAACCTCCCTGCGTTCTTTAAATTATGTCATGGTAGCGCTGTGGCTTTCTGATATGAGATTTGCAGTAGGCTACAACAGTGAAGAAATTATGACATGTAATTTACCAATCGTCAGGTCCATTGCAAGACCCAATCCCGTGATACATATTACAAAATAGAGAATTGTTCCAAACCAGAGGATTCTCCTGCAAAAATTGCCGGTTCTCCGGGCCGGAGAAAATCATGTCTGTGTCGCTGAATGCCTCAGAGAAAACAGAGCAATCCTCAAACCAAAAATTTGTACTTTTTTCCTCCCTGATAGACATCTGGATCTTGCTATAAAAATGATCATGGCGATTATTGCAGACCAGGGGGATCTCATGCAATAATCTGAGACCAGAGCTATCCTCAATCGAAAAATTTGTATTTTTGTTTTCAATGCTAGGCATCTGATCATTGATATAAAAGGTATGCTGGAAATTTTCTTTTCCAAATTTTGCAGAGGCTACCTCACACGATGGGCTACAGGGATTCGTCTGCCTCTTCTTCTCCTTTGATTTATGGGGCGGCTTCCCTGTGAGTCTCTGAACCAAAGACCGAAAATTTTGTGGGTCAGTTATGATAGTCTCGGCTCATAAACATATATAACACGGAGCGTGAGAGTGGTCATAATCTTGTGCTTCGAATATTTGCTTGATCCTCTTCCTTCGCCTTTGGTAGCAGAATAAGACTTGGAAATGACATGACAACTTTTATTGGCAGCTGGCATTGCAGATCCTGATCTATCCTTGGTTGAAAATTTATTCATCTTGGGTTTTTTCATATGCCCTCCAAACAACAATTTCCCCTTTTAACAGACACCGTTCAGAGTGATAACAAATAGGACTACTGATAATAAATATACACCAATGGTTTCCAGCGACATGAATTGAATCTCTGAACTGAGAATTCCATGTAGTGATATGGAATGCTATTCATCTTTTGCTATCCAAATTATTATTTCAGAATCTCCTCTCACTGCAGATCTGTCTTGAGTATCCAACCCTCTGTGATCATCGAAAATCATGTCAAAAAGTATGTGATCAAAATCCAATATCGAGGATGGGATCGCTTTGAGAGGTTTATAAAAGCTCTCGAGTACTGAATTCTAATCGCTTTATAAAAGTTGTCGATTACTGAATTCTAATCGCTTCCAGAGGAGAATTGTTCGAGGGGAGCAAAGCCGATTGAGTACTGAATTCTATTAACTTCCAACGGAGAATTGTTGTACGGGAACATCCTAAACCGCCTTGATTTGTTTGTGGAAATGTTTTACGCGTGGTCGTATTCTTCATTTTTAGGTAGTTTTGTGTTTAGCTTTTGTCGATATCCAGTAATGAGACATGTGTGTTTTGAATGGAGTAGTCTAGCCAGGCGGAGGAATTGCCCGACTTCCGTCAGCCGGAAAAACTCTAGGCTCTCGCCGGCATTCTTCCAACCCTTCCGATGCGCCTCCGTTTAATGTGCCGATATCGGCCATTTACCATACATAGACATTCTATGTGGCATCCATCGATGTGATGCGCTCACGGGCTAGTAAACATTTTTATGCATACATACATTGCCTATTTTCAAATTTCAAATTTGCCCGCTTAAATTTTGCAACAGGCTTTTGAATTTTGAATCCTGACCAATGGCTCTTTATTTCATTTAACTCCTCAGATTGATTGATGAACTCGGCCTCTACACCCTGAGCACAAGGCACAAAAGCTCATTCTCGTGAGCTCCTCTCCAATATCCAGGCACAAAATCTCGTTCTCGTGAGCTCCTCTCCAATATATTGGCAAATGGTAACTATCTGTTCGTTGATCCTATGTGTTCCATTCGTGGATCAGTCATTCTTTTACGGAGAAGTTTGAATCTGCTCGGCTCCTTTAAAACCCCAGAGATATGTTGCTCGAGCTCACGACGTCAGGGGCCTGAAGATTTGCAGGCTCTGTTATATTTATAATATGAATTGCAGGGAGGGAGCGGATGTGCGTGAGTCATCGTTATTTGCAACTCCCTCAGAGATGAGAAGGTATACGTTTAAACAACAGAAATATCGTTTGAATGATCCATTACAACAGAAAACACCCATGGATATTAAAACATAATGGGTTGTAATAATATCTTCGGTCAAAATTATGGATTATGGATCTGATCATGAAATTTTAATTTGGATTACGGATCTGATCGTGAATTTTGAATTTGGTGTGTTGATTTGGACAACACGGTGTTTTGATATATGCTTATTTGATGTTATTTGAGTTTTCCATGTGAGTGTGAGTTATTGACCAGGGCTTTCTAATTTCTTTTAGGATGAATGTCATGGAAGGAGCGGATGTTCCAGCTTATGTGGTTTGGTCACTTATGGACAACTTTGAGTGGGCCAGTGAATATCATTATTGATTTGGTTTCTCCTATATGATTATAGGAACAACTTAAAGCGATATGCCAGTGATTCTGCTCATTGGTTCACAAACCTCCTCAACAATCATCTCCTCAAAAGGATATGGATATAGATATCTCAGCATATGGTGGATGACTTCAGTTTGCTTTGGGTGCTGGTCAAATACAATTTTCGTTAACCATTATTTTTGCAAATCCTTGGTT
>CM076574.1:1133300704-1133551773 GCA_034641835.2 Pinus albicaulis
GCCTGCTCTGGCAGGACCTCCTACTTTTGCCGCTGCTTGGTTGGATCCTTCAAGACTTTGCTCCGTTTGCGAGTGCCCCTGCGCTGCGCCTGCCCTCGCAGGGCCTGCTGCTCCTGTTGCGGCCTGCTGTTCCTGCTGCCTCCTGCTGCCTCTGCTGTGTTGGGTCAATGTCTAGGCTGGGATCCGAAGGCTCTCCCTATGCATCCTGAGCTCTGCTAGGGTTTCTGCTGCGTGGCTGCCCCTGCGGCGGCCGGCCTCAGGCCCTCCCTATGGAGACGCTGGGTGCTGCTACGGATTCTCATTCTACTCCCGCCTTCGACGCCTTCAACCAGCTTCTTGCAGGGTTGCCTCAGAAGAAAAGAAGCGAAGCATCCAAATTTGTTAAGAAGCTCGATGAAATTCCTGAGATCTCTTTGCCTCCGGAGGCCCCCATTCAAGTAGCTTTATCTTTGGCGGATCGAGGTCTCATCGGCCAGTTCACGGGTCTGTGGCCATCTTCGAAAACTACTGAGCAATGGGTTAGCAGGAACTGGGCTCCTTTGATTAAGGAAAAGGTTACCTCTTACTTTCTGGGAAAAGGGTACTTCCTCTTCGAATTCTCCTCCAAAGAAGACAAAGACTTGATCTTTCAAAATGGGCCGTATTTCATGGGTTCTCAGGGCCTCTATCTGAACAAATGGACTCCGGAATTTGATCCGGCTGTCGATGTCCCCAAGGCTGTTCCGGTGTGGGTTCGTCTTCCAAACCTCCCAGTTCACTGCTGGAACTGGAGTTCCTTGAGACACATTGGCAACACTCTCGGGAAATTCATAGATCGGGCAAACAATAAGGACCAGTACGACTGTGCCAGGATCTGCGTGGAAGTAGATCTAGAGGTTGGTCTTCCAGAGGCTATAAAAATCAAAGTTGAAAGCTGGTCTCATGTTCAGATCTTGGACTATGAGCAATTGCCGTTCAAATGCAGGAAATGCCACGTTCATGGACATTTTTCTAGAAACTGTCCGTCCAACGCTGAGCCGGAGAAAGGGATTGAAGAGGGTTGGAACCAAGTCAAACGAGTAAAAACCAATCACAAAGGGCAAAAACCGGGAGGACCCTCTGGGAAAGGCTCTCAACAGGCCAATGTTCAACGCCCCCCTCCCAAAAAGGCGCAAGGAAACAAATTTGACCCTTTAAGCCAGCCGACAGAAGATTCTCAGGAGAACGAGACACAAGATCCAGTTTCTCCTAGCAAAGATACTCCCTCAGCCTCCCTCAACGAAACAAGTGCTGAAGATCCTAATGGTATGCCCTTAGATGATGAGGAAGAAGAGCAAGAAACATACGAGTCAGAGGAGGAAGGAGAAATAGGAGAATCCCAAACCTCGGTACGAAGATCTACAAGAGGCCGTAAATCTGACAGGGAAAAAAGAGAGCAGGAGACTTACAAAGATAAGTTACAGGGCAGTCAACCAACTCTGGAAAAGTTGCTTGCCTCAAAGCCAAGGATGTTGAAAAATCAGACTCATGGCTCCAAGGGGGCCCATCAGAAACATAAATAATGAAGATCATCTCCTGGAATTGTAGAGGTATGGGGAGTAAAGTCAAGGAAGAAGCCATGATAAGCTTAATAAGAACAGAAATCCCAGACATACTTCTCGTCCAGGAGACTAAGTTGGAAGACGTAGTCTTCCTGCAAGTATGCAAGAAACTTTGGTTCAAAAGTGAAGCAAGAGCAATCTCTGCCCGGGGAGCTTCGGGAGGGATTGGCACTCTATGGAACCCTAACAAATTTGTAGTCACCTTTGAGGCTAGAAATACTCACTGTTTGCTGCTGAAAATGCAAAATCTGGATACCAAGGAAATACTTTGCCTCTTCAATGTTTATTCTCCGGTCAATGTTGGGGAAAAAAAGGAATGTTGGGATACTATAAGGCAACAAGCAGACCTGGCAAATCTGGAAAATATAATTATTGTTGGAGATCTTAATCTCACGCTCCACTCGTCTGAAAAAAGAGGAGGCAGCGCTGTTCGTGATCCGGCAAGGGAATGGGCAGAAGATGATATCAAACCCTCTTCCGGTAAGTTTTCTTGGTCTAACAAAAGAGTGGGCCCTGGTCATATTGCTGCCAGATTAGATAGATTTTTCATTCAAAGCTCCTATCTGTTACTAGGCTTAGAACCCAGAATGCACATCCTTGCTAACAGCATCTCGGACCATAAGCCTATAAAGCTTGAGTTCCTGGCCCATCTAGATCTGGGTCCTATTCCTTTTAGATTTAGTCCCCTCTGGGTCAAGGAACCAGACTTCATGCAAATAGTCAAGGATTGTTGGAGTCAGCATGTCAATGGATCTCCTTTCTATATCTGGGAGGAAAAACTCAGAAGGGTAAAAGGTGAACTAAAACGATGGGTCAAAACCCTGTCCAACCCAGCTACTGAAAGAAAAGCCATTAAAGTCTCTCTTGCCTCTCATCAAACTCATATGGAGCACGCTATAGTCACAGAGGAGCTGTTAGACCAAGAGGCTCATCTGCAACATTGCTTTCATAAGGCCTGCCTAGCTGAAGAAGAATACTGGAGATTAAAATCTCGAAATCTCTGGCTCAAAGCAGGGGACAGGAATTCTGCTTTTTTCCACAAACAAGCCCAGGCCAGGAAATGCTTCAACACCATTTCTGAGATTAAGGAGGATAACGTCACCCACAAGGATTTTGAAGACATTAAAAAAGCAGCCTCTTCTCACTTTCAAAACTTGTATAGTGAGGATAAGGACCCGGACCAATACTCAGATCTACTAGACATTATTCCTTCTGCAATTTCTCCTCGTATGAACGAGATCCTTGAGGCCAAAGTCACCAAAGACGGAGTCAAAAAGGCCCTTTTTGATATGGATCCGGATAAGGCCCCTGGGCCGGATGGCTTTTCTGCCAGATTTCTTCAAGTTTGTTGGCCGATTGTTGAAAAGGATCTGCTCAAAATGGTTCAAAAGTCTCAAAATACTCAGAAAATAGGAGGCAGCACAAACTCCGCTTTCCTAGCCCTCATTCCAAAGGAAAAAGGCGCCAACAATTTCAGCAGATTCCGCACGATTTCCTTATGCAATACTGGGTACAAGTTAATCACTAAAGTAATTGCAAATAGACTGAAGCTCATTCTTCCTAAAATAATTCCGGAGAATCAAGAAGGCTTCATCCAAGGAAGGCAGATCGTGGACAACTTTACCCTTGTTCAAGAGGCAATTCACTCAAGTCTTCTTCGAAAAGAACAAGGTATGGTGATTAAACTTGATTTAGCAAATGCTTTTGATCGAGTAAATCATAGCTTTCTTTTAAAAGTCATGAGCAAGTTTGGTTTTGGAGAAAATTTCATCAAATGGATCCGGGCATGCATCTCGGAGCCATGGATTGCTCCTCTTGTAAATGGTAGAGCCACTGATTTCTTCAAAGCCTCAAGAGGGCTAAGACAGGGGTGTCCTCTTTCCCCTCTGCTTTTTTCATCCAAGCCTCTGTCCTCAGCTTCCTATTAGACAAAAAGATGCAAGATCAAGATATCAATGGACTGTGTATTGCAAGAGGGATCAAAAACATAAACCACGCCCTATTTGCGGATGACACTCTGTTTTTGGGAGCTGCCTCTCTCTCCTCTGCCTCTAAATTTAAAGCAGTTTTGGATGATTTCAGTGAAGCCTCAGGCAGCGTTGTAAATAAGAACAAATGTCATATCTTCAGCTGGAACACTTCGCCCAGATTGCTCTCCACTATTTCTAGATGTTTGGGGTTTGCATCCTCCTCCACTTGGACCTCCTTCAAATATTTGGGCCTTCCTGTTTTTCATAAGAGATCTACAAGCAAAGACTGGCTCCCTCAGCTTGAAAAATTCAAGACTAGGATCCAAGCCTGGGGCTTCTCCTGGCTCAACACTGCTGGAAAATCTGTCCTTATTAAATCTGTGCTCACCAGCCTTCCTCTATTTCAATTTTTTGTGCTTCTCGCTCCGGCAAGCATATTAAAAAAAATGGAAGAGTTCATGTGGAGGTTTTTTTGGAAGGGAGGCAAACAGAATGAAAACAAGATTCCCCATATCAGTTGGGAAACCATCTCCAAGCCATTGTGGGAGGGTGGTTTGAATTTCAAAAATCTCTGTCAGTAAAACGTGGCTATGGCAGCTAAGATTATTTGGAGGATCATTGCGCCCAAGCCTGGCTGGGCCCAATTGGCTCTCTGGAAAAAGTATTTCAGAGGTCCTCGTTCTACCTGTTTAGACAATGTAATCCATTTGCCTAATTCGTCTTTTCTCAAACTGTATGCTAAAGCAGCTCCCTTAATCAATGCGCACTCCTATTAGATACCAGGAAACGACAAAAAGATCAATATATGGACTGATAAAATCATGAATAAGGACCCAATTGAAGACAGAGCCTCCATTAGAGTGCTGCGATGCTGGATGGATAGAGAGGGGCTGTGTATGTTGTGGGATATTTCTCTTTGGAGCGATTCTGTCTGGGCAGGTTGGAAACGTATTGAGGTGCCGGCTCATCTGACCAATGAATGGTCCACGCTGCTTGACCTCCTTCATGGCTTGGCGCCCACGCGCATGAGGAAAAGAGATATGAAAGGCTGGGGGCCGAATGCCAAAGGTTACGCTGTCTCCATGGGATATGCCAAGCTGAAAGAGAGGCCATACGTTCCCCCTGACCCTGCACCTTGGCAGGGGGTCTGGCGTTTTCCTTCATGGCCCAAAGTCGACTTCTTTGCTTGGCTTCTCTGCCATGGCAAGATCCTAACGTATGACATCCTGCAGAGAAAAGGGCTCTACGGTCCCTCCATCTACTCGCTGTGTAACGAAAATGCAGAGACAACAGTCCATTTAATCCTTGAATGCAATTTCTCTAAGCAGATCTGGTTCTCCTTTATCCACAATATGGATCCTAGCTTTTTGCTTCCTTGTTCCACGGCTGATCTCTTTTCTAATTGGGAAAACAGATACCCTGGCCCTCCTCCTAAAAATCAGATAATAAAATCTGCATGGGCTGTCCTTCCAAAGGTTATTTGTTGGCAAATTTGGCTAGAACAAAACAGAAGAATTTTCAGAAATATTAAACAGAATCACAAGGTCTTAGAAATCAAGATAAAATGTCATTTAAAGGAGTGCTTGACTGATATAAAAGATGATTCCAATCTTAGCCAACAGGACATTGCTTGGGGATCATTCCTTAACTTGCAATTTCAATCAGCAGTTAGAAACATCCCTCCTCTCAAAGACTGGAAAATAAGGAAATCTGAACCTGACTTTCAAGACTGGCTCAAATCGCACTCAAGGCACTCTCTCTTTTTTGATGGGGCAGCAAAGGGCAATCCGGGCAAAGCTGGTGCAGGAGGTGTTGTTGTAAGTCCAATTGGGGAAAAAATTCATACCTTTTCTTGGGGGCTTCGACTTTCATCCATCATTCAAGCTGAGGCTTTGGCCCTCTTTCAAGGCCTCAAGATCCTCAAAGATTTAAATATAAGAGAAGCTAATGTCATAGGTGATTCCCAGATCATTATAAACGCAATGGTTTCCAACTCCCCAACCTTGGATCTCAAACTAGCAAGGCTGATATCCAGAATTAAGGGTTTGGAAAACGCTTTTCAGAAGTTGAATTACTACCATGTGCTGAGAACTCATAATAAAGAGGCGGACATTGAAGCCAACAAAGCTGCCCTCCTCTCTGCCGGGGTCAAGATGAAAGACGAAGAAGAATCATGGGAACCCATCCCATAAGCTGATTACTGTCATGTTTTACTGCTTGCTCTTAAATAAATTTGTTTGTATCTTCAAGTTGGGGAAAATCTCTGAAATCGAATTTATATATTTCTTATCATGGAAGAAGTCTGCAAGCTCTGGCTGCATGCTCATTCTTAGCAGTGAGATGCAACAGGATTTAGACATTCTCAATGTAATCAGATTTTCGGCATTCAGGCCAAGATGAATATAAATACTCCATAACCGTTTCTGTCAAAAAAAAATTTTACCTTCCTTTAGTGGTAATTTGAAACTCCCAGTGAGACTAGAAATTCAATCTCACTTTAGAAGTAATTCAACCCTCCTCAAAGATGTGGCTTAGCTTGTAGAATTCATGCCTTCCTCGTGATGCGATTTGTTGCAAATTTAGTTCTCTAAACTCTTGGAAATTGTTGCAATTAATCGTCCTTCCTTGATTAAGTGCCAATGGAGAACCTGGAATAATTCCCCCTTTAAACTAGCTAGGGTGGATGTTTCACCACCAAAACTAATCACACCATATAGGGTGAATAGTTCCACCACAAAAATTGGGCTCTTCACAAGGGTTTCCCCTCACAAAGTAAGCTACTAGAGCTCTAAGTTCAATTCTCAAATCATCAACTCATATTTTCCTTGAGCTCCCTTATTTCTTTTTGTAATGACTTCCTCATCTCAATATACCATGGGTGGTTGGAAATACTACGAGTCACTTTATTTTTTCCATCCTCCTATTTAATTATTTAATATTTTGTTTGTTTGTTTGTTAGTTTATGTGAGTCCTAAGATGATTGACATACCTAACCTATGGCTTGAGTATTCGTGACCCAGGGGCATATAAGCTTTCAAAATCACCAAGGGATCACACCCAGTCTTGGCCACACCAACCCGTAGCTTCACTAGATTTCTTCTCATCGAGTTTCAAACTAATGAACTTTACACCACAATGTGCAATAATACCTTGTTACCATTTACTCTATGCCCCGTGCACTATTTAATTATTTAATAATATTAAAATGTCATTATGCAATTAAACCAGTTGATCCCCTTTTCTTCGACTATAGCCTGTGTGAATTGGAATAGGCTTCTAAGTCACTCCCTTCTGCTATTGTGGTTTGGAAAGGGGCATTACATGGTCCTCTTTCCCCCACAAACTGAAGATTTTCTATTTGTTGGTGCAAGAAAATCATCTCGTTCTCATTTATTTGAATGATGCTCCTTTTTTCTACTAAGATATCCATTACTATTGTTATGCTTGAGATAAATTTATTATGGTTCAATTGTAGAGAGTGAATTTCCTCCTACAATTGGTTTTCTCTTTTCCAAGAAGCCTAATTTTTGTGTTTTAAAAATTAGCCACGCGGGGCACCATATTATAATCTTCTTGCATAATTATCCCTATACAAAGCAGAACACGATGTAAAATTTCCAATCACAAAGAGAGGATATTAAATTTATCATTGAGCCTATTACACACTATCCCGAGACAATTAGTGAAAACTATGTTGACACAAGTAATCCAATGTCGAGTTGTTGACTCTTGAGGGAATTCCCCTTAACAAATTGACTACCATTAGTGATAGGAATAAATTCCTTCCTCGAGAAGGTTTTTGAGACCAATAACACTTTCAACCTAGTGGCCGAACAGAAAGTCCCTGGAATAAATATTTTATACACCAACTTCTATTAGTGATATCATTATTGTGATTACGACAACATGAATAGGCCTGATTACCATGCAAATAAGATCGAGGTATCTACATAGAGATTGTAGAGTGGTATTCTTATTTCCTGGACTAAAGAGTCTCTCATCATGACTAGAGTAGGGGCCTAACATTACACATCCGATACAAATGTTGTCTCATCTCTTGAGTGATCTAAGGGATGGCTTTGATTGACAGGGCATGTCTTAGAATGATTTACAACTTCCTCCACATGAGCTGTCACTACGAGACAATACTGAGTGTGCCATTCCATTGGGAACACCCTGCCAAATCTCAATCCGACCACCTTAACTGTGTCTGAACTCTTACACAACATCATGGTGTTCTACCTCCTCACCATGCCTATTATATTTGTCCTCATGTTGTACCTCCTCACTGTGTGCTTGAGTAAATGTGTATAAAAGTGTGAAGGGATGACCAATTTCTCATAAGGAGCTTGTTATGGAACCAACTCCCAAAATAGAAGAAAAGAGAGATCAATGCCTTAGAAGTCAACCACTTCGAGGGGGAAACCTCCTTTACATTACATAAATGAACAATTCTTGGATGATACAAATGAAAAAACCTCCTTTGTATATATAGGAGTCCATGGGGTCACAATATAATCCTAGCCGACCTAACAATAATAATGTAAGGGCACACCAATAATAATAGTGGGCTTTTATGGGGCACAATAATAATAATATGGGGACTACAGGGGTACAACAATAACAATAAGGGGGCTACACTAACAACAATAAGGGACTAAAATACTAATATAGGGACCTAACATGCCCCCCTCCTTCAAAAAAGTGTTGTCCTCAATGCTTGAGTAGATCTAGATGTTTCTATATAAAATTCTCATCCTCCCATGTGGAATCTTCAGTGGTAAGTTCTTCAACTTGATGAGATACTCTGAAATTGATCAATTTCGTAGTTGTCAAGTTATTGTTTCTGTGACTCTTTCAGGTTCCAATATTATTTTTCCTTCGTCATCAAGTTTTGGAAATATTGTTTGAACTAGAAGTTTGTCACTTATAACCTTCTTTAAGCATGAAACATGGAAAACTGGGTGCACTTGAGAAGAAGTAGGAAGCTCCAATTTATATGCCATAGTACCAATCTTTTGCAACACCTTGTAAGGACCATAGTATTTTGGCGATAATTTTTTATCCTTCTTAGCTTGCTCAAGGGAAATTTGTTTGTATGGTTGTAGCCTTAAAAATACCCAGTCTCCTACATCAAAACTTCTCTCGCTGTGATGTTGATCTGCCTATTGTTTCATTTGATTTTGTGCTAAACTTAGGTTATCCTTTAAGAGTTGGAGAATTTATTATTGATGCTTGATGTGATCTTCCACTGCTTGAACCTTGGAATTTTCTCTTAACTATGATGTGATGGACGGTGGATGATATCCATAAAGTGCCATAAATGGGGTCATTTTTGTTGCAATATGGAAGGAAGTGTTATACCACCATTTAGCCAGAGGTAACCACTTGACCCATTGTGTTTGTTTATCAGATACAAAACAAAGAAGATATCCTTCCAAACATTTTTTCACTATCTCAATTTGGCCATTGGATTGAGGATGATAAGATGAGCTATGAGCTAGTTGAGTACCCAAACAAGAAAATAATTCTGTCCAAAAATTTCCAGTGAAAATGGGATCTCAGTTGCTTACAATAATGTTTGGGTTTCCATGTAGCTTTTGAATTATTTCCATGAATGAAGTAGCAACTTTACTTTCTTTAAATGGACGAGATAATGCACAAAAGTGTGCATACTTGGTAAGTCTATCAACTACCACCATGATGACACTCTTTCCTTTGGACTTAGGTAAACCTATGATAAAATCCATTGAAACCTCCTCCCAACGTTGACTTGGAATGGATAAAGGTTGGAGCAGACCCAGGGTCTTAATTGTCTCAAATTTATTTTGCTTTCCGCCACAAAATTTTGAATATTATATTTAAGGCCATCCCCAAAAAACTCTTTCTTCACCTTGTGGTAAGTTTTTAAAAATCCTGAGTGTCCTAGTATGAGAGAGGTGTGAAATTCCAAAAGCACTGAGTGTCCTCCTATATGAGAGGTGTGAAATTCCAAAAGAATATTTTGTTTTAGTTGGGAATTCTTACAAAGATATAAGTGATCTTTGTACCATAAGGAATCATTTTTCCAAATAAATGTATCGGATGTACTGGGATCTTGCTACAACTTTTGAATGAGTGTCCACACTTCTTCGTTATTCTTCCATTCCTCCCTTGCTTTGGTTATCCAATCTGGTTGGATAATATAAATGACACAAATCAATGCTTCCACCTCCTCATCCTTTCTTGAGAGTGCATCTGCAACAACATTTAGCTTCCCTTTTTTGTATATCATTTCAAAGTCATAACCCAAGATCTTTGTGACCCTTTTTTGTTGCTCTTCTGAAGATAGTCTTTGTTCCAAAAAATATTTAAGACTATCATGATTAGTTTTTACCTTGAAGTGTCTTCCCATTAGGTAAGGTCATCATTTCCATTCCTTAATGGCTTTAATTTTGTTAGGGTTTACCTTAACGCCCTCCTAAGATACAATATGACCTAGATATTCCACCTCTTGTACTCCAAATAAACATTTGGAGGTTTTTGCATATTGTTGTTTCTCCTCCAATAGTTTGAGCACCATGTCAACGTGTTGAACATGATCCTTCCAAGACCTGTTGTAGGTTAGTATATCGTCAAAAAATACTAACACAAATTTTATAAGGAAGGGTTGAAAATGGAATTCATCAACCCTTGAAATGTAGAAGGTGCATTGGTAAGGCCAAAAGGCATGACCAAAAATTTATAATGACCCTCATGAGTTCGAAATGCTGTTTTCAGAATATCTTCAGTCTTCATTGTAATTTGATGATATCCTCAATGGAGATCCAACTTGGTAAAATAAATTGCTCCATTTAATTCATCCAATAATTCATCAGTCAAGGTGGTTTTCGAGAATGTACAAAGCAGTGAAGATGGCTCCTAGGGTTTGCGCCAACCGGGCCTCTGTTTTCTTTGGTTTTTCTGCAGTCGCCGCAAGCTAGTCTCCCCAAGCAACCTTTGATGAGCTCAAAATTTCTGTAGTTGGGATCCTTTCTATTTGCGAGATGCCGGATGGGGCTGGGATGGTGCCCCATTTGTCCCCTTTATACCCGCGAGATGTTGGATGGGGTGGCAATGGCACCTCGTTTGTCCCCTTTATTATGAGCCTGCTGCCGCCTCCTCTTATTTTCTCGGCCCTCCAGGCCGCGGCTTCCAAAACATGTCGCCTTCACAAGGGGTACATGCCAGAGATAGCATATGGCTTTGGGCATGCAGATGAGTTTGGGCTTGCAGAAGGCCTGGGGCTGACTGCGGACAAACGAAACTCCATCAGTGCGCACGATATTTGGAATATTACTCGGTTTGGGTCCATTTCTGAACCTCTGCCTCCTTCTCTGTTTTTTCACCCAGCTTTCCCGTTACTGGGTGATTGCTGGCCTGCACATTTCACGGGCAAGAAGATCACCTTGCAGCAAGGTGAGCCCTCTGCTCATGCTCTGCCCCTCGGATATGAAATTCTCTCTCCCTCGTCACAGGCATTCCAGATTCAGATAGTTCTCCTCTCTGGAAAGACCCTGCTCCTTTGGGTCCATTCAGAGAACCTGGTGCTTCATCTCTCTCAGGCCCTTGAACACAAACTAGGGATCCCTTGCCCTTTGCTACATCTCCTACATGCAGGTAAAAAACTTGATATAAGTATTACAATTTCTTTCTATAATATAGATAAGAATGATTTTGTTCATATTTCCCTCCGGTTGAGAGGTGGAGCCAGAGGTCAAACCTCTGCTCCCAAAGGCTTCTCTTACAAAGAAGCTGTGAATGCCAAGACTTCCAAGAATTCGGCACCTCCGGAGGCTCCCAAGCCTTTCGTGGTTGACAAGATGGAAGAAGTGCCATCTGTGGTCATCACTGGTCCGGTTCTGGAACAGAACATTCAATTCCTTTCAGAATATGGCCTCATCTTCAGGTTCAATGGGCTCTGGCCCTGCACTAAAGATTTATACAGCTAGATACATTCTTCCTGGACTAAAAAGTGTAAAGTTTTTCTCTGCTCAAAGGGATTTTTCATTGTTGTATTTGCTAACAGCAAGGATTATGAGACTGCCTTAACAGGGGGTCCCTAGTTCTGGGGATTAGTGGGGCTTTTCCTCACCCCCTAGTTTCCAGATTTTGATCCTTCCATCGATGTCATCACCAAACTTCCAATCTGGGTCAGGCTTCCTAACTTACCCGCTCACCTTTGGCACTGTGAGGTCTTCGAAGCCATTGGAAACACGTTGGGTCGCTTTCTTGCTACTGACCCCTTGAGAGGCTTGAAGGGTCTTTACACCTATGGTAGAATTTGCGCGGAGTTTGACATCAACAAAGGCTTACTTGACCAAATCATTCTCAAATTTGGGGACTTCTCATGGTCACAGACTTTGGACTATGAGAACACGGCGTTTCGCTGCAGGAATTGTCATAATATTGGTCATCTGCAGAAGTCCTGCGCAATTTTTCTCGCCCAACAGAAAAACAACACTCGCAAATCAAAATATAAGAGTTGGAAATCCTTTGACCCACCTCCCCTGGAGGTAATTGAGTCCTCCAGCTCAGATGAGGATGAGGAAGAGGGTTACTAGGGGGAGGAGATGGAAACTCAGCAACAACCGCCCTCCCCGATTGACCCTGAGGGGCCCCCTGCCTCCTCAATTTCTCAGAAACATTCGCATGAATACAACACCTCTAACTCAGACAAGGATCCTCCTCCACTGACCAACAACACTCTTCAGATAGTTTCAATCACCCACCTCTGGGCGGTTGGGTTAAAGTCACCAAAGAGAAAGGGAAGAAACATAGATCATCGGACACTTTACTCTCTGGGTAGAGCTCTTTTATGTTTTTTGGTTTCCATTGTTCTTCTCCTGCTTTTCTTGTTAGCTTCACGAAATTGGGGCGGTCAGCCATTTCTTTCAGGCTCCCCCGGTTTTTGCTTCTCATGATTGTAACACCTTTGTACTATTAGTTTTTTAATAGAATGGTCCCGCCTAATTTACAAAAAAAATAATTCATCAATCACAGGAATGGGAAATTTATCTTTAATAGTGAGCTTATTGAGATCCCTATAATCCAGACAGATGCGCCATGGTCCATCCTTCTTGTGCACCAATAATATTGGAGCAGAGAAAGAACTTTGACTAGGTTGAATTATACCAGCCTCTAACATTTCTGCAATCATACGTTCAATTTCACTCTTTTGGACATAAGGATATCTGTAAGGCCTGATGTTTGGAGGAACACTTCCTCGAATCAAATGAATAACATGATCATGATCACAAATAGGTGGGAGTCCTTTGGGAGTTTCAAACACCTTGGAATGGTTGTCCAAGATTTTTTGGAGATTTGGAGAAATAGATGATTTTGATGTTGGAAATTCAAGTGAGCATAATTGTGCAATTACACCTCATTTTTTTTTCTTCAGAAGCTTTGTCATGACATTAGAGCTTATTATATTTCTCGGATTCCTTGCGATACCCCGTAATTCAACTTTCTTTCCTTCTGAAAAAAAATAAAAATTCAAGAAAAGTTCTTGAAAATTAAAAACTATTATCCCCAAAGATTGTAACCATTGTACTCCTAGTAAAACATCAACACCTCCCATTTGAATGGAAAAAATTGGACTATTCAATACATATTCCCACATGGTTAGCTTGATATTATGAATTTTCCAGAGCAATTTATAGTTCCTCCATTTGCAACCATCACTTGACACTCTGGTGCTGGGTATATGAAAAAATTCAATTCCTTGACCACCTTACAATGAATAAAATTATGGGTACTACCTGAATCAATCAACACTATTACATTTTTCTTCTTGAATTGTCCTTCTATCTTGAGATCTCGAGGAGTGGTAATTTCTGCCAATGCATTAAAGGATATGGTCGGACGCATTTTTTCTTTCTCTAGGGTTGGTTCCTAGTGTATATCCTCTTCTTTTGAAGTTTCTTTTTCATTTTCTTCCTCCTCTTCAAAATATATTTAAAATTATTTCTTCTCAGCACACT
This sequence comes from Pinus albicaulis, assembly GCA_034641835.2. Classification (NCBI taxonomy): domain Eukaryota; kingdom Viridiplantae; phylum Streptophyta; class Pinopsida; order Pinales; family Pinaceae; genus Pinus; species Pinus albicaulis. The sequence goes on from CM076574.1 coordinate 1,133,314,259, forward strand.
TATGACCTTTAGTGTATTTGCTATCACAACTGTAGCAGAGCCCCTTTTCTTTTTTTTCTTCCAATTTTTGTGGTGTCAACCTTGTAGGTTGTGGAAGTCTAGGAGTAGCAACACTTCCATATTTATAGATGTGAGTGGTAGGCTTCCTTGTCGCCATAATTTTACTTTCAATTTTTTTTTCCAACCTGAATGCCTTCTCCAATGAATCAGGTTCCCAAAGGCGAACCTCTTGTTGGATGTTATCATTTAAAGTCCATATGAAGACACCAATCCTGTGTTCCTCTGGAATATTAGTTACCCTTATATTTAATTTTTGGAAGTTCTCAATGTGCTCCACCATTAAACCCTTTTTTTTGAGATTTATTAATTGGCTAAAGAAGGTGTTGCTCTTTGCATCCCCATAATGTGCTATCATTTCCTCTACAAAAATTAACCAAGTGACAATTTTTTTTTACGAGAGAAAAGCCATCGATACCATACAAATGCATTTTTTTCTAAATATAAAGTTGCAATGCATACCTTTTGTGTGTTTTGCACATTATGGAGATCAAAATATTGCTCCATCTGTAGTATCCATGTTACGGGATCCTTGCCATCAAACTTCCTCTTATTGATCTTTGGAATATGGTGGGTCTTCAATTTAACATTAGAGTTTATGAAATCACGATTAACATTTATTTTTTTCTCATCATGAGTTTCCTCTACTACATTTTCGCCATTAGGAATAATTTCTTGTATCAACTTTGTCAAACCTTCCTTCAAACGTTCCATGTCTGCTTTTAGATAATTCTTCATGTCTTCCATGTTGTCTTTCATTTTTTCGTCGATCTTAGCTTCCATGTCATCCATATTAGCTTCCATGCCATTCTTCAAACCATCCATCTTAGCTTCCATGCCTTTCTTCAAATCATCCATCTTAGCTTCCATGCCTTTCTTCAAAGCTTCCATTTCAGTTTTTGTTACTCTTTGCCAAAGCGAAATTTGGTGCACTTGGACTTGTAATTTTGATATATCATGTTGCACTTCTTCCTCTTCATGAGTCATAATAGAGTATTATGAGGGCTTAATGGGTGTTGAATTAATTTTAGGAGGAATTTTATAACTCAATACTAATATCTATGCTTCAATATGCCCTTGGAATCACTTCAAACTAATTTTTCAAATTAGATTTATGCAATTTCAAAAAAAAATACACACATTTTTCTTGCTTTTGAGGAGCTCGATATTGCAACTGATGTATCTCTGTAATTTCAGATCCCCGAGATTTTATCTTCGGTCCTTTAGTATCCCTCTGAATCTTCTTTCCAATGCCATAGGTCTGACCTGATTTGGATTATTCAAGGAAAATTTATGCCCAATCTCTCACAATGACCTAATTATGCACTAGTTCAGTAGAGCGAACTTGTACGATGTGCCATGCGTCACTGTTTCCTCCTTCAGCCTTGAAATTGATAAACAAGAAACTACAGTCCATGTAATTTCAGCCACTATTTACAAAATTCCAATCCAATGCTAAGAGAGAGAGTTATGACATTTTTTTCAAGGTCACCTCTTTGAGATGAAATTCGGGAGCTTGCAAAAACCCTAACTTCCACAGATCATATCTCCGAAAATATTGCGAACCAAGATTTGAAATTTTTACACGAGGTTCCTCAGGATTTCTTCGCAAATGGTTTTTTTTTTAGCTTCTGCAACTTCGTAGAAAAAAAGTTATAGCAAAAATGACACGATGACCTGTTTGAAGCAACGAAACCCTAGAATCCAAAGCTCTGATACCAAATGTTATGAAACCAACTCCCAAAAATGAAAAAGAGATCAACGCCTTGAATCTCTTTACATTGAGCGCTCGAATGCACAGTGCAGAAAGAGGCAAAACTCGAGGCAACATCAAACCAAGCCTCGTAGCTAGCCCTACGAGGACGGGGAGGGCTCTCTCGGGTCAGAAGCCTCGGTGAAAGATGTCGATAGAATGCGAGATGACCTAAATGAAATTGTGATATTGATTTTAGGCTAGTAAATTGATAAGAAAGGATTTAATAAATGATGAGGTTTTAGAATTTGTGTGGGGCAAAGGCAATGACAGAGGGTCAAAATGAAAAACGCGAGATTATCTTACGAGGCAGGATAAGCATGAAGTTTAACAATCAAATTGGAATTATATGGAGTGAAGGAAACATTGCGAAGTTGACAAGGGCAATAGTTGAATCCTTATCAAGGCGAAGAAAACATAGAAAATGAATACCTCCCAAAAGCGAGTAGTAAAGCGTAATGCCTTTCTCATAAATATATTCAACGGAAAATGATTATGAAATGAAATGGAAAACATTACAAGCTACATATGAAACATAAGAAAAAACATATGTCAAATATTACCACGGGTATCTGGAAATAATTTGTATTTCTTCATTAAAATCTCTGTCAAAAGCGTACGATAAAAGCTCTTGTTTTCTCTACTCCGACTCTCGAAATTCTTCCCTCCTCTTACAAATGTTTTTACAATACATTAAATAAACTATGAGAGGTGATAAACTGATTGATGAAAGTAAGGAGTAGTTTCACCTAAAATCCTAAAAAATAGAAAAATCTGCTCTTAAAAGAAGTGTTACAATTTATTCGTGATAACAAATAAATTGATAGATCTGTAGCTAGACTTTCTAAGCACGGCAGACCCAAGATAGACCAACCAATTCGATTTCCTTCTGGGATAGTTATCTGTATTTAAATTTGCTTTTGACTTTTATTCACTTCCATTACCATTATACCACCTTCCCAAAATATCACGACAAGTGTCTCTCTTTGAGCCACATTTCTATCTTCTTATATGTTCTTTAGATGAATCAAATGCCCAAATGGTGCAGTAGGCCCTTTAGGAAATGCCACTTTGCACATTTCTATGCAATTAACCCTTAATTGACTACATTACCTTACTGCTATGGACAAGTCCTTGCGGCCACTTAATTCCCCTATATGACCCTGTTTAAACTATTCCACATCTGTCCCGGAAAGGGATCCAATTTAAAACCCTTTTCTTATTTGTGCTTATAAGCGCATCCTCATTCGCATACGAGACATTGGATTCCATATGCCAATTTTGTTTCCATTTCTATATAAATTTAGGGGATAGCGCTTGAAAATAATATTACGATAGCAACAATGTTTAAATACGGGTTGATAAATCGAAAAAGAGACGACATTCACCAAAGCGAGAATCATATACGAAAACACTTAACACTAGTTAAAGGCATACATTTCGACTTTTGCTCTGTGCAGTTGGACAAATACCGAGGGTCGCCGGTGTCTGTTATTATTCTCCGTGCAGCACTGCAATACCGGAAATCGTGTCTCCTTGATGCGATTGCATGAAAGTTCATACAGCAAATGAACTTTAAGACCGAGGATGCGAAATGAAGTTCACGAGGCCTTCGTTCTTCATATATGGCTTTGAACCATATTTCAATGAAAATAAAAATGATTGCATGAACATGAAGAAGTGACCATGTTAAGGAAATGGCGATTGATTTTGGATGTTTAGTGGCAAACAACCAGCTCCATCTTCCTCGGTGCAGACAGTACTCAGGTGCTTGAAAGATACGATTGTCTGCAGTGCAGCAGTGTAGAAGGATTCTTCAACTCCATCACCATGATGAATATCAATATCAATATAAAACACAGGCACGATGGACATACAGCAATTTCAAGATACCAATCACAATATGATTGACATAACGAAGGCTTAGAATCCTCGCATTTCTTGGCGTGATGAAATTTGGGACCATTGATGGTAACATCACCTATTGAGTTTAAGAACATCCCAATTGGACCTCCTGTGAGAAGAGCGTGCGCCATACCTTTCAAAACCAACTATAACGAAAATTTAACACACTCGGGTACATCAATCTATCCACTAAAGTTTTTGTAAGCGCAACAAAGTGATAGATATGACTACATTTATAAAAACAAAACGGCTCTTCTAATCCGATGCAAGAGACCATTCAGCACACCGATTCCTACACGTAGTTCTTTTTGTCGGATTCGTAATGTCTACTTTCTTACCTTTCTCCTGGGAAAGTAGTAAGGACATATCATCCCGGAGTTCGTTTGTTTGTAATTTTCTCCACTCATCGGATACATGATGATTGAACAATGCCAAACGGTTCCATCATCGAAGATTTGTTGTGCTGCATGATCTACGCATACGAGCATTCAACGCGCAAGGTGTAGATTATACATCAAACTCCACCATCACGAACGATTTTCTGTCGTTTAGGTGGTGAAAAAGCATTCCAAAAACGCGAGAGTTTCATCCCTGCACAACGACGTTGTACGCATCGGGTGAGATTGCAAGTAAAGGACCGAGAGAACCTTGGCTGTCAAGGTTGCAAGCTTGGTATGGTTGGATATCGCCCCTTTATTTGTTGGACAGTTCGGAATTTAAGTCAATTTTTGCTTCTAAGTAGTAACCAAATTATCAAGAACTAGTAGCATGGGTGTCACATACTTAAAATACGGGCGGCCCTCACTTTTTGATACTGCCCAGGCAAGCATTGGACAAGATATCCAATAAAACACTAACGAGACCATTGTCGTACCTACTTCTAGCTTTTGTTGTCTTCATGTAAAATTAGAGCCAAAACATGAGATATGAGGAGCAACATGCTTCCTCATCATACATGATCCAAGTACAATGTTTGAGTTGCTCTCTGAGAAATAATATAACCTTAACGGAGTAACTTAATGTGAGTGGAAAATATCTCATCAATAGAAGAGGGCGGCAGATCATCGGTGGTCCAACGGCAGGTTTGACATAAACTACCTTCAAGACTGGGGCCCCTTCGTACCTTGGCAAGGTGGGAATCTCTTGGAAGAGAAACGGCCCAAGTGAACATGCTACACTAGGAGACTTGATGACGAACTCCCAAAAATGCAAAAAGGTGTTGCTAGGTGATCCATCGAAGTTCGGATCAAAAATTTGAGGCTCGGCATTCCAAGCAGAGATGACTACCTATGCTGATTCAAAATAAGATCCATAATGCCTAACAGATCATCAATTCAATGTCACTTGCATGCTCATCCAGATCAATTGTGACCTTTGCGGGAAGTGGAAACATTGCCATCTTCTTTCTTTATCCTTTGCCTTTGAATCCTCAATAAGTGCAGCTTTTACACTCAGAGTCTCTCGATGTATCATTCCAATGTCAAGAAGCACGTCCTTGCTATCATTTCCAAACTGCGCCATTAATCTTTTGACCATCTATTCTCTCTAGTGGCATCATCTAGAAAAAAATAAAAAATTGTACCACAGACAAACGCAAATAGCATGGTTAGGTCCATTTTCTCTGACTAATAAATTAGTTCCACAATGGGACCAACACATTTAATGTAGTTTTGAGATGCCCCCTCGAGGATAAGCACAAAATACCGAAATTGCAAGTTAAAATAGCCTCTTTTGACCCAAATGATTGCAAATGACGAGGGATGAATTTTGGTGAATTTGACTTTGATGGAACAACGACGACGGAGTAACGAAATAACCACTTAGGAGGAAACCTCATTTACATTGTAATGAACAATTATTGGATGATACAAGTATTAAAACATCCTTTCTATACAAGATTCTGTGGGGTCACAATATGTCATACTTGAGCTAACAATAATGCAAGGCACAACGATAACAATAGTGGGCTTTTTATAGGTCTGATAATAATAATATGGGGACTATAGGGGTATGTGATAATAATAAGGTGGTTACACTAACAACAATAAGGGACTACTTTAGTAATATAGGGACTTAAAAGAGGTCACACATGCATGCACTTGTGGGAAAAAGGGTGCCATTTGGCCCTTACATATTTGGGAGTAAGACCCTTTTAATATATATTTTGTTTTGTAGGATTATACATAGTTTGCGAGAGAGTTTCCTATTTAAACTCTAAACTTAACTTGGAAAACTCCTTTATTTTCTAGTGAGTCTGTTAGTGATTGTATTGCCTTGAATGTGATAGATTTTTTATTTTCCAATTCTGGATAAAAGCCTTTATGCTTTAATTATGACGCTATGTGAATGTTTTTTTTTTGGGAGTGATGTCTTTCTTTGACTTTGTTGGACTATTTGAAAATTTCTAAAAAAATGGTTAAAAATTGAATCCTGTGCTCCTAGCATCAATTTAGAACATAGAATTTTCCCTAATTGTTTGATCTTTTCCCAAACCCTCAACAAGGTTGATTTTATTGAGGAAAAAATTAATCCCTCTAAATCATGCCACTTTTGATATTTAATATTCAAATTGCCAATTTTTATTTTTGTTTTTTTAAATTATATCTATATATACATATATATATATATATATATATATATATATATATATATATATATATATATATATATTATTGCATCCAATCTTAACTCATTGCTAAATGCATACATACTATCTTTCTCTCAAATTATCATATAATCTCTTATAAACTTAAATGGTTTTCAACATATATCTTAAAAAGAAATACATACTCTTAACCATTAAATCCATTCAAACAATTTAAATTATTTAAAATAAAATTTAAAATAAAAAATAAATTTTATTGACCAAAGTTCTCTTGTCATTAAACTCTCATTAACGCAACATAGCAACATAGTTAATGAAATCGTTCATAAGCTCAAAACATACAAGCTGGTGTGATTACGTGGCAATACGCTATAATTTGTTGAAACCAACATCGACACAGTCATATAAATTTTGAATTGATATATTTGAAAGCTGACCTTCATAATAGAATTTCAATAAAAATCGGTCCGCGGATACCATATACAGTAATGTTGCGTCCCCACTTGAACTTTTAAATTTTGAATTGATATATTTGAGCGGCTTTCATAATAGAATTTCTGAGAATAAAAATATTAGAAATTGGAAAGAGCATCTATTGAACACGGGTAATAACGCACAAATAATTAAATTTTCTATATTACATCACACTAATACATTACAATATTTATAGTCTTCTTTGAGATCACGACTAATTCCACTCTTGGGAAGTGGTGGAAAGTCTCTCGACATCCTCCAACAAACCAAACCAATCCCTAATCGTAGTATGCATCATAAATGGGGCATTATCTCAACACCCCCTTAATGCCTACATTAAATGGAGAACACACTAATTCAATACAAACATTTGTCTGCCCTGGTCTTCATTAATATTTGTACCCACTGCGAGATCTCATAGACAACGCTCTTTTCTCCACCATTTTAAGGCTACCATTCCAACTGTTCAAAACCCCATTTGTTTCGACCGATGTGTCTGTGTAAATTTGTAAGATCAAAGATTCTTGACACTTTCGAAGAAGAGTCTCAACACTAAACTATCTATGGAAATATTTCCATCTGTGAAATAATCTGAGAAGAATAAATTCTAGCAGTCCTATAGGAAAATATTCAATCTGAGAATATGAGCAACAATCAATCCTACAAAGTGACCTTTACACACAAGGATCTTATTGTATAACTTGTAATCAATGCTCTTGGCGAGAAACTGTATTATCGAAGGCATATAACAAATTCACACAATCAAATTAGCCAATTGTTCTCTCCATTACGAAGGTAAATTAAAGGAAACGACTAATTTAGAATTATGTAGTGTTCATAGTTAGTTACGCACTACAAATCTAACAACAAAACCACAAAAATCCAACGTAAATAAAACCAATAGCATGACCAACAACAAGCGTATTTGACTTTATATTATTCCTTGCCTTAGAAGTTGAATAGTTTGTACCACGAACTACGCGATTATGTGCTTGATACCTGACCTCTGCATGCATTAATAAAGCGCCACGCTAATATTATAATTTTATACATCTAACCATCATTTAGTGCTTTTCCGTACTTTTCAATGCGACTTGTGCTAACTTCTTTGGATATTTGACAAATATTATGAAGATTATATTTCATTTTCAAAAGCAAGTAAAGAAGCAAGATGAGAAATACGAGAGCTTAAAAACACCTGGTTTATGAAGAGAGTCTACTTCATTCAACCCTAACACAACTTATGCGATTTAGCAGTCTCGGTCTGGGCGTTAGAAAGACTTTGATCGAGACTCCTCCCCAAAATTCAAAACATCTTGTGAGTACGTTGCGGTGATCGTTCATTGCATTATTTATTTCTTGCTCAAATATTTTCATAGCGGTCGACGGCGAGAGAAACGAGCAAGGAACCCTTAAAGGCATTCACGAAGTCTTTGTTAAAATGAAACGTTTAGCGCTTACGGATAAACATGAAAGCATACTGCTTGCCTTTCCCCCATCCAAAATCCACTTCTTTGAGATCCACCATAATCTTGAAACGTACGAAATGTAGTAAACACCAATGGATTTCTTGTGTGGACGCCCATTCGGCTCCGCCGGATCGATGAAAGATCGCAAGTATTCTTCAGTCACCCTTTGTTTCCCTTCGTTGATCAATTCCACGACAAAGGACAATGGTTGGTGAGTCGAGATCACGAATTTTGTGATAGCATAGGCGGTTGTATTAGAATATCAAGAAGAAAGGAAAATTTGATAATAGTAAGGCGGCGAAGTAGAGAAGGGCCTCCCATAAAGCAATCACGCGTTAGAGAAAACCTTAAGCGACGCGGACGGCGGGGAAACTTCTGTGTTCTAACCAAAAAAAAATAATTTTCTACATTCACACGCATTAATCCTGCTCCTATTTACATAGATTACAAATTATGGCTCTCACATCTTCTGGCCATCCATGAGGGATTTAAGCCGTGGGGCTCGAATACCATATTAGAAATTGGAAAGAGCATACGGTGAACACGGGAATAACACACAAATAATTAATTTTCTATATTACATCACCTAATACATTACAATATTTATAGTGCTGAGGGATCCAGCTAATTCCACTCTTGGAGGGAGTAGTTGAGAGAATCTCTCAACATCCTCCAAAAACCAAACCAATCCCTAATTTGTAGTATGCAACATAAATGAGGCATTATCTCAGCACATTAGATACACTTTGCTTTCGCATACAAAGCGGAACCACATTCGAGTGAAAAGACCTCTCGAAGCTTTTGAAATTTTAATAAAAGCTTCTCCTTTCAAGAGCCTCCCAACGAATGGATTTAGGGAAAACTACGACATAAATTATTGTCCATAAGTGGAGTGGAATCGAATTGGACATATTAGTGCGAAGATAACAAATTTTTTGGATAGAAGATCAAGACATCGCCTAACTTTGGAGTTCTCACAACGAATGAGCGCAAGGATGGATTTCAAAGACACATGATGGTTCATATAAATATTGAGTTGATGATTAATGACAGCAAAAGAAGAAATAATAGAAGCATCTCTACATCTCTTTAGAAACTTAAAAGATCGATCTCAACTTAGATACCTTTGCAAACGTATGTGCCCATTCTAAATGATGAATATTTGTCACCAAGGCCTATACAGCGGGGTTTCAATATTTTTAGAATTTTGGCTTCTGTGATCCATTGTGTATTATAGAATTATTTCGGTAAGAATCACATGTAAAAGAACTTTGTCGTGACGTTTAGAACCAACCGGTGTGGTTCATCATCAAGACTAGGTGAGAGATCGGGGATATGGCTAAACTAGTGTCGGGATAACAACTAGTTTGACTTTGAAAATTAAATTCGATTAATAACAACTAGTTCTATCTAATTAATTAATTAATTAATTATTTACTATATATATATATTATTTAATTTAATTTAATTGAATATATATATATATATATATATATACAGATTATCTTATTTTTACGTTTTTATTATTATTATTATTTATTTTATTTGGAGACGAGGTTTAATGAAAACGAAAACAATAGCAAAGTAACCAACAAAGAAACAAAAAGCGAGCTTAAAAAACGGATAGAGGGCAAAAACACAAGAAAACTAGAGAAAAAAGGGCATGGATCCAACACATGTGATATTCCAAAAAGTCATCTCTTTATTGAGATTAACGGGTTTCAATTTCTAAGGCCTCCCTTAACTTGCAATGATGGAAATGGTCGATCCTAACGTTGACCTTAGCCTCTTCGATGCAAATATGATGGTTGGTCTTTTTTGCATGTTTAGCTAGGGAGGAGCGAGATCTTCCATGTTTAATGTCGGCCAACGTGTTCATAGATCCTTTAATTTATGAATAACAACCGGTTTCACCAATGTGAGGTGTCCCACGAGAACAAAGATAATGTAGACACCTTTCCCCTCCCTGAGTCTCTTTTGGATCTTTAACCGATTTAAGAGAGTTGCGAATCATGTTAAGGGAGCTTGAAAAGAAGAAGAAAATTTATGTTTCTTAAGGATCCTAGCAATCCTATCGATTGGTTCCTTGAATGAAAGGAGAGCGGGCTCTTTGCATGACCTACTCACATTAGGCTCTTTGTATTTCTAGCGAAGGACGTTTTTCAGCTTTGAGAAAATATTTAAGGCCTTGTGACCTACTATAACCATTTATACGAAAGACATTAAGGAGATGGGTATTTCTCCCTCAAGGTGAGACTCATCGAGAGATTCTCAACACCCTCGTGGCTAAGATGTTTATGCGAGTTGAACCCTCAAGTAAGAATGATGCAAACCTTAATGCTTCAAACGGTAAGGATGTGGAGAAGCCTCGAAGAAATATTGATTCCCCTAGTTCCGAGAAAATAAAAGAAAAGTCAAGATGACATTGGAAGAAACCTCAAGAAGATATGGATAGTGTCGAGAATGCAAGAGGCAATGTATATCATCGAAAAGAATCCCAAGGAAAAAGAATTCAAGATTACATCAAAACAATCTCCATCTCCTAGATACCAAAGTATATTTTTAGTTATTTATATTCTTTTACACATTATGGGAAAATGGAAAGGGATTGTAGGGCGTACACAAGGAAAAAATATAATGGTCCTGTCGGTGTCCTAGAAGAAACTTTGAAATAAGAAGTCATGCTTCCTCATTCATGAACAAGATGGAGTCATTTAGATTTCATAACATTGGACATATGTCTCGTGATTGTAACTTGACTTGGGTCCCTAAAAAGGCTAAAACCATGAATACCAAGCTAGCAAAGAAATTTACACAAGTATGGAAAAGGAAGAAAATTGGATTGGAAAGTCTCACGAACACTCAAGCCAACAACATATGTTGTTGATTTGATGAAAGAAATCTTTGGCATATATGACATTCCAATATTTTTTGATGATGAGACTCTACCATAGAGGAGACCACACATACGGTTAGGGAGCTTGTGATTCTTGACCTTTCTTACGAAGCTATCCATGAAGAGGCTTATAAAATCCTTTATGAGTCACATGGACAATCATCTCTCGGGAGGCTCGGTCGAAGAGAGAGAGAACATAATCCCTTACTCATTCGATGGACCATTGTTGAAGATCTCTTCCACTGCGATCACAATGTAAGCAATATTTCTTGATCTAGAGGAGTTTATGCCGGTAGGGAGAATTCATTCATTACATGAAAAATATTAACACCTCTATTATGGACCACATTTCTAGAAGGAAGAGCACCTTTCGAGGGAAAACATATAAATCATGAAGAACTATCATTCATAGCGAAAATATGATGGGAGCAACATGTCAGTAGCTTGATAGAGAATCTGGTGGCTACATTTGCCATTGATGTCAAAGGGGGAGAGAATGTTCGAAGGAAAGAATATTACCATCTTAGAAAAAGGGGGATACTCTTAGTCGAGGTTGTCATTGATGTCAATATGGAATTATTGGAGATGGAAAATATTCTTGTGATACATGAACCTCATGCGAACCCTAGGTGCTAAGAATGCCATTAGTGAAGTAAAACCTAGGTGCTAAGGTTGCCACTTACATTATGAAGACGTCAAGCCATTAATGAAAATATTATAATATTCCCATGATACCCTAAACATAAAATATTATTACATGTATAATCCTAAGTTCCGATCATGGGCCTATGATGGCCAAGTCCTCCTTGATTGATGCTCATAGTTACCTAGCTTTTAAAATAGGGAAACATTATCCTAAGGAAGAAGCATGAAGCCCTAATCCTAATGAAGAAGCCCTTGCCATAAAATCCATGAAAAGCCTTAGATCATTTATGATGGATCCCTAATCCTAAATGCACTTGATACATTCAATTATATGATGAATGAGCCCTAAAATTGAATGTCTAAAAATAAAATCCTAATGGATGCCATGAAAAAATAATGGCAGTTCTACAAAAAATATTTTCTTGATTGGAATATGACCTCTTTAGGATTAAGTTGACATCATCTTTTGAAAATATTTTTCCTTTCTAGCTAATATACGCCTTCTAAGTCCTTGAGATGATGATAAATTGAATTTATAAGTTGAAAAATAGTCCTTTTTTCCTAGCCGACTTGAGACGACTTGTGTATGCTCATACTCCTTCTAGAAGACATATGTGTCTATTCGTCATAGGTCAAAACACACAATATAAATATGACATCCAACGCTACTGTCTTCAATTGGGTGCAAATTTAAGATAGATACAAAGGCGATGAGAAGGGTGAGATAAAATTTTAAGAAAAATATTTGTTTGGACTAATTTTCTAAGATTAAGTTATACTTCAAAGAATACAGTAAAATCTTGGATTACCTTAAGAACTATGTCATCCTACAACAATTGGGCGAAGATTTTAGAAATACAATAATCATCTTTTTTGACTCCGACCTCACTCGAACATTAATTTAGGCTTCAGTCTGTGGGCGATGGCTCAAAGTTCACGTTTTGGGTAAACTACACTTATATAAAGTTTCTGAACATGTAGGTATTTGGATAGTGATAGCCTTGAATTTATAGTTATGGATGGGGATTAGACCTATGATGAGGTATCATCATCATCATCATCATCATATATATATATATATATATATATATATATATATATATATATATATATATATATATATATACATATATACCTCATACTTTCTTCTTATTCAAATATAAAACGCCTCCATTGAGCTTGGATAGTGAGCTCGGTGTGTGGTAAAACTTGGCCTAAATATGCTGATAACAAACTCATAAACTCGGACTTGTGTGTGGAGGTTCTTTAAAACATGGATCCCCTTATGAAGGTGACAATTGTTGAAGCTCATAGTTAAAAAAGAGGGTTTCATACATGTGAATAGTCTTAAACAAGGCCAACAGTGACCTTGAATAACTTGAATTTGTGATAGGAAGTAAAAAGTTTTGAAGGAAATAGTATAATAGAGATTTTGGATATCACATTTGAATTTCAGTTTATTTTAAGACCTTGGTGGAAACATCACCCAGAGTATAGTTGAAAATATTTTGAATTTTGAACAACCATTTAAAGTAGAATCATTGAAGAATATCTAGTGAGCTAGCCTTGGAGATAACCTTTGATGCCTCGTTGAGTTAACTTTCATCTTTGAAAATATTTGGAAATATTCTTTGCGACGGATATTGAAGAGTTGAAATCTTTTTGGAGCGTCTTAAAGAAAATTACGAAGACATATTGAAGAGCACCCTTGGAAACATGATGCTTTGCTGAAGCCCCCATGGAGTAACTTCGAGGAAATCCTTCTTTTGGGTAATATGAATAGTAGTGATGACACCTTCTAAGAGAATGAGGTTTTTAATGATGAAAGTGACTTGAAGGAGGCATTTATGAAGATAGACAAGGCTCATTGAAGAAGATATTAGGAGTCATGAACAACATCAAACTTATATTAACGAATTGAAATTGAGGGTTGGAGCCCTAGTGGTTGGAGCCTCATAAATAAAAGGTTGGTGCCTCAAGTGATAAGGTTGGAGCCTTGGGAAGTCCAAAGTCGGTGCTTGGAAAACTATAGGTTGAAGCTTGGGAGATTGAAGATTCATGTATTTATCTAGGGTTGGAGCCTTACTGCTTTGTTGTATTGTATTTATTCTAAAGAAAGAGATTAATAAACGTATTTATTCTTATTGTTCATTTTGTGTTCTAATTATAACTAATTTAATGATAAAAATAAAAATTGAAAAGAAATATAGATTCATCCCCCTTCTCGGTGTTTAACATCATCAAGTAGTTATACTTATAAAAATTTCATTGTAAAATTCGGTAGAGTAGGAGAGATCATAATGAAACAATGATACGAGAGACACTAAAATTTTATTGGGACAAATTCCCACAATCGGGGAAAAACCCCGATAATATTTAAGTTATGATATTGATTGATTGTCATCAATATCTACATATAATTTGAGTGGAAAAGTCAATCCTTTAACAAAAATAAATGTTAAGTCCAAATCAAGTCAAAAGAGAGAAAAAGAGTCAACTTATGTTCCACGAGTCAAGTTTTGTAAACAACTAAATTTTTTCCCACAAGAGATGGTCAAAGGGGATGAAATTAATTCCTACAATAGCTCAAAGAATATTTATCAAAACAAAGACCTTGAACTATCATCAAACCTCGGTTAACACCTAGACAAATTTCTAAGAATTCATTCGGTAGATGGTCAAAGATACCAAGAGTATTCATCCTCCAACATCAACCAAAAAGTTTTTTCAAACAACAAGAGAAGAATCGATGTCAACACTAGTCATTGCGGATAACGGAAAGTAAAATTCATTGGTCAAATCAATCTTGCTTCTTCGCACTTGTGATAAGATGTATTCGTGTAGAATAAGTACATTGAATTCATCTTGTGATAATTCCATATGACAAAAGTTGAGTTTCCAATATATAGTAGACTAATCAAGTGGGTTTTTACCTTGGTGTTATACAATATTTTGTCATAGCCCACTTTATTTCATCATACCACAAGTATCGCAAAATATGTTCTCCATCAACCATACCTAGAACATCCTCGAAGAAGTGGAAGAAGACTTGATTTAAAAATATTACGAAAAGCTTATCAAAAAACTTGTTTTACGAGCTCAACGTGTTCAACATAGCTGATGACCCACACTTTTCACCTTTTTCACTACTGTGTCTAGTGTTGGCAGTGTGAATTTTGTCGGGAAAATCCCACGTTGGTCCTCTTTAGACAACTCTTCCCAAAATTTCAACCATAAAATTCGGTAGAGTAGGAGAGATCATCAAACAATTATACAAGAGACACTATAATTTTCTTACGTAAATCCCCACAATGGGAGAATCTAGTAATATTTCTTATGATATTGTTAATTGATCCAATTCTACATCTAATTTTTAGTGAAAATGTCAACCCTTTGAAAAAAATAAATGTTAATTCAATTCAAGTTAAAATAGAGATAAAATAGACATTTTTCTCATAGTCAAAGTTAGTCCAAAGCGGATAAATTTTGGCCCACAAAGAGATGGTCAAAGGGGATGCAATTCATTACTATAATAGCTCAAAGAATCTTGGTAAAAAAAAAGAGAGCTTGAACTATCATCAAACCTCGGTTAACACTTAGAAAAAGTTCTAGGAATTCATTCAATATATGTTTAAAGATACCAAGAGTATTCATGCTACAACATCAGCTTGAAAATTTTGGAGGAGAGGCTTCCAAAAATGGCGGAGAAGCTACCCTTACTAGAAGCCTCGGAAGCAGGTGGCAGTGGTTTCGGGTCATTGATAATGGGAGCGAGACCTCCCATTCATGGGCATGGATCCTCTTTCCATGGATATTTCCCTTAAGATGTATAACTCCTCCCACATGATATGGATCCTAAACTCCCTCTCCTTCCTTATAAAAAAAACCCCACCATGCAATTTTGGTTGTTTTCCATCCGCCGAGCTTAAGCATGCCCAATTGCTTTAACCCATTTGTGAAGGAGGAAATTGCTTGAAGAGTGAAGGTGATGCGGGAGCATTCATACTTAGCCGGCAAAGTGATTGTTGGAAATATTGTAAAGTGATGGCAAAGGCATAAAGGAGCGACACACCGAACTATCGATAAGGCAAAGACGGATCGGAAAATTATGCGGTAAGAAAGCATAAAATGAGCACAAAGGAGACGAGAGAGATAACGGGCGAAGGCAAAGTAGAAGAGAGGTAGCCCGGGAAACAAACGAAACAAAGGTAACAAGTTGAAGTAGAACGTGAGAGGAATTAAAGACATAGTAGGTTGTAGAAGGACCATTTAATTTGAAGATCTGGATGAGGACCGGGGGAGGTACGCCGTGAACTCATTTATATATGTGAAAGGATTTGTTCCGAGTTAATTGTTTAAACTTTCAGTAGTAGGCTTTTGGGCTTCAATTAGAAATTGTATGAACAATGTATGAATAACTCTGTAATTGGGGTTAAATATACTACAGGCATCATTAAGAAAAATCGACATTCATGTCGATGTTCCCATACGAAAAGGGTTTTGAATTCCATGCTGAGACCTTATTGTAATGGAAGGTTGGCTTAATTTGATATACGTAATCATGGATTTATAGTCCCGGAGGAGAAATTTTGCATTAAAACCAAAAGCGGAATAACGACACGGTGATTATGTATTGGTAAGGCAGTGAGGTTTGGTTGATTGCTAGCGGGGGTTCGAAGAGTTGATGAAATTCAATTCATTTGCGATTGTCTTTATCAAATTACACATGAAATAAGTGACATCAATTTGCATGAATAGATATCGTTTTGTGCCAAGCTCAATACAAGGAATCATGGTAAAATTGGGTGAGAAGCGATCACTTGATTCCAAAGTAACGAGATATTAAAAGAATCCGATAATTGGTTGGAAGGCACATGTGATGAGAGTACGAGTTGGATTGAGTTAAAGTCTCGGCACGCAAATTTAATTGAAGAAATGCTAAAAGCGAGAACATAACTATAAGCAAATGGAGGTTATATAAATGAAAACGCGAGAGGGTGGTAACAAACCACGCGTTGAGTGGAACCTGGAGTGGATGAAATAGTCGGAACCTTGAAGGAATAGTGAAAGCGGGTTTGAGATAGAAAACCCGGCGGTCTCGTACAATTTAAAAGTGGTAAAACGGAATGCCCACAAAATGCGATAATGCTCCTTGAGTGACGCGTGTCTTTAGTGGTTTTAAAATACATCCTATTTCGCATAATTTTTTATGGACAAAGGCTCGCGCATCTTAGAAATGTGATAGTCGTTGATCTATGGTGTTAAGAATGCGATGGTGCGTCGAACGTTGGATGATGTGGAGAGATAAGTCAAGGTAAGGTACATTGGAAAGCGGCGTTTGTAGACTTCAAAGGAAACTACGATGTTTCTAACATTCAATTGGAAATCATATAAATGTTGGTTCGTGGTTAATATGGAATGGTTATGGAGTCGAGTATGTATTGGTTGAAAGCTAGAGAGGCTTGTTAATAAAGTCATGGGGATTAATTAAAACCCAACCTTCATACAAGGGTTAACATAAGTTGTGGTCCATAATTAATATGGTTGATAATCAGGACTTTGAACCATTGCGAAATTTAATATGGTTCGGTTGTATAGTAAAGAGAAGTCCAATGCATTATAATATTGATGGATGAGAAGGTGAGCCGAATAATATTATATGTTGGCGTTTTTGTTTTTAACCAAAGGTTGGGTTTATGCATGAGCCGAATATTCATACATGCTAAATAACGGAAAAAGGGGAGTTTCCACGGCTAGAGTCGCGAAGGCGGTTTTGGGAGAACAAACTAGCGATTATCGCGTAATTTTTAAAGTGGTAAGTGGATTTCATGTTTCGAACGCGATATTGGCCTTTGGTTGACGCAGTAGCGATAAGTTGTTTGGAAAAACCATTTTATATCCCACAACTTAGGAGAATCGATTTTCCGTGCAACTTTGTTGTGCGACTACGGAAATCGGATGAGTTGGTTGGGGCGTGATAAGTTTTGCGCGTTGGATGTGAAGGTAAATTGATTTGCGTATGCGACCACATAAATATGTTAGAGGTTTGTGGGACCCAAGATCTAAAGGCGGGTTCGGTGGTTGGGTTTTAAGCAAAAGGTCGAAGGCTATTTAATAAATGTTGATATTTGGATACGAATAAATTTTTAATATGAAGTGTGGAGCGAAGTGTATAAAGATTGGGAGTTCATTAATTAAATAGACATGAATATGGTTTATAAGATGTGTAATGGATGGTGGCTGAAGTATGACGTTGCACATATTTGATGAATGATAAGAAGATGTTGTCATACGGATATGGGGTTTCATAACCATGGAAAAATGAAGCTTCCACATTAACTTAATTTTCCAAGTTCGAGAAAAGAAGAAAAAACTAGCGTGTAAAGATTACTTGAAATTTGAAATTCATTGGGGGCTAAACTTGTAAAACGATTATATATGCAGAAGATACAAAATTGCGGTAAACGGGAGAATATGGAGAGCAATTGCACTCATAGGAGTAGGCTAAGAAAGACAAACTCATAGTGAGCCAAAAGCTGAATGGATTGAATTGAAATTCCTATTGTAATTGAAAATATAAATTTTATTTATTTTACATTATTTGTGATGCATTGGCAAGTCTCACGGTAGGAAACGAAAACTCCTTTATTAAAGGCGAAATTTGTATAAATTGTTGTATTCCTCTGAATGAGGCTGGACAAAGAAATGAAAAGGTAGAAGTCAAGGAATTTGTAGTTTGTTCATTTCGAATTCCACTGTGGAATACAAACGATCATGAGGTGAACTCTATAAATGATATCACATAGATATGCTTAAAAAAGGTTAGAGAATGGAGAAATGAGGCGGAGAAGGTAAGAAGAAGGAGGAGCGAGATAGAGATGCTATGAAGATTCGGAAGGAGACGATATAAGGCGGACATGAAGGTGGAGGACAACGGTGAAGAAGGAATAGAACGGGCGATATCCAAGTAAATCGGCATGTGCTTAATTTTATGAAAGAGTGAGGAAGTTGGTGGTTCCACATCCAAGTTGTAGCTTGATAGATGTCGATTATGGGCGGGGCGGGGTAGGAGCCTCCTATGGGTTGTAGCACATGAAAATAGGAGAAGTTAGTGCTTCCACATCAAGTTGTAGCTTGATAGAAGTCGATTGTATTTGGGTGAGGGTAGGAGCACACAGCAGGTTGTAGCACAGAAAATAGATGGGAGTTGGAGCTTCCTTGTGAGTTGTAGCTTTTTGAATTGAGGTAGGAGCCTCCACACATGGGTTGGTGCTACGGAAAAGTAGTGGTGAGAGGTAGTTGGAGCTTGCCTTTGCATCCTACTTAAATAATAAGATGTGGTTTTCTCCCTTATGGGTTTCCACTTATATACGCTATCTATGTGCATGATGTCTATGTGTTGATATGGTATATCATCCTTAATATGTTGCTCACATATTAAGGCTTTGTTGTTACATTATCTAATGCAGCAATACTTGCTACTCAAGGAGTGAATTGCTCACATATTAAGTTGATCATGAAATGAAGGTGTAAATAAGTTGAAAGGAAAGTTTTAAAAGTCCATGAATGTGTTAAGGCAGTTCACCCCCCTCTTAGTTTAACTAAGGGTTCAACGGTGGTATCGGAAGCGGGTTCCTTTGGTGTAAGCCTAATAGGTTGAAGGAGATCTGGTTGAGTCATGGACTATCAAAATGTACCCGTGGTAAATAAAACAAACTTTCTTTGAATGGAAGATAAGGTTAAAACGATTTAATGGCTTATGAACTTTGAGGTATGGAAGCTTGTATGTGATGGTTATTGCACGGACACAACCCTCGGTGCAAGAACAACAGTAAATGCGAGAAAAAATGTGTGATATATAATAGTCTTCATAACAAGGATCTTGATTTAATAATGGATCTAACCTGCGAAAAGAAATGCGGGATAGGGTGCATTACATACATGAAGTAGACACTAATGTTTGCATTGTCAAGAAGGAGAAGAGAATCAAGAAGAAGAAAAATTCATGTCAAAAAGGAAGATGTTCAATCAAATGAGGTACTGCTAGTGTGAATGGAAGTAAGCTCCATGAAGAAAGTATAGTGAAAGAACAAACCAAACTTGACATTGCCTTAGTGAAATAGAAAAGATTGAAGAATGAAAACAAAGACCTTAAGACATTGGTGCAAATATGTGATGAGAAAGAATATGAAGATAAGAAAGAAATTGTTGGCACAGAAGACACAACTTGAAGAAGCAAGGAAAGTAGAAGACACTATCTTTGCATAACAAATGAGAAAAGAAAAGTACGGAATGTGAAAATTGGAAGAAGAAGTAGTGTGCACGAGAAGAAATTCAAAGAGAGAGCCCAAAAATTGTCAATGAATACTCCTCAAATGACAAGCTACGAATAGTTGGACAAGATTCTAAATGTCAGGTCTCCTCTCACATAAAGGTTGGGATAGGATATAAAGGAGAATCCGGTAAGTCAGGTAGAGATAACATGAATATCATTTTTGTAAAATATGTAAAGAGGATAATGAAGTGACTCGGAAGATTCCTATAGAAGTAGAAGCCATAGAGAACATGATTTGCAAAGAAACAAACGAAACAAAGCGACAACATGAAAGGGCAGAGAGAATGAGAGGATGAAAGAGTCGGTGAAAGAATATACACTCTTGAATAATAATTGAATAAATTTGGAAGATGTCGAAGAAGGTTCTTTCCTCATAGGAAATGTCACACTAATTTTCTGCCAAAAACTTGGACATATTGTGACATATTGTAAGACAAGGCAAATCAAGCTTAACAGCGACAAATGAAAGACTACCTCAAACGAAGCAAATGGAAAGGACAATCTTTCACGGTACAAAAATCATTTCCATAGCTCTTTATTATGCATGTAATGAATTTGGACATAAATGTTATTTGAATGTAAATTGTGTTAAAAATGGGGAAAAAAATATTATCCATCGGCTCAAACATACCTTGGTAAATAAGATGTTATGTATGCCTCAAGCTTGGTCACAAAGCAAGCGAGAAAATTTATGGCTGCCATATACATTAAAGAGCTCTAGACGGATGATGGAATCAAATCAAATCAAACAAAACTATGAATAAAAAAGAAGTGCGAGACATTATGAAGAACCCCCGATAAAGTATGGAAGGAAAAGAGAACTGTGCTTAATAACATAATGAATCCATCATAGTCTCGGGGGGCTTGCTCTGAAGCAACGCAAATATCCAACTAGTGATAGATATGAAGCAACATCCCGGGGGAAAGCGAGTTCATAAATAGTCCCCACAAAAGTAGCCTACGAAGAGCTCCTTGGAATGAGAACGGCTATAAGATCGGGGAAGGAAAGAAAAAATTTCTCTAATAGATAATTATGAGGAAGAAGAATGGAAACTACCTGATAGCAATAGGTTGATGGAAGAAGAAAGAAACTAAGCGACCATGATGGCAGGAACTCAACATGAACATGTAAGCTAAGAAGACATCATCACATTAAGTGATGATCACATTGTGCATCATACGTACTTAGAATTAACAATCAATCACATTAATAAGGATGAGTAAGAGAAGTGCCTATCATTACTATGTCATTACATCATTCATCTATGAAAAATTCCCCTTGGAGGAATGCGAGTTAAGTGAGTGATAAATATCTGAGTGATACTGCCCATGAAGATTCCAAGTAAAGAAATTGAAGATGTCTTCCCTAAGTTCATTATAGAATAGTTGAATTGTATATAAAGCGACAATGGTTACTGGAGCGATTACAGAAAGGAAAATGCGGTGACACATTTTTTTTAAAACCCGAATGAAAAAAATGAGCAAAGGTTAATGATGCCAAGATCGAGGATTCGGTATATTGATGATTGTTGTTGAGAACGTTAAGAGCTCCAATAGTAGAAACTATGAAAGGTTTTGAACTATGGGTTCATGTGTGAGCTGAAGTGAAAGTAGTATCGGTGGTATTGAATATAGCATTTTATCAACATAATACCAAGTGTTATCGATAAACCGATGGTGTAATCTGAGTCCTCGGGGATCAAAGTTGTGGAAAAATTGTATCGAGTAGTATAACCAACGTTATTTGCATTATTAAAGCATGAAAAGGTCAATAACAATCATGAGATCATTGTTTTTGTTTACACTTAAAGCATTATATTGAGCATTGAAGCGGTATCTTTTTATATATATAATTGCATGCCTTCCTACGAAGTCAGTACATATATCTTCAAGGCCTCTTTCTTAAGATCATTCATAAAGCGTATTGAAGTACGTTTTAAGCACAAGGATTTCAATCGAAACGAGCACGAAGATATTCACATTAGAATCATCGGGATAGAACAATTAAAGTATACGAAGCATGAAGGACTGAACATGAATTGCCACATTTATGCTCAAAAAGTCTTTTATTAATTCATCTAAATCACTACTTCGACATAAAGTTTACTTTGGTAATTCACCTTTAAAGAGAGATTGATCATTGGCATACATACCCCTTGTATCATAAAAGGAAATTGCATGATTGATAAGTGGGGAAGTGAGCTAATAGTGAATGTATCTAGCCTCAGAGTTTGTTTTTGAAAGTACGGTGTGCAAAGCGAGTAAAGTCATTTGATCTCTTAGATTAAATTACCGGGTTGATTCATTGTTCACATAAGCAACAAGGACCTTTCGGTATTAAGTGTAATATCCTTGTCGGCATCCTAGCTCATATCACCACCAACATGCGAAAAAAGTGTACCACAAGCAATAAAAGATATATTGGCTTCATCACAATTGAACGGATGTTGTACGCTGAGATGAGTATTGAGAAGAAGATATTCAATCTACAATCTTCCTCAACGGATATGTATTTCGATGAAAGATCATACTAGAGGTGAAGTATATTTGAAGCATTCTCGGTATTTCGGTATGGGTCCAATGATGCATCTCAGTTATATAAGTACGATTATATATGGTTGTTCCATCATCACCTACACTCTATACAAGTGCGAGTTTGTGCTTTGGGATGGTATCAACTACTGTGTATATACGGGATTCAATAATTCTCCAAAAAGTGTTCTCTCAACAACTCGTGTACACCGATGCGGAGTAGCAAAGGTATAAAGCCATGAGAAGAAGGGCCTAAACACAACTCGGAGAGGAAATGCAAAGATAGAATCCGCAACGGGAAATGTGCAACCTTTATGCCATTGATGTCAAGGGAGAAACGAAACCAAAGAAGAGTATTAAAGTATTGCCATCGGTACGAAAGGGGAAGTTGTTGGAAATAATGTCATTGATGGCAAAGGAGCACAAAGGAGCAGCACGAACTATCGATAAGGCAAAGGAGAAGATCGGACAATTATGCGGTAAGAAGATAAAGGAGCACAAAGGAGACAAAGAGATAGCGAGCGGCAAAGTAGCAAGGCGGCCAGTGAGCGAGATGGAAACAAAGGTAACGAGTTGAACGAGGAAGAAACGGAGAATTAAAGACGGAAGTAGAGTTGTAGAGACCATTAATTTGAAGAGATGCGGCTGGGGACAAAGTTTGTAAGTGAACTCATTTATATATGTGAAAGGATTTGTTCCGGAAATTATTAATTGATTTAAACTCTGTGTAGTGATGAGCTGGGCTTCAATTAGAAATTAATATGACAATATATGAATAACTTTCTGTAATTGGGGCTAAATATACTGCGGGCATCATTAAGGAAATCAACATTCATGTTGATGTTCCCATTCAAAGAAAGGGGTTTTGAATTCCATGTAGAGACCTTATTGTAATGGAAGCTTGGCTTAACTTGATATATGTAATCATGGATTTATAGTCGGAAATTTGCATTAAAACCAAAAAGCGGAATGAAGACACAATGATTATGTATTGGTAAAGACCGTGAGGTTGGTTGATTTCAACGGTTAGAAGAGTTGATGAAATCCAATTCATTTTCTGATTGTGCTATCGAGAATTACACACGGGGAAAGAAGGGACATCGATTTGCATAAATCGATATCGTTTTGTGCGAAGTCAGCCAAGACCCGTGGTAAAATTGGGCGAGAAGCGGTCCTTGATTCCGGAAGTAACAAAGACATTAAAAATACGATAATTGGTTGGAACCATAATAGTGAGAGCACATAGTTGGATTGGGTTAAGGATCTCGGCACGCAAAGTTAATTGAAGCAGCGCTAAGCGGAGACGAGAACTATAAGCAAACGAGAGGTTATATAAATGAAAACACAAGAATTGGTAACAAAACACGCATTGAGTGGAACCTGGAGCGGATGAAACGATCGGAGAACCTTGAAGGAATAGTGAAAGCGAGTTTGAGACGAGCTAGTGGTCTCGCACAATTTAAAAGTGGTAAACGGAATGCCCACAAAAAACGTGATAATGCTCCTTGAGTGTGACGTGTCTTTAGTGGTTTTAAATACAACCTATTTCGCATAATTTTTGATGGACGAAGGCTCGTGCATCTTAGAAATGCGATAGCCGTTGATCTATGGTGTTAATAATGCGATGGTGCGTCGTCTGGTTGGATGATGTGGAGAGATAAGTCAAGGTAAGGTACGGAAAATGACGTAGACTGAAAACCTGATGTTTCTAACATTCAATTGGAAATCATATAAGTGTTGGTTCGTGCTTAATATGGAATGGTTATGGAGTCGAGTATGTATTGGTTGAAAGCTAGAGAGGCTTGTTAATAAAGCCATGGGGGATTAATTAAAACCCCAACCTTAGAATAGGGGTTAGCATAATTTTTGGTCATAATTAATATGGTTGATAATCGGGACTTTGAACCATTTAGAAATTTAATATGGTTCGGTTGTATAGTAAAAGTCCAATGCATTATAATATTGATGGATGGGTAAAAGGTGGTGAATAATATTATATATTTGGCATTTGGTTTTAACCAAAGGTTGAGTTTATGCATGAGCCGAATATTCATATGCTAAATAATGGAAAAGGAGAGTTGCCAAGGCTAAGTCACGGCGGTTTGGGAGAACAAACTAGTAGTATCGCATAATTTTTAAAGTGGTAAGTGGTTTTCACGTTTCGAACGCGATATTGGCCTTTGGTTGTCGCGTGGCGATAAGTGGTTTGGAAAAACAATTTATATCGCATGACTTAGGAAGAATCAAGTCTCGTGCAACTTTGTTGCGTGACTATCTTCGGATGAGTTGGTTGGGGTGCGATAAGTTTTGTGCGTTGGATGTGAAAGGTAAATTGATTGTTGTATGCGACCACATAAATATGTTAGAGTTTGTGGGACCTAGAATCTAAATGCGGTTCAATGGTTGGGTTTTAAACCAAAAGGTCGAAGGCTCTTTAATAAATGTTGATATTTGGATACATATAGAATTTTTAATATGAAGTGTGGAGCGAGAAGTGTATAAAGATTGGGAGTTCATTAATTAAATAGACATGAATATGGTTTATAAGATGTGTAATGGATGGTCGTAGAAAGTATAATGCGTTGCACATATTTGATATGAGGTAAATAAGAAGATCTTGTCATACAGATATGAGGGTTTCATAACCATGGAAAAATGAAGCTCCGCATTAATAATTTTCCCGAGTTTAGAAAATAAGAAAAGATTCCGCGTGTAAAGATTTTTGAACTTTGAAATTCATTGAGTTCAACTTGTAAAACAATTATATATGCAACGGATACAATTTCGGTAAACGGGGAGAATATGCGGAACAATTACACTACGAGTATTTGAAAAAGACAAACTCATAGTGAAATACATGAGAATGGTTGAATTGAAATTCCTATTATGCTTTTGAAAATGTAAGTTTTATTTATTTTATATTGTTTGTGATGCATTGGCAAGTCTCAGGTAGGAAAAAACTCCTTTGTAAAGGCGAAATTTGTATAAATTGCTATATTCCTTTGAATGAGATGGACGAAAAATGAGAAGGCGAGAAGTCAAAGAGTCATGGTTGTTCATTTCGAATTCCTTGTGGAATACAAACGATCATGGTGAAATCTATAAATGATACTCTGAGAAACAATATTCTGGAATTAAATAGGTAACCTCAATGTTACCTACTTTTTGAAGTATCAAGAAAAACACGATTTTGAAAAAGTGGCGATGCGGGAATCAAGAAAAAAAAATTTTGAGCATGTTTTTGTACTTTAAGTTTTTCATTTTGTTTTTTTTTTTTTTAATTAATTTTTTTTTTAAGTGGTGTTTTTTATGTCGATTTTGAATAGTGGTGGTGTATCATCACCAACGTTTTTTTTATAGGATTGATTTTGACACTATAAATTTTCTAATGTCTTCTTCTTGTGAGATGTTTATTTTTAAAGTGCATTTATGTACTTGTGTTTTAAAAATAAAAATAATTTTTTTTAAAATAAAAACTTGTAATGATATCTTCACTTTTCACATACATAAAGATGGAAAAAGAGGTCAATATTCTAAAGTTTATATTTTCTACATGTTTATGTATTGTTAAATAATTTTCGAAATGCACATCAAAAATTACCAATAGCTAAAAAAACCAATATTTTGAACCATATGACAAAAAAATACAATTTTTCAATATATATACAATGCAAAAAATACACTTTTACAAAGTTTTTGTTGAAAAAAACATGTTAAATAAACTAATTTTTTTGGGAGAATCTTAACAAAAAAACTTAAGAAAACAACATTTTTATTGAATTTTGTAATGAAAAATAATAGCAATCACATGTTTTGCAAAAAAAAAGGGTTGTTCTCATAAAATATCGAAAGTCTAAACATTATAAGTAAAGCTGATTAATAGTTCTAAAAATAAGTTTTGTTTGCAAGCAAACATCATCAACAATATCAACTAATACATCTTCAACATCATCTAGAACATCATTGATGGCAAAGCACAACCCAGCAACATTTTCTTCTTCATTTTGATCATCGTCTTCTAATGGATCTTTCATGTCGGCCAAATCTTCCAAAGTGTCCCTTTCCAATCATTCCATATAATGGTGGTTGAGGTTCTTCTAGCACTTTTTTGCCACGCGTGATTCATTAAAATCTCCTTTCACTCAGAACCAGAACTTCTTGTCGCATTTGGAAGGAATTTAGAGCGTTAATTCTTTGTTGAATAAATTTGCATTGAATTGGGTCTTTCTCAATGGCAATGCAATTTCTTCCTTTTAGTAGGCAACATGCTAGTGTTGTACCTAATCATCGAAGCACAAAAAAAATAAATAAGAAAATTAGTATGGAGACATAAAAAGTAAAAAAGACAATATTTAAATTTAAATGTTGTATATTAAAACTTACTTGAACACGAGAATAAATCCAAAACCCATTCTCCTTCATTTGAACATAGATCTATAAGATAGTTAATCAATGCTTGTGGTTTGATAAATGTTAACTATATCTCCTTTTGCATCTTTATCCTCATATGTTAGTTTTCTTACCATCATAAACCAATACTTGACTACTGACTCTTCCCATATACTCGATTCATAATAATATGCTTATAGCTATCGTCTTTTGTCCAACATTCAGCATGGATGAACTCACAATCATTTATAATAGGGCAGTCTTCGGAAGAAACAATATTTGAATTTTGCACCTTAACATAACATAGTAAAAGTTCAATTAAATTTTACACATGAACAAATTTTTTTAGGGGAATCAAACATACAATTTCAAAATCTTACCATGTAAGTTGCATCCTTGAGTTTGCTTTACCCTTGAAGCTTGTTAATAACATTGAAGCGTATCGAATGAAATGTCTAGAGTACGCCAAAGTGGTGATGTTGTCACTCTTAACCTGGCAAAGTAACCACTTTACTAAAAACGATAAGTATATGGTTCTCTATCATATTCAATGTACGGGAAATTGAAACCATGAGGAATATACGCAATAACTAGGCCATATTCCACCTTTTAGGTATTAGTGATTTAATGTCTTCACGGTCACCTTGTATTATTTGATATTGGACAACTGTTGAGCCCATTCCAAATGTAATGATTAAGAGTAGGATCTAGTTGACATTCATAAGATGCTTCCTTCTACTTCTCCACATCTTAATTTTTTCAATAAAGCACACAGTATACGGTACTCCATTTCCATCCTTCTTCGACATCTTTAATGACATAAAAATATATATATATAGATATGTATAAGTAATAAAATAAAAATAGTTAAAATATGAATAAAATAAATTTATAAATCAACATACCTTATTGAATGCAATATAAAATATTTTTAGTGTTGATGTAGAACTTGCTTACGGGTAGTTACGTACAACATCATCCCAACTATCTTCATTCAACATTTTAACCATGTGTTCTTGTATTTTCATAAAAAATTTACGAAATTTGAATAAATCAAGTTAAAAACGTTAATATATTGACATGTATAACAAATCACACGACATCATTATGTTTTATTTAAAAGAAAATTATAATGAAAGAAATAGTCGAAGAAACTTACTTTTGGTCACACATTTTCTTCATTGATAATTCACCCCGACTTCACACGGGCTAATGCGGTTGACTAATTTATCATCCTTCACAAAGAAATTCTGCACATTTCTTTACCATTGATAATTCACCGGAGCTTCACACATTTCTAATGCGATTAGAAATTCGCACACAATTCTTCCATTGATAATTCACTGACTTCACGTAGGAGAAAAGTAATGGCTCGGACTCAAAGTCTCGCCGGCGGCGCAGGCTTTGATTACGGAGTTGAATTAGGGTTTAAATCCTTACCTATATCGGCGGAGTTAATGTTTCGAGGCGGCTGAATTGTGCATCACAGCGAGCGATGTAATGCGATGATAGTTTTAACACTATCGCATCACAAACTTTCAAAAGTTCTTAAAAATGTGTGCACAGGATTTTAGGCGATGTGATGAGGTCCACCTCCATCGAAATTGCGGCATCGCAAAAGTTTGTTTCATGTCTGTTCTCATCTTAGTTCTCAGAGTACGATGTGGACCCCGCTCCAATCATGAAAATTTTCAAGTGATCGTACGCAAAGGACTATTGAACCAATGTTCAGCGATGTTGCGATGCGATTAGGGCCACACGCCAATCGCGATCGCAAATCGCAATCCCGTCCCGCGATCGCGGGATCGCAAACGTTACTTTCCGATTTTTCATTGTATTGGTCGCTTGGAGTATTTGCGATCGATGTGGTCCCCACCACCATGGCTAATCGCACATCGCGGTTGTAAAGCGCAAAGGTCATAAACCTTTTTTGGGCTGGCCCGGAATGCCGATTGCCG
Source organism: Pinus albicaulis (assembly GCA_034641835.2). NCBI lineage: Eukaryota > Viridiplantae > Streptophyta > Pinopsida > Pinales > Pinaceae > Pinus > Pinus albicaulis. The sequence goes on from CM076574.1 coordinate 1,133,343,277, forward strand.
ATGGACTTACGGGATGCGATGAGGTTCAAATGGATTTCATGAAATTTGAAGTCCGACTTTGTTAGTCGGTTGAATTGTTTTATTGGAACCATGCCTTATAAAAGGAATGAGCCGAAGGCTTATTATAAGTATGAAAGTTTTTACTTTGAATGCACGAATGCATTTTGTAGAAACGAGAGAAACGGAGAGAATTGTTGTGGCCCACAGTGAATACATAGCAATATTGTAAGCACGCAGCATATGCGGATTTGAGGACGAAGTTTGTGAGCCTTGTTGTTTTACAATCAACATTATGCTTTGTGAATCCCTCTCAAGGAAGAAGAATCGGTGCTGATTTTTGTATTTCTTTTATTCTTTTATGAATTAAGAAAACTTGTCCCAAATTGTTTTCTATTCATTCTTAGTTTTAAAACTCTATGTTGTTGAGAGAATCTTCATTCTCTCTTGTTGTTTAGAAGCCGTCAAAACTTCTACAAGCATGAATGCGTCGCCCTCATCTTGTCTAATAAATGCGTAAATGCGGCCGAAGTTTCACACGAACCTCACACTTTGTTTATATTCGCCCTCCACCGCCTGACGGCCCACGACACTGAGCACCCAGATCGAGGCACGTTTTCTCAGTTTATGGTGTAGCAAAATTTTCATTTTTAAGGGTCATGTTTTTTCAAATATTTATTGTTGCCTTCTTAGCTATTGTTCTTTTTTCTTCTTGGGTTTGACCATTTGTTGATTATTAGATTCAATTTTCTGTGTACGTTTTCTTGTTGTTTTTATTTGTCGTGCGGTGTATCTTCTTGTTTTCACTTTTCTTTAGGTTTTTGTTCTATTTTTGCCTCACTCTTCTCTTGCAATCTGTCTGTTTTTGGTGTGTTTAAAGTTTGGTTTGTTTCTTGGATTGAATCAAGATGGAACATTATAATTCCATTACGGATTGGGTTTCAAGTTCTAAATAGTAAAAAAGTGGAGTGATCTTTATATTCGAAATTCCACTCAATTAACGAGACTACTCGCCCTTCGCTCCCCTCCTCGTTGCCCACTCCTTATGTCCGGCCATTTACCATACATAGACATTCTATGCGGCATCCATCGATGTGGCCAGCTCCGGAGCTAGTAAACATGTTTATGCATACATACATTGCCTATTTTCAAATTTCAAATTTGCCTGCTTAATTTTTGTAACGGGCTTTTGAATTTTGAATCTCGACAAATGGCTCTTTATTTCATTTAACTCTTGAGATTGATTGATGAACTCGGCCTGCGCACCTTGAGCACCGGCACAAAATCTCATTCTCGTGAGCTCCTCTCCGATATCCCGGAGCACAAAATCTCGTTCTCGTGAAGCTCCTCTCCAATATATTGGCAAGTGGTAACTATACGGTCGTTGATCCTATGTGTTCCATTCGTGGATCAATCATTCTTTTACGGAGAAGTTTGAATCTCGGCTCCTTTAAAACCCCAAATATATGTTGCTCGAGCTCACGACGTCGAGCTGAAGATTTGCGAGCTCACATGTGTGTTTATAATATGAATTGCGGGGAGGGAGCGGATGTGCATGAGGCATCGTTATTTGCAACTCATGAAGATGAGAAGGTATACGTTTAAACAACGATATCGTTAGAATGATCCATTACAATGAAAACACCCATGGATATTAAAATATAATGGGTTAGCAATAATATCTTTGGTCAAAATTATGGATTATGGATGCGATCACTTGAAATTTTTAATTTGGATTACGGATCCCGATGATTTTGAATTTGGTGTGTTGATTTTGACAACACGGTGTTTTCATATATGCGTATTTGATGTTATTTGAGTTTTCCATGTGAGTGTGAGTTATTGACCGGGGCTTTCACAATTTTTTTTAAGATGAATGTCATGGAAGGAGCGGATGTTCTAGCTTATGTGGTTTGGTCGCTTATGGACAAATTTGAGTGGGCTAGTGAATATCATTATCAGTTTGGTTCTTTTATATGATTATAGGAACAACTTAAAACAATATGCAAGTGATTTTGCCCATTGGTTCACAAACCTCCTCAACAATCATCCCCTCAAAAGGATATTTGCTTTGGGTCTTTGGGCAAATAAAATTTTCGTTAACCATTATTATTGCAAATCCTTGGTTATATATATATATATATATATATATATATATATATATATATATATATATATATATATATATATATATATATTACGGCAATAATTATTTTTAAATTTGTAATGTCATATATTATTTTTATTGGAATTAATATAAAATATTTGTTTTAAATTTTTATTATGGAATTTTTTATAATTATAATTATATTAATTTTTTATAAAAATTAAGTTTGAAATTAAATTTATAGGTGCTTATTTTTTATTTTCAATTTTTGGGTCCTAAATATTATCAAAATCATTAATTCCAAATTTCACATTATTTGAGATTAACTTTATTGAAATTTTTTATAATTATAATTATATCAATTTTTATAAAAAAATAAGTTTAATTAAATTCATAGGTGCTTATTTTTCTTTCAATCTTTAGTCCTAAACATTATCAAACCATTAATTCCAAATTTCATATTACTTTAACTCAATTTCATTGAAATTTTTTATAATTACAATTATATCAATTTTTATAAAAAATAAGTTTGAAATTAGCTTATTTTTCTTTTCAACCTTTTGGTCCTAAAGATTATTAAACCATCAATTCCAAATTCCAAATTACTTTATTATTTTATATATAAAAAAATTGTAAATTAATTTATATCAATTCCAAATTACTTTATCTTGACTTTATTATTTTAATTATGCCTTAAGGCATTCTTATTTGAAAAAAAACTCCCCTAGATGTATGTGTCCATGTTTGAGCCATTGGATCAAATGTTAGATGATTGAAACGTTTTTAGGCCATTAGATCCATAGGTAAATAGTTTTATATATGTTTTATAATGCTATTTTTTTTTATCAAGTATTTAGGTTTTAGTGACTTTTAAGTTTAAATGATGTTACTAAAAATTTGTTAGATTTAAATAAAATTGATATCATAAAATTAAACTCCCTGAGCAATTAATTTAAATTAAATGGATAAAAAACACTATAAAAAAAAAGTAAAATAACATTTATGTATTTAAATATTACATTTTTGTATCACGATGCTCTCCAACAAAGTATGATAGAAATATTGTTATGTCATGTTTAACATTTTGACTATGTCAAATTACACAAAAATAAAAATAAATAAATTAAATAAAAAGATTGACATAATGTAATGAACACTTTAACTAGGTCAAAATACAATAAAAAAATAATAATAATAAACTATAAAAACAACCCATGGTATTGACCCATGGTATTCATGTGGAATGTAGTTTATTTAAAAGGTGAAATTAAGGTAAGTATTTAGGTTTTGGTGACTTTTAAGTTAAAGGATGTTATTAAAAATTTGTTAAATTTAAATAAAGTTTATATCATAAAATTAAACTCCACACAAACTAATTAATTTAAATTGCATGGATAAAAAAGCATAAAAAAGGAAAATAACTATTTATGTATTTAAATATTACATTTTTGTGTCACAAATGTACCTCTCCAAACAAAATATGATAGAAATGTTGTTATTAAAATAATAGTAAACTATAAAAACAACCCATGGTATTCACGTGGAATGTAGTTTATTTGAAGGGGAAATTAGATAAGTATTTAGGTTTTGGGGAAATTAAGATAAGTATTTAGGTTTTGGGGAAATTAAAATTATTTTTAAATGTTTATAACCATTATTCTTTATATCCAAAGGACATAACGAATCACATGCATAGTGATGGACACGATTAAATTTTAGTGCACATAAAACACCACCCTAAAAATTATATACTCTTGATCAATTTAGAATAACCTAAGATTTCTAGGTGGAGGTGGGTGGTATAGTAATTGATGATGCTTCTTAAAGGAGTAAGGAAATTTAGATAGTAATATCCTTCCACCAAAGCTATAAAGGGAGACTTGTAGATTATAGTTTTAATAAATTGACACTATATGATTAAGAATAAGTTACAAACATAAGTAATAAGATGAATGTACAGGGCAATGGTAATTAATGTTATTCTTTGTACTATTTTTTATTTAGAATAGTTTTATTTAATAAATAAATTTATATATATATTTTTGAAATGAATATTGTTAAATAATAACATTGAGTAAAATGTATTAAATTGATATTCTAATTTTTAAGATATTTATTTCAAAAATTCAAAGAATGGTGAGTTTTTATTTATTAAGCTTTACTCACAGATGTGCAGAGAGAATGAATCTATCTCAAGTCCCAAACAAGATTCTTCTTTATCTTCTTATTCTAGCTTGCACCTTGACACTCTTCCTCTCCTCCTCATTGCCTGAAATTTAAATCATAATAAACTATAAAAAGCCCATGGCATTTACCCATGGTATTCATGTGGAATGTAGTTTATTTAAAGGGAAATTAAGATAAGTATTTAAGTTTTGGTGACTTTTAAGTTAAAACAATGTTATTAAAAGTTTGTTAGATTTAAATAAAATTTATATCATAAGAATTAAACTCCACACAAACTAATTAATTTAAATTGCATGGATAAAAAGCAGAGTATAAAAAAGGAAAATAACTATTTATGTATATAAATATTACATTTTTGTTGCCCAATGCTCTACAACAAAGTATGATAGAAATGTTAGTATGCCTTGTTTAACATTTTGACTATGTCAAATTAAGCAAAAATAAAAATAAAGTAAATTAAATAAAAATATTGACATAATGTAATAGACACTTTAACTAGGTGAAATACAATAAAAAATAAAAATAATAAAAATAAAATAATAATAAACTATAAAAACGACCCATGAGTCAATGACCCATGGTATTCATGGGGAATGTAGTTTATTTAAAGGCGAGTAAGATGGCCTAGATCAATCTCAAGAGCAGAGAGATCAAATGTCTTGATATGCAAAAGCTCTTATAGAGTGAAAAAGAGAATTGATCCATCTCACAAATAGTATAGATCTAAAATACTTATTTAATAAAATTATTTTTAAATGTTTACCACCATTATTCTTTATATACGAGTTGCAATGAATCACATACATAGTGATGGACCTCTTGAGTCAATTTACAATAACCTAAGATTTCTAGATTGGATGTAGAGGTGGGTGGTATAGTAGCGGAGATGCTTCTTAAAGGGTAAGGGAATTTATATAAATTCTGAAACATAAGTAATAAGAGGAATGTACACCAGGGCCATTGTAATTAATGTTATTCTTTGTACTATTTTTATTTAAAATAGTAATTTATATTTGTATTTTTAAATGAATATTCTTAAATGTGTAATTGAGTAAAATGTATTAAATTGATATTCGATTTTAAGATATTTGTTTCAAAAATTCAAAGTATAGTGAGTTTTGTTTTATTAAGATTTACTCTAGATGTGCACAAAATGAATCTATCTCAAGTTCCAAACAATATTTTTCTTTATCTTCTTATTCTAGCTTGCACCTTGACACTCCTCCTCTCCTCCTCCTTGCACAAATTTAAACTATGAGGCACAAGGTAGTTGTTTCATATAGGAAAAGTTAGATATGATAAGAAAAATGTGATACTCTATTGTAATTTTCTCTGAATGTGATGGCAAGTGTGCCCTAAATGTTGAAAATTTTATGTTTAATGTAGTATAAGCTACATGAAAATTTACATTATTTTATACAATATCGAAATCAATGCCAAATATCCAACACCATAGAGAAAGACATGTTCAAAAAATTCAACGAGTTTCTTCCAAATCTCTCTCAATGCTAGAGTTGTTTTCTGATAAAATTGTTTGTTGCTCTTGATGAAAGCCATCGTTGCGCATATACAGAGGGTGGCTACGATAAGAAAAGTGTGATAATGTCTTATAAACTAAAATAGGCCAAAACGGGTCAATGGCCGATGGTATTCATGGGGAATGTAGTTTTATTTAAAGAGAATTAAGATGGCCTATAGATCGATCTCAAGAGCCAAGAGATCAAATGTCTTCATATGCAATGCTCTTTTTTAGAGTGAAAAGAGAATTAGTCCATCTCTCATAAATAGTATAGATCTAAACTAATTATTTAATAAAATTATTTTTAAATGTTTATAACCATTATTCTTTATATCCAAGGTTGCAATGAATCGCATACATATTGATGGACCTCATGGGAATTTTAGTGCTAAAACACCACCTAAATTCTATACTCTTGATCGATTTAGAATAACCTAATATTTCTAGATTGGATGTCGAGGTGGGTGGTATAGTAATTGAGGATGCTTCTTAAAAGGGTAAGGGAATTTAGATGCTATCCTTCCACAAAAGCTATAAAAAGTGAGACTTGTAGATTATAGTTTTAATAAATTGACACTATGTGATTAAGAATAAGTTGCAAACATAAGTAACAAGAGAAATGTACACGAAGTGCAAGTAATTAATGTTATACTTTGTACTATTTTTATTTAGAATAGTTTTATTTAAAATAGTAATTTATTTTATTTTTTAAATGAATATTTTTAAATGTGTAATTGAGTAAAACGTATTAAATTGATATTCTAATTTTTTAGATATTTATTTCAAAAATTCAAAGTATGGTGAGTTTTTTATTAAGCTTTACTCTAGATGTGCGAGGAGAATGAATCTATCTCAAGTCCCAAACAAGATTCTTCTTTATCTTCATATTCTATCTTGCACCCATGACGCTCCTCCTCTCCTCCTCCTAGCACAAATTTAAACTATGAGGCACAAGGTAGTTGTTGCATATAGGAACGAGTTAGATATGATAAGAAAAATGTGATACTCTATTGTAATTTTCTCTACAAATGTGATGGCAAGTGTGCCCTAAATGTTGACAATTTCATGATTAATGTAGTAAAAGCTACATGAAAACTTAAATTATAGTATCACGAAGTATCAAGAAATCTATGCCCAATATCCAACACCATAGAGAAAGACATGTTCACCAATTCGGCCAGTTGATTCCAAATCTCTCTCGGTGCTAAGTTGTTTTCTCGATAAACTTTTTGTTATGATCTTGATGAAAGCCATGATTTATTTTCCATAGGAGCATTTAGCTTTGATAAAGAAAAGTGTGATAATGTGTTATAATTTCTCTAAAAATATGTTCAGTTTTTTCTAATGACTTATTTTTACTAGCTCTTAAGTGATGAAATCCATAGTTGTTATATGATCATTTAGCTCAGTAAAAAGTGTGATATTGTTATAATTTTCTCTACAAATGTGTTGTTGGATTTTTTTCGCAATAAACTTGTTTTTATTGCTCTTAAGTGATAGAAATCCATCTTGATGCATATGGAGCATTTAGCTTTGATAATAAAAGTGTGATACTATGTTATAATTTTCTCTAAAAATGTGATGGAAAGCTTTTATGAATTTTGTAAATTTAATTGTTAATGTACTACAAATGACAAATTGTTCTTCCATATTATGAAAAGCTGTCTTGAGTAGCCAACACAAGAGAACAGAACATGTTAAGCGATTCCATAAATTCTACCTAATATCTACTAGGGTCTTTTGATTCTTTTCTCAATAGCCACTTCTTTACTTCTCTTGAAGTGATGAAGGCCTCCCTCTCCATACCTTTTTACTATCTTCATAAAGAAAAAGAAACCAAATTCATATCAACGATACGAAAAAACAAGAGCTTCACTGGTGAACATGAGGGAGATCACTAGTAAATAACAATGTGATCTTTTGAAAATTTTCCCAAAGATCATGAAGAAACTAATGCACGGGTGACTCAATACAGGAAGTGATCAAGATTAAATATGGAGGAGCGCACCAAAAATACCTTTGATTTTGAAGGTATAAAATCACGATCTATTTATTTATTCGTGAGGCATTCATGTTGGCATGATTAGACGAGGTCTTTAACTTAATAAACATAGGCCTTACATTTTCTTGATATAATTATTTATTAAAATTAATAATTATTTATTTAATGTATTCAAATAATTTTTTATTTATTTTTAAATTAAATTAAAATACACACACACACACACACACACACACACACATATATTCTCTTGACTGATATATCTTATGAGTTTGGTATGTTTTATTATTAAAGGCTTTAGAGGGTTAAAATTATATCTTAGATCTGAGCACATGATTCCATTAAAATTTATGAAACAAATTCAATTTTTACAACTTGTATGTTTTAATAAAATAAATTATTTTGTGTTTGTTTAAATATGTGATTTTGAAGTGATGGCTTATTTAGACGGTATTGTGAAAAATTTGAGTATATCATTAAGGACCCTGAATAGTTCATGTAGCAATTTGTATTACTTATATGAGAATTTACTATCCTTTCTTGCTAATACATCTTACATAATCCATGAAAAAATGTAACCATGTCGCAATGATATATGCTAATCATTTTAGTTTTAATGTTTTGATTGAGGCATGAAGATGCTTCTAATTTTAAATAGAAGTAGTCTTCAAAAGTTCCTAGCTCTATTTTAATTTTTAAATGCATTGAAAACCACATGATAGTATTTACTTCGGTTGCTTTATTTGGACATGTTTCAAGTGAGCATATTGTGCCAAGAAGTTTTCTCATCTTTGAGTTTAAAACCTCTTTTCAATCAAGAAGAAGGCTTAGGAGTTTAAGAGCGTATCTTTCTGGTTGATAACTCTTATCATCATCATCTTTTGAAACCTCCACTGACAGTACTTCATGGAAGCGAGAATTTGCCTTTCATTCCTTCACAATTAATCTTCTTTGCAACATATTATTTCTTTTAGGCTACTCTTTCCTATTCTGTTGCCTTAAGGCGATTCTTTTGCAACATGTGGTGCAATTTCTAGTATAAAAAAAAATTGTAAATAAATTTATATATAATTATTCAAAATAAAGTACACTAATTTCATTAAATTATTTATTTGAAATAGGAATGTTGAAATAAATACATAGCATATATTACTTTAAAGTAATTTTTATAATTTGAAATTCCAAATATCTACATTATTCGCAAGTGAAATCACATTTTTTATTAGATTGAAAAATATTTTGTAAATAATATATATTTTTTATAAAATAACAAATAAGTAAATAATTAGAAAATTTTTAAGTTTACTAAAACAAATCTAATTTATACATTGAAAAAATGTTAAATCCAGATTTATGTTTTTACAGGTGGTATTAGATTAGTTGTATGTCTTTGTTTTTTAACATGGAATTGTTAGCCATATTTAAAAAAGAAAAAATTCAATGTTTTCAAAAATAAAAGATTTCAATGTCCACCTAGTAACTTAGTTTTATATAAAATTTATATCATACCTTGAAAGATAAACTTTCTTTCTAGTTAATAATTTTTGTATATGTTCTAATATGAGGGTGACTTGGGCGCTAAATAAAATATTTCAAGATCTAAATTGATTCAAATATTTCAATACAAAAGTTTGAATATGTAGATATTTGCATGACAAATCAACATATTTATGTTTGTATTTATTCAAAAGAGGTTCACTTTAATAATATAGGTTGTAACTAAAGATGGCAATATAAACATATTTAAATGAGATGACATATATTAGAATTATTTCATCTCCTTAATAAAATCAAGTAAAAAACCTCTCTGAAATTATTTTTCAATCAAGTCTTCAACAATCTCTTTGTTTGTCAAATCTAGGAAACTGCATGGCATGCCCCACTAAATGTAGAAGTTATTAAATATTACCACTATAGATCCATCTTAAGGAGACATATTAAATATTAGCATGCATTGAGAGCGATCAAATATAAAAATCTCTTTTAGAATGAAAAAAATGAAGAAGGAATTCTTGATTAAAGGGGTGTATTAAAGGTTGGCCAGCAAGCTAGTTTTCTTTGAAAGAGAGTCAACGAACTGGTGGAATTTTTTATGAATTGTGGCATGATTATCTTAGCCAAAAACATTTTTAAATGGGGAATTTAGTATTGCTAAGGTTAAATAACTAAACTTCCCATCAGGAGTTAGTACCACACTCTCTCCTAATTTCAACAAGAAATAATGATCCTTCGAAATGTGCAGAAAATTATTTTCCCCACAAAGAGGACATTAGGGGAATTTTGAGGTCTAAAATAGGCCTCCTAAGGAAAATGTACAATCAAAATTCACTTTATGAGAACCAATCACATTTTAGGGGATGACATCATCCCTAATGGTTGAGATGGCATTGCTTGAGTTAAAGGTACTTACTTGTCACGTTCTCAATGGTGGATAAAAACTCATAGTTAACCATGGTAGTGCTCTAAGTAGTTTTAAAGTCAAAGTAAAGTACTAATAATAAATGTCATTTCACACTTTTTAAATAAAAATATATTATTGTCATTTCATATTTCTTGAAAGAAACAATGCATATCCCTATACATTTATTATATTATATTATATTATATTATATTTATATAGTATATTAATTACATGTTATTGTACAATTTAAATAATATAAATTTTAATTAATAGCATATTATATAATTAAGAATTTATAAATTTATATTTATATTTTATTTTAAGTTTTTTTTTTTTTTTGGTAAGCCGAGGTAAATCCTTTCCAATTTCTATTACTTTAAAAACGGGCATCAGATATACAAAAAATTTAGACTTCAACCTACCTGTAGGAAACCAGGTCTGTTGGGCATCTAAGTACAAAGTATGTCAACCAAAACATAAACAGTCTTAATAACCTATACAATATCTGATGATACTTAATATCTAAGTCTAGATATATAAATATTAACATTAATCAAAGAGTAATAGCTGCTAAAAGAGAAAAACGATAACTTTAAACATGATAGCATTAATCATCCTCTGATTCCATAGGAGCTGGATCTTTGGCACTGAACATTCAACTTCAACCTGGTGCATGGACCTAATATCCTTTTCCATCCTCCCTAATCGAGCATACTAATGTAGCTGTTTGAGATTAATTTCCTGAATATTTTTGTTAATATCTGCCAGGGTAGACTCCAGCTTGGACTCTGCCATCACTTGAGTTGACATGATTTCTTTTGATAACAAGGATTTGATCAACCAGTAAGTTCTAATAGACTGTTGAAACAGAGAGATGCGACCTCGTGTGTGCCCAGGGTCAGTCACAACATTCTGCATATCCTCAAATGCCATTTTATCTTCCATATCCAATTTATCTACAACTTCACTTTCCCATCCAAAAATATGAGTTCGAACATAATTAGGAACCTCTGACACATACGAATGGACAAGCAGCTCTAGAATCTTCTTCATACATTTTCTTCCTCTCTTCTTAGGCTACTGGGAGATTGGTTGTTTGCCTTTGTCTCCCTTTGGCTTTCTGTCGCGTGTTTTCTTCACTATCTTCGAGTAACCAAGAATTAAAGCTTCTGATACTATCAAACAAACAACACAACCATTACAAAGAAAAATCGGAGACCTACCAACATTTTTCAAACAAGCTAACCAACATTTTATATTATCCAGGTTACCCGACTCAATAAGAATTGAACCTAGAAACAGAGGCCATATATTAAAATAGGGATGACAAGGAAAAATTTTCTTCCTCCCATAACTCGTATTCTTCACCCAAACCAACAGAAAATCCTGATATTCCCCCCTCGATTCCAACAACACCCTACAATGAAGAAGGCCGATTAAAGAAAGACAGAAGGAAACCCACCTGAATATTTGATCAGAATGCAGAGGAAGAGGCACAATAATGATCCCAATTCTACCCGGATTGCCACCCAAAATAATTTTAGGATCTGGCAAGCTAAAAACAGAAATAACAGCATAACCCCACAGGCCAGCAAATACAACAGGATTTATCAAGGAGCCAACTAGAACCCCAAAACTGACACACTGGCAGCAACCAATTCCTGAATTTTCCAGCATTTTCAGAGACCCATTAAAAATTCGAGCCACTGAACAGATACATAAATAATTTAAAACCGCCATATTTACTAAGCTTAATATGGAAGAAGGTATAAAAAATAGTACCCATCTTCCCCAACCGCAGCAATCTTTCTTCAGTAAATAAAACGAAGTAGTAGAAAAGAGAACGAGAAACCACCAAACAAATTCCTGCATATACCTAACTTCAACCAGATTCATCATTTGCTCAGACCAGAACCTACCAATACCCCATTCAAACAGATAATCTAAAAATACCATGGCTACTTTCCTCATGTGGTGAAAATATGAAGCCTTCGGCATAGAAGAGAGATATAATAATACATACTGATTTACCTCCTGAACCGTCACCTTAGTTCTTCGCTTCAATTCACCCTAGAATTCTGGGTAACAACCTTCCCAGAAAATCAAAATAACGAAAATCATTCCCTGTCCATGCATATTACTTTGCTGCCAGCGCTTTTTCCCACGATCCCTTAACAGGCATGCTAGCTTTCCCAGCTGGAAACCGCACTCAACTCTCCGCATTTATTATGCTAATTGATGACTGTCATTTCTCCCAAGCCACTTACTCACCTTCTTCATGCGGCAACCACATGGTATCCTTTGCTCCCCATGCGGCAGGACTCGTCCACCAATGCCACCGGTACTACACCCCGATCGGGGAATTTATTTTAAGTTATTTATGTAAAAAGGACAAATGCATTACTTGTTCAATGATAATGACTTTTTCTTGAAAATCTCATTCTTATTTATAGTCATATCAATACAATTTTTTTATTAATTTTATTTTGGTACAACTTTTGAATTGAATGTAACTATGGTTACATGGATTTTGGTGCAAAAAGTGAATTGCATATTCATAAATATTATTTTATTGGTTTAGCTATTATTTTATTATTTCCTTAGGAGGCCCATTTTAGACCTCAAAATTCCCCTAATGAGTCCCCTGGTATGCTCTAATATGTAAATTGTCATGGAGATTTAACTAGAATAATTCATCATAACATATCTAATAAAATACTAAAATATTTACTCTAACTCTCTTTAAATCAGAGATTATTTATTTACTATTTCATGCTTAAATGAATAAGCATGAAATAGTAAGTAAATAATTTCCCCTAAACTTATCTCTCTCTCTCTCTCTCTCTCTCTCCATATCTATCTTCCTACCTCCCTCTCTTTTTTTCTCTCTTATTCCCTCTCACCCCCTCCATCTATATCTCTATCTCACCCCACCCCTCCCCCCCCCCTCTCTCCTTCTCTATCTCTCTATATCAGCTTAAAAAGATATTCCCTTGCTCTCTCCTTATCTATCTATCTCTCCCTCCTCCTCTCCCTCTCTATCTCTTCCCCCCCACTCCCCACCCCTCTCCCTCTCTCTCTCTCCTTCTTATCTTTCTATATCAACTTAAAAAGGTACTCCCTCTCTCTCTCCTTATATATCTATCTCTCCCTCCCCCTCTCTCCCCCCCCTCCCCCCTCTCTCTCTAAGCCCACAAACATACACACCCTCTCTCCATATCTATATATCTAACTCTCTCTAGCTCTCCTTCCTTCTTCCTGATTTGAAACTTCAAAGGCACTTCAAATTTATAAACAATATCTTTTAATCATGAGATGGGCTTAACATATTAAGTTACAATACATCCATAAATATGTTCATTTCATCTTAAAATCATAACTTTAAATTGCATGTAAAAATACTTAATCCAATCACGAATAAAAAGAACATGCAAACATCAAGGAATGATAACAAAGTTCACCCCCTCCACTGGGCTATGTCTCTCGATTCACCTCCAACAGGACGAATCGATTTTATTTTCTTTTTAAAATGAGGAAGATGTACATATCAAAAATACCTCTAAAAGATATGTGGAGCTCTCCAAGTTCTCCACAAAATGAAGCTTTCCAATAGCTTCTCAAAATTAATCTCTCAAGCTCTCCAAAACACTCATAAACTCTCATGTTTTACAAAGTACATAAGACGGCTTTATATAGCTCTAAATATTCCAAAAAAAAGGAGAAAATATCTACTTAGATCCCCTACTTCAAGGAGAAAATAACTCTCTTATCCCTTAAAATATTCCCATGAGATATATGTGGAGGAGATCTCTCTAATCCTACTATCAAGGGCCTTATCCAATACTGTAGGTATGAGAGTAATCACATAAGACTCTCAACTTGAACATGAATTTATAAATTGAATTTTGAAGAAATATTCGATCATAACTTCGAAATCTATTTTACAAAAAAAAAAATTAAAATTAAAACATGAGCACATTTACAATCAAATTGAAAACACCCTCAATCTAGGCTTCAAATTAGTTTTTCTTCACCATGGTGCTCATTGGGAAAAGTGTCTAGATCCTCCTGGATCACTTCCTCTCTCTCTTCCCCTTCTCTCTCTCTCTCTCTCTCTCTCTCTCTCTCTCTCTCTCCATATCTATCTCTCTTCCTCCCCCTCTATTTGTCTCTCTCTTCTTCCCTCTCTCCCCCTTCATCTATATCTTTATGTCCTCTTGTCTCTCCTTCTCACTCCCAAAACATACACACTCTCTCTCCATATGTATCTATCTATCTCTCCCTAACTCTTCCTCTCCCTGACACTCTCTCTCCCTTCTCTCTCTCTCTCTTCCACTTCTCTCTCTCTCTCTCTCTCTCTCTCTTCAACTTCTCTATATATATCTATCAAATTGCAATAAAGTATGATTCAACTTGTTCTATCCTAGCTCAGGAATCCTACTTTACTATAATTCAATATGCATTGTCATCAATGGTCTAGTATTTCTTGGCTTATCTCTTTCAACCTTGTCCTTATTCTTCTGTTTACCCTCTCTTAGTCCCAACAGAAATAAAAGTAGACAAAAATTTCAAAAGAGACCCCCACCCCTCCACCAAGATTCACTTATCTCCAGGAGTTAGACAAAGAACCGTAACTGGCATAACTGTCTAGAAGTTAAGTGATTTCTTTAGATATTTTCCCCAAAGTTCCAAGTTTTCCTATGTTTCCTTAATTAAATATACACATCATAATATGTATTTATTCCTAATATTTATTTAACTTCCAAATCATTAATTATGAAGTTTTGTTTATCAAAATAATGGACAATAGTTCATAGTACATTTAAAATGACCATCAATTACCAGGAATAACTGGGGATATTACATATTCCCCCCTAGATCGTAACACCGTCCTTGATGTTCTATTCTTGCTCCTGAAATAGATAAGGATAAATATATCGCATTACACCTTCATCTTCCCAAGTGGCCTCTTCCATGTTGAAGTGTTTCCATTGCACTTTAACTTGGGTGATATCTCATTCACACAACATTGTTTCATTCTGATCTAGGATACATAGGGGTTCAACCAGAAATTCTTTGTCTGGTTCTACCTGTATAACACGTAGCGTGAAGTTTAGTTTCTTGAATTACTGGGTTAATATATTTACTTTAACTTATATACATTACCTATATATCCTGCCAATTTATTACATGACTAGGGTCGTATATGTATTTCTTTAGTAATGACACATGAAATACGTTATGAACTTGCATATAACTTGGTAATGCAATTTTGTAAGCTACAAGTCCTATTCTTTCCATAATTTAGAAAGCTCTGCAAACTCTATGTACTAATTTATTGCAACCATCACATCTCAAGGTGCTTATTTTTGGTTTCACTTTCACAGAAACATGATCCCCCACCTGAAAATCATTAAATACTCTTCTTATCCGCGTAAGATTTTGGTCTATCTTGTGTTGCTTTCAAATTATGTTTTACTTTCTTTACTACTTGCTCCATCTTTGGAGCATATCTAGCCCCAACATCAACCTGCGCTCAGAGTTACCTCGGTTAACAAGAGACCTACATCTCCTTCCATGTAACGCCACAAAAGGAATCATTTTTAATTACTTGTGGTAGTTATTATTACACGCAAGTTCCACTAAATGGAGGTACTACTCCCATTTTACCGGCTGTCGTATTACGTAGATACACAACATATCTTCCAACACTTTATTTACCCACTCTATTTTCCCATTAGTCTGGAGGTGGTAGGTTATATTGAATTGAACCCGAGTTTGAGAAGAGAGCCTTCCAAAATGCATATGTAAACTTTGTGTCTCTATTTTAAATCATTACCTTTGGTATTCCATGTAATTGAAATATTTCTTTCATGAATATATCCGCATTCTGAACAGTATTGTATGTAAATTTGATAGGGATAAAGTGTGCCACTTTGCTCAGCTTATCTACTACCACCATGATTGAATCATTCTGTTTTTTTATTTTTGGTAACCCAATTATGAAGTTCAATGTTATCATACCCTATTTCCATTCAAGTATGGGGAAAGGTGAAGTCCAATGTTATCATATCCTATTCCATTTAGGTATGGGCAAACGGTGAAGTAGACTAGTTGGGTTCTAGTGTGTTGCTCTTACTTGTTGCTATTCCAAAAATTTAACCAAGTATTCCATCATATATCTTTGCATTATGGGCCAAATTTATTTATTTTTTATAGCAGAAAATAATTTATGATATCCAAGATGAGAAGCATAAGGTTTCCGGTGGAATTAATCCAATAAAAACCGCTTAATTATTGACTGATTAGGAACATAATTTCTTCCTTTAAAACTCAACAAACCATTATCGTTTTTCTTTCAAAGCTAGTTAGTTTTTCTTTTAAAGAAAAACTAGTTTTCTTTTGGCACCTTGGTTTTGTTTACTTTACTGCCAAAAAAACTTATATTCAAGGTCTTTATTTTCTCCTTCCTTGATTTTCTCTCAAAGGTAAAATTCAACTTTGCTAAATGTGAGTCTGTAAACATGCTACAACTTTTTTCTTAACACATCAGCCACATGATAGAAAAGGAGAGGAAAAGGGAGAGATAGATAGATAGATAGATAATGAGAGAGAGAGGGAGAGATTATGTTTGTGGGTTGATATAGAGAGATAAAGGAGAGAGAGGGGGAGGTAAAGCTATAGATGGAGGGTGTGAGAGGGAATAAGAGGGAGAAAAAGAGAGGGATGTAGGAAGAGAGATATTTATGGAGAGAGAGAGAGAGAGATAAGTTTAGGGGAAATTCTTTATTTACTATTTCATGCTTATTTATTTAAGCATGAAATAGTAAATAAAGAATCTCAGATTTAAAGAGATTTAAAGTAAATATTTTAGTATTTTATTAGAAATGTTATAATGAATTCTTCTAGTTAAATCTCCGTGACACTTTAAATATTAGAGCATGCCAAGGGACTCCTCTTTGTGGGGAAAATACTTTTCTACACATTTCGAAGGATAATTCTTTCTTGTTGAAATTAGGAGCAGAGTGTGGTACTAATTCCAAAGTTATTTTCACTTTGTACACTTATTTTCTTTGCTATGGATAAAGGGCTTGAATCTATCCATGATTCAAGAGTCATTGTTAATTGGTTAGTGTTTGATAGGAGGTTTAGTTCTTCAACCTTAGAAATACTAAATTCCTCATTTAAAAATGTTTTTGGCTAAGATAATCATGTTACATATTCATCAAGAATTCCACCAGTTAATTGACTCTCTTTCAAAGAAAACTAGCTTGTTGGCCAACCTTTAATACACCCCTTTAAACAAGAATTCCTTCTTCAGTTTTTGCATTCTAAAATATATATTTAGATTGATCCCTCTCAATGCATTCTAGATACCTATTTAAGATGGATCTATTCTTGTAATATTTAATAACTTCTACATTTAGTGTAGTATGCCATGCGGTTTCCTAGATTTGGCAAACATAAAATTTTGAAGTCTTGAATGAAAAAGTATTCAATAGAGGTTTTTCAATTGATTTTATTGAGGAGATGAAATAATTCTAATATATATCATCTCATTTAAGCATGTTTATATTGTCATATTTTACTAAAACCTATATTATTAAAGTGAATCTCCTTTGAATAAATACAAACATGGATATGTTGATCTCTCATGCAAATCTCTGCATCTTCATACATTTGAATTGAAACATTTAAATCAATTTAGATCTTGAGATATTTTATTTAAGGCCCAAGTACATTTGAATTGAAATATTTTAATCAATTTAGATCTTGAGATGTTTTATTTAGGGCCCAAGTCTCCCTCATATTAGAACATAGACAAAACTATTAACTAGAAAGAAATTTTATCTTTCAAGGTATAATATAAATTTGATATAAAACTAAGTTACCTAGGTGGACATTGAAATCTTTTATTTTTGAAAACATTGAATTTTTTCTTGGCTAGACATACAAATAATCAACTACCACTTGTAAAAAAAAAAAAAAAGCATCTTGCTTTGAAATATTTAAATCTCGATTTTACATTTTTTCAATGTATAAATTAGATTTATGAAAAATAAATTTTCACCTTGTCACTAAAAATTATAATAATTTAATTATATCATAGGAAGGTAATATTATGAAATCAAATATGAAATTATCTACAATATAAAATAATGTAATCATCATTACATTAATAAAAATTTCTAATTATTTACTTATTTGTTATTTTATAAAAAATACATATTATTTACAAAATATTTTTCATTCTATTAAACAATGTGATTTCACTTACAAATAATGTAGATATTTTTAATTTCAAGTTATAAAAATTGCTTTAAAGTAATATATGCTATGTATTTTTTTAATCATCCCTAATTCAAATAAATAATTTAATGAAATTAGTGTACTTTATTTTGAATAATTATATATAGATTAATTTACAAGTTTTTATATATAAAATAATAAAGTCAAGATAAAGTAATTTGAAATTTGGAATTGATATAGATTAATTTACAATTTTTTATATATAAAATAATAAAGTTAACATAAAGTAATTTGGAATTGATGGTTTGATAATGTTTGGGACCCAAAGGTTGAAAAGAAAAATAAACAGTTGAGGATTTAATTTCTAACTTATTTTTTTATAAAAATTGATATAATTATAATTATAAAAATATTCAATAAAGTTAAGTTAAAGTAATGTGAAATTTGGAATTAACGGTTTGATAATGTTTAGGACCCAAAAGTTGAAAGGAAAAATAAGCACCTATAGATTTAATTTCAAGCTTGTTTTATTTTTATAAAAATTGATATAATTATAATTATAATTATAAAAAATTTCAATAAAGTTATGGATTTAGTTTCAAACTTTTTTTTTATAAAAATTGATATAATTATAATTATAAAAAAATTCAATAAAGTTAACATAAAGTAATGTGAAATTAGGAATAAATAATTTGATAATGTTTAGGACCCAAAAATTGAAAAGAAAAATAAGCACCTATGAATTTCATTTCAAACTTATTTTGTATAAAATTTGATATAATTATAATTATAAAACATTTCCATAATAAAAATTTAAAACAAATATTTTATAATAATTCCAATAAAAATAATATATGTTTAGAAATTTAAAAATAATTAATTTCCATTTGAAAAATAAGAATATATATAGATCTATATCACCAAGGATTTACAATAATAATGGTTAACGAAAATAGTATTTGAGTAGCACCCAAAGCAAACTGAAGTCATCCTCCATATGCTCAAAGATCTATATCCATATCCTTTTGAGGGGATTATTGTGTTATGATATGAGGAGATTTGTGAACCAATGGACCAAACCGCATAAGCTGGAAAATCTGGTCCCTCCATACAATTCATCTTTAAAAAAAAATTAGAAAGCCCTGGTCAATAACTCACTCCACATGGCAAACTCAAATAACATCAAATAGGCATATATCAAAACACCGTGTTGTCTAAATTAGCACACCCAATTCAAAATTCATGATCAGATCTGTAATCCAAATTCAAAATTCATGATTAGATCCATAATCCATAATTTTGACTGAAGATATATTTTAATATCCATGAGTGTTTTCTGTTGCAATGGATCATTCAAACGATATTTCTCTCATTTAAACGTATACCTTCTCATCTCTGCGGAAGCTGCAAGTAACGATGACTCACGTAGATCCGCTCCCTCCCTACGATTCATGTTGTAAATATTACAAAGCCTGCAAATCTTTAGGCCCCTGACATCGTGAGCTCGAGTAGCCATCTCTGGGGTTTTGAAGGAGCCGAGCAGACTCAAACTTCTTCGTAAAAAAATGACTGATACATGAACGGACCACATAGGATCCACGAAAGGATAGTTACCATCTACTAAGAGGAGCTCACCTACCAAGAGGAGCTCGCGAGAACGAGCTTTTGTGCCTGGATATTGGAGAGAGCTCACGAGAACGAGATTTTGTGCCTGGTGCTAAGGGTGCTGATTATGGTGCTCCAAAGGCCGAGTTCATCAATCAATCTCTAGAGGAAAATGAAATAAAAATCCATCGGGTCCGTATTCAAAATCCTATTGCAAAAATTAAGCGCGCAAATTTGAAATTTGAAAATGGGCTTGAAAATGGGCAATGTATGTATGCATAAACATGTTTACTAGCCCGTGAGCCCGTCACATGATGGATGCCGCATAGCATGCCTACGTATGATAAATGGCCACTATCAGGTGCATTAAAAGCCCGATTTGATAACAGGCTGGCACATGAAACGTAGGTGCGTCGGAGGGGTTGGAGGAATGCTGGCGGGAACCGGGAGTTTTTCCGGCTGACGAAATCTGGGCAATTCCTCCGCCTAGTTAGACTATGCCATTTTTAATTAATTAATAGATGAAAGGGTTGACCATGTGTGTTTCGAATGGCCTTGTATAATTAAGAGATGATGAAATGGTTTACAATTTTTTTTTATTAATTTTATCTTCTTTCCTTTCCATTTGGTACTATCTTGTTATTTTATATTCAAAGCAAGTTATAATAGATAGTGATTTGATGATCTCAATCTTCTTGGAAGAAACCAAGTGGGTTGGCCACCTTAATGCATTAAAATCCAGCCAATATTGAAGATGTTTCATTTTTCTACTCGCCGCATTAGAAAGTTCACTATTTAAACCATTTACAAAGTAACGACTTAAAACCAAAGCCTTGATAATGGCTCTAATAATAAAGTTGTCAATCTCTCCAGTTTCTCTTTTGATCCCTCTGTTTATAATATTTTGTAGAAAGGCTTCAATTTTTCCTTTGCCCCTAGGAAAATTCGTATTCATGATATTATTTGTGACATAGAATTTGGTATTAGGGATTTACCGGATTCCTCCAAGGACATCATTAGACAGGACTGTGCGATGATCTTAAGGAAAGCCAAACCCCCCAAGAGTAACCTAAGTAAGCTCGAATTTGAGGCTTTAAAATATTTAAATAATAATAAGGATATTGTTATTCTTAAAGCTGACAAAGGTGGTGCAGCTATCATCCTTAATAAGGAGAATTATAGGAAGAAAATGTTAGATCATTTGGAGAATAGTGGGAGCTACAAGAAACTTGCCAAAAATCCCTTAAAAAAGGTCTCAAAGGAAGTTGCTGATGCTATTAAATCAAATAGCATGGTGAGCTCCTTGAGTAAGAAGTTGATTGAAAGCAACCCCCTTACTCCAAGAATCTATGGTCTTCCAAAAATCCATAAGGATGGTGCTCCCCTCAGACCTATTGTTAATACAATTGGGGGTCCGAATTTCCTTCTCGCCAAGTTTTTAGCCCTTAAACTTAAGCCCCTCGTAGGTCGTACAGAATCCTTTGTTAAGGATTCCTACTCTTTTGTTAAGGATTTGAAGGAAGTTAAGTTGGATATTGATGATAGATTTGTTAGTTTTGATGTTGTTTCACTTTACACCAATATCCCCATCAATGAGGCTATTGACGTTATTAATCGCATTACTGATCTAGACACAGCCCATTTAGTAAAAATTTGTTTAACCTCCACTTTCTTTAGTTTTGAAGGTGAATTCTATGAGCAAACATGTGGTGTTGCCATGGGTTCTCCCCTTTCCCCGATTGTTGCGAATCTGTTTATGGAGGACTTTGAATCTAGGGCTCTTTACTCAGCTCTTTTCCAGCCAAAGTTATGGAAAAGATTTGTTGATGATACTTGTGTGGTCTGGCCTCATGGCAAAGATAAGTTAGATCAATTTTTCCTTCATCTTAATAGCCAATCTAGTTCCATATAATTCACCATGGAACATGAGGTGGATGGTAGCCTTCCTTTCCTTGATGTACTTATCTCTAGAACTGTTGATGGTTCTTTCTCCCATCAAATTTTTCGAAAGAAAACTCATACTGAGCAATATCTTCATGCTAGCTCCCACCATTTCCCTGCTCAAAAATTAGGCGTCCTTAGCACCCTAGCCACAAGGGCGCTAAGAATCTATGATGAGTCTCACCTTGAGGGGGAAAAGGCCCATCTGTTGAATGTCTTTTGTAATAATGGTTATAGTGTGTCGCAGGGCCTCAAAGGTTTCCTCAAAGCGGAGAAAGGTCCTGTTAAAAATAAAAATAAAAAAGAACCTAGTGAATGGTATGGCAGTGTCAGCCTTCCGTTCATCCAGGGTACCACTGATAAGATTGCTAAAATACTTAAAAAGCATAAGGTTTCCTCTTATTTCAAGCCCCTTAATACAATTCGCAGTTCTCTAAAATCAGTTAAAGATCCGATTGACCCCAGGGATGGAAAAGGTGTCTACATCATTCCATGTTCCTGTGGGACTCCTTACATTGGTGAGACGGGTCGGTCCGTTAATCAAAGGATCTGTGAGCATGCTGCTGATATCAAGCATAGAAGATCTCGCTCATCCGCCTTAGCTGAGCATGCAAAAAAGACTAACCATCATGTTTGCATAGAAGATGCTAAGGTCATTGCTAGAATCGACCATTTCCATCATCGTAAGTTGAGAGAGGCTATTGAAATTGAAAAAAGGCCCGTTAATCTCAATAGAGATGACGGTTGGAATATCAGCAGATGCTGGATTCCTGCCTTATATTCTTGATTATTATTATTATTATTATATATGTATTTATTTATTTTTATTTTATTTTATGTAGTTATTTTTACTTTATTTATTTGATTATTTTTATTTAAAATATATATATATATATATATATATATATATAAAATAATAATAATAATCATAATAAATAAAATAAAAATAAATAAAAATAAATAACAATAATAATAATAATATTAATTAATTAATTAAAATAAAATAAAATATTTTTATTTATTCTTATTATTTATTAATTTATACTTTATTTTTGTTTTCATTTATTTATTAATTTTTATTTCTTATGTTTTTGGTTATTTTTATTTTTATTATTTATTTATTTTTTAAATTTATTTATTTGTTTTTTAGACTCTATGTTTGACTATTTGATAGATGGTTTGTTATAATTAAATTATATGAATAAAAAATTAATTATATTTATTAATTAATAATAATAATTAATTATTATATAATTTAATCAAAATTTACAAAAATTTACATATATACACCACGATTTGTTAAATTACTTACCATTATATTAATTAATTGGTCAATTAGTTGTATAAATATATTAAAGGTTTTATAAATAAATAAAATAATAATAATAAATAAATAAATAAAAATTAATTAAATAAATAAATAATGGAATATTTACTTTTTCAGAGTCAAACTAGCCGTTATCCTAACGGCTAGTTGAGCCATTTCTACATCTATTTATACTTAATGTCTGGATCTGATCTCTCACATAGTCCTGATGATGAACCACACTGGTTGGTTCGAAACGCGTCGACCACGTTCTTTTGCATGTAATTATTACCGAAAGAATTTCTACTAAAAAAAATAAAAATATTATTCATATAAAAGTAAAGATTAAACTAAGATACTATCCATGTGATGACTCAATTGGAGCTAGGTCCTTTCCGTAGAGCCTGGCATGTCTGCTCTCTGCATCTGTTGAATTTGCTTCTCAATTTGTCCAATAAGGTCTTCAATTCTCCCAATACAGTCCGTTGCTTGGTACTGAGTCACCTTGATATGTTGAATCTAAATATCAATATCCTGAAGTAATTCCAACATTTTTGGTTCTTGGTTCTCGTTACATGGACAAAGACTCTGGATATCCTTAGCCAGAAAACACTTCATAATCCAATAAGTGTTGATTGTTTGATTGAACAGTGAAAGATGACCTCTAGTAATTCCAGGATCAGGAATAAAGTCCAGAATTTCCGCTTCTACTTGATTGTCTTCCTCATTTCCCTACCATAAATTGTCTAGAGCTTTTCAAAATTATAAATTTAAAGCCATGAAATATCTACAACTTTTCAAAATTATAAATTTAAATTAATTTTTTCAAAGTGCTGAATTTATTTATAAATTTATAAATATAATTTATCTAAAAAATATATTGAAAAAATCATTTAATAGTTAGTTAAACATTCCATTTTTAATAATTAAAAGTGTTTTGTTACTGTAATTCTGTTTTATAGACTTTAAGTTATAGACTTTATGGAAAGTTTGTTGAAAGGAAACTCTTGTTTAGATTTACAGAGTTTGCGGTTTGTTCGAAAGGAAATTAGATTTTAAGATAGCTTAAAAATATTTAGTGCGAATCGGCAAGCTATGTTATGTTTTTCTATATATTTTTTTAATTATTATGATGCATGTGGAAGTTTGTTTTTCTAAAGAAACCACTTCCCGGAACTAAAAACACAACGTTTTAGTGTGAACGATAAAAGATTGGGTTATATGTTCTTATTGTTAGGTATGAAAGGAAACGAGCTTTAATATGATTTAAAATTATTTAGTTTGTGGGATGGATGTTTTAATTCTTTTTATTATTATAGGTTTGGAAGGAAACTAACGGTATATAACATAACGTTATGCAGTCTGAATCAGAAATGTATATCGTTATTAATACTAATATAATTATAATTATATATTTTAAATTTTGAAATTTATTTTATATTAATAATTAATTTCCAGATATTTTATAAGTTTATATTATTTGTGTTAGTTTTTGTTTATTTTGTAATAGTGTTTCTAGAATTGTAATTTAATTATTAGGTGGGCGGTAAGGATTTAATTTCCATAGAATATTCTAAAAATATTTTAAGAAAAAAAATACAAATTTCAGATTGAGATTTATCTTTAAAGTAGTTATGTTCATTTTTTTCATGTTAATTAAATTGCGTAATCTAAAAAAAATTGTCATATGAACAAGTGTCATATAAAGTGAGTTATGATTTTATGAACAAATGGTATTGATAAGCCATGGTATTTACCTATGGAAATATAACAAAGCCTATTTATAGATTAAGAATATCCATGGTAAAGTGAAAGTAAATCTCCATGGTAAAGTGAAAGTAAGTCTCTACAATTAAGAACATTGTTCCATATTTTGATGATTGATGGTATATGATTCATTTCAGTGGTTTGAATCGCACATCTTCACCCATGAGTTAGCTATTCAAAAATCATGAGAAATTAATTAGTTGCAACTAAATCTCATGGAAATGGTGATTCATTTCAGTAGTTTCAATCCCACATCTTCACTCATGAGTTGACTATTCAAAAATCATGAGAAATTAGTTACTTACAACTACCTATCATAGGAATGGTCATAGATGAATAACTTAATTAAAGTAGTTGAATCTCAAAAATGATATCAAACATTATTCCATATTTTTTTTTAAATGTATGTATTCAATTTATATATGATTTTTTTTATATAAACTAGTCTTTAAATCCAATCCAATTATGATCTATCAGAGGTGGAGAAAGATCAAATAACTTTTAACTCTAAAGATTTGATCCTTCTATAAACTTAGTAAATCTAACCTAATTTAATTATTAATAGTAATTATAATTGATATTATTATTATTATTATTATTATTATTTTATAAAATTTTAAAAATAAAAATAATTTAATTAATAATTATAATTATTAATTTTATTAATTTAAATTAAATTTTTATTTTTAATGTCATGCAACCCTGCAATATTCCACTCCACGGTGTCTTTATAGCGGTTATGAAGCCCGACAAGGTAGAGATAACGTCAAGCAAGAGAGATATTTAACCAGCCCTACAGCAAAATTGGACGTTATGAAACCCTACAGATATGTGGTTAGCACTTCCTTTATAAATTTTTTAAGTGCACATTATTTATTTTTATTTTTTTATTTTAGCATTTTAATATTATTCTTCTAATTCATACTTTTTCGGAGCATAGTTCTGAATTTAAAAATTGGAAAAAGTTTATAAAGTTGATATTTTTTTATTTTCTCTGCTTTTATATATTTATTGTATATATATTCATAAACACTTTTTATTAAAAACCATTTAGTATTACCTAGGGGTAAATTACTCTTACTAAAAGTAAATTAAACTATATATATTATGAAAATAAACTTGTGCATCTAAAGCATATCACATTTATATAAACTAAAAGTAAGTTATCCTAAATAATATAAGAGTATGGAAAGAAACTTGTGCACCTATTACACATTACAATTATATAAATTAAAAGCAAAATATAAAATAACTTTAAAGAAAATTGGAGTGAAAAAAGTAATTTTACGTTAACTCTATTTCTAGACACTCGTGATTCTTCTTGTGACCTTACTTAAACCAAATATTTTTCATGAATCCAAGAGTAATGAAATGTTGACTTGCAATGCTAAAAAAATAAATTCTATGAATCCAAAGGTAATGAAATGTTGACTTATACATATTTATTAGAATAGACATTAGAATTCATGAGTCCAAAGAGTATGAAATGATCACCTACAAATATTAAATAGTAACACTCCTAATTATTTTCAGTAATCTTATTAAGAGTAATGAAATGTTGACATACAATGCTAAAAATTCAAGGGTAATGAAATGTTGAATTATACAGATTGATTAGAATAGACACTCTTTTTGAGACATTATTTTAACCAAAAAAATTAATGAGTCTAAGAGTATGGAATGATCACCTACATATATTAAATAGTAACATTCCTAATTCTTTTCAGTAATCTTATTAGGTTAAGAGGAACATTCTACATTGGTATATAGGAGATGTGTAATTTTTTTGTCTTCAATTTGTATATGAGTGTCTTTTAAAAATAAAATATATTCGAAAGAAAAAAAATGTAAAGAAAGGAATATAGCTTATGAATATAGTTCAATTGGTGATATTATGTAAACTCTAAAATTCCTTGTTTTTAGGTTTAACTCCCCATGGATCAAAAATGAATATATAAATTTGGTTAGCATTCACTAAAAACATTATAAAGAATCAATAATATCACTCCCACTTTCTTTCAAATTCTTGTTAATATTAGTTCATTGTGAATTTTACATTTTGAAGGATGTGGAGGTTTCATAAAACAATTTATTTGATATCTATTTCATTGGATACGGCTTTGTGTGTGCGAGAGAGAATAATATTTTGACATTGAAAATGAAGAAGTAATTAAATGTAAAATAATAAAGATATGTGAAATTAATTCAATTCTTAATATAAACTTGATATGTTTCTTTTAAAAAATATTAATAGAAATGAAATTCTTCAATGTATATCATAAATAAAATATTCCAATGTCAACTATGCATATATGCTTATATTATACAAAGAAATCAAAATAAAATTCTTGTCCTTAAAATATTCTCAAACATTTAAAGAGTCTCACTCTTTTACTTTTTGGCTCTTTTCATGTATATTTTTGAGTGGATTTTTTCTAAACCATAAAAGAAAATATTTTAGAATTGGAAATTGAAGTTGTGCAATCTACAAAATCCATCTTAACCCTAGATTTGTAAAGGGTTCTAGAGGGACTAAATCTCTTGAATCGCAAAATTTTTTCAAGTTTTTCACTCTAAATTAGGATTTCATATCAAAAGATTTTATCCATCTAAAAGCTTATTAAATCTTATGTTAAGATGAATCTATACTAATTTAAACTGAATCTTTCTCATGAAGCTAAAATGAATAGAAAACTAACCCCAATTATATTAATTGTAAACAAAAGAAATAAAACTAATGTAGATAAATATTAAGAAATATAAATATTCATGAAATTCACAAAGATGTAAATAAATATTAAACAATATAAATATTCATAATCAGGATAATATTTAAAACTAAAATTTTGACTTAGTCAAATTACATAAGAAAAAAATGTATAACATAATGTAATGTAAACATTTGTCGAATTAAGTAGGAAGTAGGAAAGAAAAATATGTGTAATGTAATGTAAATATTTTAACTCCCTCATAATTGTTTAAAAATAAAAATAACCCTATGTGAAAGCATCTTTACTTAGTCAAAAGAAAATAAAATAATAATAAAATAACATTTAAATAAAACTAACTTGATGCTATTGACCCATGTTATGAGAACCCATGGTATTGATGAATGGTATTTGTGTGGAATATATCCTATTTAAATGAGGCAATTAAACTAGCCTAGATCCATCTTAACTCCTGATCTACTAAGGCTAGAGGGATGAAATATATTTTCACTCTAAAATATGTTTACATCTCAAAATATTTGATCCTTCTAAGTTTAAGTTAAGATGGATCTGGAACAAAATAAAATAAAATACACATGTTAAATAATATATATATTTTTTAATCAATATTTTTATTCATTTTGTTTGGTTGTGATGAGTGATCTCTTGATGTAAACACGTTGTATAAATTTAAAGACACCAAAAATAGAAAACAAAATAATTTTTATAATATTAAATGGAGTACTTAATGACCATGGTAAAGATGACCAGCATCATCTAGAAAACTTGAATCAACATGGTAAGCATGACCAACATCATTTTATTGGATATAAAAGAATTAAAAAAAATAATCATTTCTTGAATAGAAAACATATAAAATAAAAAAAATTATATATGATTAAATTGACAAAAATATTTATAAAGAATAACCATTTATAATAATATAAACTATTTAAAAAATAACAATAAAAAAATTACGATAGTAAAAATCATTTAAAAATAATAATAATAATTAATAACATATAACTATATATCCTGGTTTTTAATGTTATATTGTAATTATTTTTTTATCTAATTAAAATATATAATTTTAAAACCGAATTTCAAATGTAAAAAATAAAATAATAATATCTACCACTCAATAAATAAAATGATATATCATTTACAAAATATTTTTACATTATATTTCAAAATAACAATAATATACAACAACATTTTAAATATATAATAAATAAATATAAAATAATATAAGATACAACACTTAAAACTATCATACTAACTATTACAGTTACTGGTAAACCCTCTTAAAATTAAAAATTAATATAAAATAAAATGACATTTTGTATATTTATATTATTATCAATAATAAAAATAACAAATTTATCATTCAGATTGACTACTCTTAAAAATCTTATCATACGCATTAAATATTTTTAAATTATACTAAACTTATATAGAAAATATATATGTATAATAATAATAAATTCTCAAACAATACGACACAAGCTTATCATTGACACTGAATTGCTTATTGTTGTCGAAGTTTCAGGAGAAGTGGTTTATCTCCAAAAATACATAATAATAAAAAATATAAAAACACATAACATAACTTTTTCTTTCACACTAAACACATTTAGGCTATCTTAAAAAACTGATTTGTTTTTCAACAAGCTTCCAAAATCATAGGGATTGGATCTAAAGAATATATGAAGTTAAGGATAGCAAAAATACCTTATGGAAACAGGTTTATTTGGTAGCCTTGCCTTCAAAATTTGTTGATTACTTCAGACAACAAGAGGTCTTCCATATGCCTTTTGAATCTTGTACTTGGGGTGAAATTTATAGCATTATAACCAGAGTCCTTGTAGGACTATGTACAAGCATGAAAGTAAAGAAATATCTGCAAAAACTATCCAGACTGCCAGACAACAAATCCATCTATAGCAAATATGGCCTATCCATAGATGAACCCATTGTGAAAGAAGGAAAAATAAAAAGGCATGGATACAGAAAATATCCACAAAAGAAAAATAAAGTGACTAGGAAAGGTTACTACAAGTATGTCCCAAAGACACATTATTATAAGCCTACAGACATTCATCTAGAAACACAAAAAAGAGAACATTGGAACGAACTAACATGTTGGCTATGTGGCCAACCAGGATATACATCAAATTGTTATCCTATTGCAGATGAATCTAAGAAAAATAGAGGAAAGAAGTCCCAAGAAATAGAAAAGAAGAAAAGAATAGTAAAAATAGAAGTGTCAATCATGTGCTATAAATGTGGTTCCAAAAATGCCCCAAATTCACAATTAGAGAACAATTCCAACAACAACAACTTTTTTCTAGCTCGTCATCATGTGAGAGCTCTTCTTCAGAATATTATAAATAAGAATTAAATATGCATATGAATGAATGCAACTGCACTGATTCAGATGATTGCCATTGTGATTCAGATATTGAATCAGAAAGTTCTTATGATGAAGAAGACTTTGTTTCTGAAAAGAAACAAAAAGAAAAAGTTCTTGTGGCACAAAATATAGATGATTAAGAGACAAAATTACTTGCCCAAATCAAAGCATTGGGAGAGGGAGAAATGAAAGAAAAATTGTTGGAAAATTTTATAAATACCATGCACAAAGACTAGGGAAGCAGTAGTAGAATTATTCCAAAAATAGAAACCAAGACATTGTTCATAGATTCCTAATTTGAGAAAAATAAAAGAGCTTTCCAGAGAAGCCAACATAAATCAAAAGCTAGGTCTTTAACATTGGGAGAAGTTAGCCAAGAGATTCACAATCTTAAAAATGAAATATCTTCCCTAAAAGCAAAGGTTTTTGAATTAGAAAAAGCAAAGACACTTGATGTAGAAGAATATTTTTCTAACACAAATGTAGAAATTTTTGAAGGAAAATGTGATGAATCTATAGATTTTAAAGATATGAAATTTAGGACCATACAATACCAACAAAATCACATCATGTTGGATATATGTATAGAAGGAGAATTTTTTTCTCTAAGGACACTCATTGACACAGGTGCAGATGTCAATTTTCTAAATTCAAAACTGATAGCAACTAAATATTGGGTAAAATCCTTCAGACAAGTGGTTAGGTTGGGAATTAAAAATTTATTGTGCGAGGTCCCCCAGGCTTATATATGTTTCAAAGAACATCGTATCAAGCTAAAATTTATTGTTGCTGACATCCCTATTGACTACATTTTAGGAAATGTATTTTTGGCTGCTGTCGAGCCACATGGTTCAACCAGATTAAAAGGCAACAAGACTGGCTATTTTGTAACTGTACCAAGCTCATATAGTAAGCTACAAACAATCAAACTTCCCTTTGTCTCTACTCCCAGAGTATCTACCATGGTACAAGCCATGCAGTAGATTGAAAAAGCCAATAATAAATTGATTGAGCTTAAGGACTTGAAAACCACCATAAAAATAGGAGATTATCTTCAGACTCCTATGATCAAACAAAGGATCTCGAGTTTTAGATCATAAATTGAAAAATAATGTTGTGCTAAAGAGACAAATGCCTTCTGGCATAGAAAAGAACATTGTGTGGAATTTCCATATAAAGATGATTATGAAGGGAAACCTTGCAAAAGCAGGGAAATTCCCATGAACAAAGAATACAGGGATATATGTCAAAATGAAATAGAAAGATTATTGAAGAGAGGATTGAAGAGAGAATCTAGTAGACCATGGAAATGCTACTGTTTTTGCGTCAATAAACATTCATAACAGTTAAGGAGGATTCCAAGATTAGTTATAAACTATAGACCTCTAAAAATTGTCCTATCTAATGATACTTACCCTATTCCCCACAAACGAAACCTTTTTGCCAGAATAGCAGGAGCTAAAGTATTTTCTATGTTTGATATGAAATTAGGCTTTTGGCAAGTTGCAATCATAGAATCTGATAAATTCAAAACAACTTTTAGTGTCCCAGTAGGACACTATGAATGGAACGTAATGCCTTTTGGACTCAAACATGCACCGTCCAAATTTCAAAAGGTTATGGATACAATTTTCAAACCATATTTTGATTGTTTATTAGTATATATTGATGATGTTCTCATATTCTCCAACAATGTCCAAGAAAATTTCAAACATGTCCAACAATTTTCCCAACTGCTTAAGAGTAGTGGGTTGGTACTCAGCAAGAAAAAGATTGAACTCTTCCAGACAAGTATCAAATTTTTAGGACATACAATCAAGGATGGACATATTTTTCTGCAAAATCATGCTCTAGAGTTCACTGACAAATTCCCAGATTTCATCACTGACAAAACCCAATTGCAGAGGATTTTAGGTTGCTTAAATTGTGTAAGAAGTTTTTAGAAATATTGTGACAAATATAGAACATTACTCAACAAGAGATTGCAAAAGCACCCATAGCCATGGACAACAACACACACAGAAGTCGTCAAAAGAATTAAAACCAAGGTAAAAACTCTCCCAATCCTTTATATTGTTGATGAATATTCATTTAAAATTGTTGAAATGGATGCCAGTGATATTGGGTG
Source organism: Pinus albicaulis (assembly GCA_034641835.2). NCBI lineage: Eukaryota > Viridiplantae > Streptophyta > Pinopsida > Pinales > Pinaceae > Pinus > Pinus albicaulis. The sequence goes on from CM076574.1 coordinate 1,133,375,608, forward strand.
GGGAGGAATTCTAAAGCAAAGAAAGGAACGAGAAGAAAAAAATTTACAGTTCGTCTCAGGAATCTGGAGCCCTTCTGAAAAGAATTACTCCACAATAGAAAAAGAAGTCAAAGCAGCATGCAACTACATTGAAAAGTTTGATATCTTCCTTATCTATAAAAGGTTTCTCTGAAGAACCGATGCCTATGCTCTAAAAAATATCCTTAGCAAGGATATGAAGAAGCCAGGAGAATCAAAGTTTGCAAGATGGCAGGCTATATTTACTAATTTTGACTTTGATGTCGAACACATTAAGGGTGAGAGAAATTGTCTACCTGACTTTTTGAGCAGTGAATACTTAATTCAGACCGACACTGTCATGGTAATAGTAACAGAATGGGATCCCTCGCAGCATACAGAGACTCTAAGAAAATTCTTATTCTGCTGCCAAACATGAAGGAAGAAGATATACCAAATATTTGAAGCACAAGATTATCACCACTCCCAAGCTCCATGTTGTGTATGTTTATGAACCCGAGACTATCATAACTAACCCAGATAATTTTCTGTCTCTGGTTCAGAAAATCATAGGGAAGCCTCCGCATAAATCAAAGGAGAAGAAGAGGCATACGAATATATGTGCCCAATCGTGGGAGCTAATCTGTGAAAAAGTTGGAACATAAACTATGCAACATAACTTTTATTTCAATGACCAGATGCTTATCGTGGAAAATGAAAGTGAAAAATTTTCAATTGAGGAGAGCTATGGCTTTTCTAAAGCATTCAATGACACAGACATGATTTTTCCTAGTCTGGTGAGTCAGGGATTATTGCATGAGAATCCCCTCAAGGTTTTCGATAATGTCGAAGAACATTTTTATAGTAATAACCAGATGTGTTTCATGGAAAACATAAGTACAAAATTTTCGATTCAGGATTTCTCTGGATTTTCTGAGGAAATCAACGACACAGACATAATTTTCTTTGGCCTGGTGAAATAGGGATTATTTCATGAGAATACTCTCCTTCGGAACAATTCTTCATTTTGCAGTATGAATGATGGTATTGGTGATTGCAATGGACTTGATTGGTAAATTAGATGTCAAAATTTTTCATTGTTGTAGCCTAGTCCAAATATCATATCAAAAGGCATGGCACTTTTGAGACATACTTTAAAGAGTGCAGGGAGGATCTCCCAATGATTTATCAAGAATTATAAATTATCAAAAAGGGGATTACATTCGAAGACATTTTCCTCTTATTAGCCCTGCCACTGCAGGTAATGTTGTATTCGATTTCCAATTCACCTTTCATTAGTTACAGTTTGACCGCAAAGCTTTTCTATTTTCCTGAAGTTCTAAAGTATTTTTTTTATGTTTTCTCATATTTAAAAAACTAATTTAACTAATTTAACAGTTTTCTAATTCATATTATAGGAGAGAGGATTTGAAATAATCGGTAAGATCTTACTCTATGATTTTGAAAGTCAAGCTAAATTTCCAACAATCAAATAAATGTTTATGGTTGCTTTGTCAATTTATTTAATCTGAAATTTAACTGTTTACAACTATAATGAAAATTTATAGAATATAATGAAAATTAAAATTCTGTGTCTTGGAACTTAACGGTCTTCAGCTTAAAAAAAATCATTTGCGTTTCTGGAATGTCAGTTAGTGTTGGAATTTAACTCCAACTGCCTGCATAGAATAGCATAATGGCGAAGTAAATGGTGATGGGATTTAAATACAACAAACAACAACAAATTTAAGTCTAATGTGAATTTGGGAAAGGAAAGAAATGAACTTCACGCAACCGCAAACTTATCAACATCACCCACCGTCTTAAATTCTCCACTAACCATATTCATTTCACAGCAGCAATATTCCGGTAGGACATACAAGCTTGAGTAGAAAAGGGGAAGGCAACCCCCAGAGGAGGTGACATCACTCATCTCTAGACCCACCTCTTTACCAGCCACGACAATTCTGGGAGGTAAAGAGAATTCACGTGAATGGTCTCCAAGCAGCCCGAAGAAAGTATGGAGGGAATAAGGTTTCAAACCTTTGCATAAAAGTTTTAATGTTTTTATTATTTACTGTTACCAACTTTTACTGCGGTACATTTGTTTTTAACTTTGGTTATATATATTATAAATATGAAATATTTATAATATATAATATTGTAATGTTTTATATATATATTCCGTGGGTGCATTGTATTGGGCAGACTGTGTATTTTTTTTAAGAGAGTACGAAGGCCAAGAAAAAGACTCAGAAAGAGAGAAAATTCTTGTAGCATTGTGTTTGCAATAGCCAGTGAAGTTTTTATTGTGAATCCAAAACTTCATTCTGAAGAAAGATCTCATCTTGTAACAAAGTTTTCTAGTTTAATGAAATAGAAGTTTTAAAGCATCTCTCCGTGTCCAAAAATTTAATTTTAATTAAATCTTTGTGTTGTGGAAAAGGAGCTTTATTTTTCTATGTGTGTTAGGAATTGTTCAGAAATTCCAACATGGTATTAGAGCTAGTCTAGGCACTCAGTGAACAAAGCAGATACTACTCTTCACTGCATAAGCTATAAGAAGTTTGTTGAAGCGGTTTTCTCCAGTAGAGAAAGATTCTGTTTATTTTTTTTTAACACAGTCAAGGAAATTGTTTGGTTTTCACAGTTATGATGGTAGCAGCAAGCACTAGCTTGACGAATCAACAACTTCCACAGTTTAATGGGAAAAACCATGAATATTGGGCAATCATGATGAGAGCCTTGTTTGCTTCACAGGACATATGGGAGCTAGTTGAGAATGGCTACCCAGAACCAATAGACACAACAGTGCTAGCTGCTTTGATGGCACCAGAAGGAGACTTGCTAAAAGATAATAGGAAGAAGGACTCCAAAGCCCTATTATATCTCTTTCAATAAGTGCATGAGAGTATTTTCCCAAGGATTGCAGCAGCAACAAAGTCTAAGGAAGCATGGGATATTCTCAAAATAGCATGTCAAGGCATGGAGAAAGTGAAGACAACAAAGTTGCAAATGCTGAGGAGAGATTTTGAAACTCTCTATATGAAAGAGTCTGAAACTATAGACTCATTCTTCGCGCATGTTATTGGGTTGGTTACCAAGATAAGGTCTCATGGAGAGACACTTGAAGAAAGAAGAATAGTGGATAAAATCTTGAGAAGTCTACCCTCAATATTTGATGCCATAGTAGTGGAAATAGAAGAGAAAAAAGATCTCTCACTATCTACAATGGACGAGATGAGTGTATCCCTGATATCTCATGAACACAGACTGAACAGAGGAACATATTCCTCATTGGAACAAGCTTTCAAGACTAAAATTTCTTTTGGCCGAAGTAGAGGTCAAGGCAGAGCAAACAACAAAGGAAGAGGCAAAAGCCAAAACAGAGGAAGAAACAGCCTTGTAAGTTCAAGTGGAAGGGGTAGCAATCAGAATGAGAATGAAGGCTCAATCCAACAACAAGTTCATAGACAAATATATGATAAATCCCAAGTCCAATGTCATTATTGCAAGAAGTATGGGAATTATGCCAATGAATGTAGGAAAAAGAAAAATGACATGAATAATAGGCAGAATGATAATTTTACAAAAGAAGAAAAGAACCATAAAAATGTGTTGTTAATAGGTAATATAGCACAAGATAGAAAAGATGATGTATGGTTCTTAGACTGAGTTTGTAGTAACCACATGACTGGAAACATATCAATGTTTTCAAATATAGATGAAAATGTTAAATCTGAAGTATCAATAGGAACGGATAGTAAGAACTATGTCAATGGAAAAGGCAGAGTAAGTATCCTGACAAGAAATGCAGAACATAAGTTTATGCCAGATGTATATTATGTACATGGCATGAAATGTAATCTTTTGAGTGTTGGACAACTCATAAACAAGGGCTACAATGTATTCTTTAAAGATGATGTGTGCATAATCATAGACATACCTCCAAGCAATAAATTCATTGTAGAGGTACAGATGACAAGCAATAGGATGTTTCCTCTCAAGCTCAAAATAGACTTGAAGGAAAGAAGAAATGTAGCAGCTGTAACACAAGAGGTTTTTCAAGAGGAAGTGAAATATGAAAACTGGTTATGGCACTTGAGATTTGGACATCTCAATTTCGGAGGCCTAAAATTGTTGCACATAAAGGGAATGGTAAAGGGATTACCATTGATTGAGAAACCGATCAACCTTTGTGAAGGCTACATCTTGGGCAAACAACACAGAGAAATATTTCCAGCAGGGAAGAGCATAATGGCAAAGGCACCCTTAGAAATTTTCCATTATGATTTGTGTGGACCAATGCAAACACGATCTTTAGCTGGCAAAAAATAGTTTTGACATTCATAGATGATTACACCAGAAAGACATGGGTGTATTTCTTGAAACAGAGGAATGAAGTGTTTGAATAGTTCTGCCACTTCAAAGCTCATGTTCAGAAGCAGAGTGGGAATTACATCAAAGTGTTAAGAACTGACAGAGCTGGAGAGTACATCTCCAAAGAGTTCCTACGTTTCTATAGGGAGAATGGCATATATAAGCAGTTTACCACAAGGTACACACCTCAGCATAACAGTGTTGCAGAAAGGAAGAATAGGACCATCATGGACATGGTTAGAAGTATGTCGAAGGAAAAACATTTGCCATATGAGTATTGCGCTGAAGTTGTCAATTGTGCAGCGTACATCTTGAATAGATGCCCAACCAAAACTGTCATAAACAGAGTTCCGGAAGAAGTGTGGAGCGGCATAAAACAACATGTCACCCAAATGAGAGTATTCAGTTGTGTGGCTTATGCACACATTCTAAATCAGATAAGGAAGAAATTGCAAAGTACGAGGGAGAAATGTATCTTTGTTGGATACAGTGATGAGTCCAAGGCATATAAACTCTATAATCCATCCACCAAGAAAGTTATAATCAACAGAGATGTGCAGTTTACTAAAGAAGAAGCTTGGGATGGAAGCTTACAGAAAACAATGAATGTGAAGACATGTGTGTCTCACAAAGAAGAGGAGGAATGCACAACAAGTTAACAACAAATAATTCCTTCACGGTGGCTCATATTCCACCACCGCAAGCAAAAAAAGCCACACCACAAGCTAGAAATAGAACCACCTTGAGAAATCAAGGAAGTGCTTCTCCAAGCACACCACAGGGAACTAAAACTCCCTCAAGTTCAAGTGGAACTCCAAGTACACCAAGACGATAGAGATTCAGAAATCTAAGTGAGATTTATGAACAAGGAGAGATAAATGATAATGTTGGTCTGAACTCTTTATTTTTTTTGTGTTTTCATGTTGATGACAAAATTTTGAAGATGCTGTAAAGGAAGAAAAATGGATTGAAGCAATGAACGAAGAGCTTGGTGCAATAGAAAAGAGTAATACATGGGAGTTAGTGGACCTCCCTAAAGGTAAATAAGTTATTTGAGTAAAATGGGTCTATAAGACGGAGAGAAATGCTGAAGGCAAGATTGAAAGGCATAAAGCAAGACTTGTTGTCAAAGGCTACAAGCAACAACAAGGAAGAGATTATGAAAAAACCTTTGCACGAGTTGTAAGGATGGAAACCGTGAGAATAATGTTGTCCATAGAAACACAACATAAATGGAAGATTTACCTAATGGATGTGAAATCTTCATTCTTGAATGGAGTGTTGAAAGAAGAGGTATATGTTGAATAACCTGCAGACTATGAGATTGAAGGCCAAGAGCACAAAGTATGCAAATTGAAGAAAGCTCTGTATGGGATGAAGCAAGCACCGAGAGCATGGTACAGCAGGATAGATGCTTACCTGACTGAAAATGGATTTGAGAAATGTGATGGAGAACCCACACTCTACATAAAAGAAAATGATGGTAAGATTCTTATTGTTGTTTTATATGTAGATGATTTAATTTTTAATGCCAATGAAGTTTCTCTCATTGCTGATTTGAAAGTTGTCATGAAGAGTGAATTTGAAATGAATGATTTGGGTTTTCTGAGATATTTTCTCGAAATAGAAGTAGAGCAAAATGAAAATGGGATTTTTATTTCCCAAGAAAAATATGTTAAAGAAATGTTAAAAATATTGAACATGCAGAACAACAATGCAGCTGTAACTCTAACTATCATGTGGTTAAAATTGAGCAAAGAAGACAGCAGCGAGGATTTCGATCCTAGTTTGTACAAGAGCATAGTTGGCAGCCTTATAAATTTGACTGCAACTAGGTCAGATATTATGCATGTTGTAAGTTTAATTTCCATATTTATGGAAACGCCGGAAGAGACTCAATGGCAGGCAGCCAAGAGGATTCTAAGGTATGTGAGTGGAACGAAGGGGTATGGTATTTTCTACTCTCATCTGAAAATTTTAAATTGACTGGTTACACTAACAGTGATTGGGCTGGAAGTGTAGATGATAGGAAGAGCACATGTGGATATGTGTTTCATTTGGGATCGGGAGCTGTTTCATGGGCTTCCAAGAAGCAACCAATAGTTTTTTTATCAACAGCAGAGGCAGAATATGTGGCAGCAACAGTAGCAACATGCCAAACAGTATGGATGAGAATAATTCTCAGAGATTTATGTCATGAACATGACAAAGCAACAACAATTTACTGTGATAACAGCTCATCAATAGCCTTATCAAAGAATTATGTCTTCCATAAAAGAGCAAAACATATTGATGCAAAATTTCATTTTATACGAGAACTGGTTAATAATGGTGAGATTGTTTTACATCACTGTAGGACAGAGGAGCAGTTCAATGATATTTTATCAAATCCATTAACGCAAAAGAATTTTAACTATTTCAGAAAATTCTTGGGTATGCAAGCAAACCCAACAGTTGAAACTAAGGGGGAGTGTTGGAATTTAATTCCAACTACCCGCATAGAACAACAGGATGGCGAATTAAATGGTGATGGGATTGAAATAAAGCAAACAGTAGCAAATTTAAGTCTGATATGAATTTGGGAAAGGACAACAACGACGTTGGAAATCTCCAGTCCAGAACTTCATGCAACCGCAAACTTATCAACAACACCCACCGTCTTAAGTTCTCCACTAACCATATTCATTGCACAACAGCAATATTCCAGAAGTACATCCAAGCTTGAGTAGCAAAGGGGAAGGCAACCCCTAGAGGAAATGACGTCACTCATCTCTGGACCCACCTTTTTACCAACCACAGTAATTCCTGGAGGCGCTGTGTCTGCAACAGTGAGTGAAGTTTTTGTTGTGAATTCTGAAGAAAGATTTCATTTTGTAACAGAGTTTTCTAGTTTAATGAAATAGAAGTTTTAAAGCATCTCTGTGTCCACAAATTTAATTTTAATTAAATCTCTGTGTTATAGAAGAGAAATTTTATTTTTCTATGTATTTTAAATTGTTCAGAAATTCCAACAATTAAATGTTGACAACGTCCCTTGTTTGTATTTGATTTGATTAATAAATAACAATGGATGAGTAGATTTAAAATTCAACTATTATTTTTAATCATCCTCACCAACTAAAGTGGGTCAAGATTTCCTTTCTAATTTTGCATTTTTTAATATATATATATAAAACACGTTTTCACCATCGTCATATCTCCTTCTTCACCTATTATATTCGGTGTCGGTTTTGTTTCTATTACATTGCCTGTTAGATTCACTTTGAATTGTGTTTCAATTTCATTTGTACCAGATGCGTAGATTTGAATTTCGATTCATTTCTACCAAGTTTTGTTTCTATGTTTTATCCATTTCTAAATCTATTCGTTTCAGTCAGTTTCGTTTCTGTTCCAGTGCCAGGTTTTGGGTTCTATTTCATTATATGTTCTAAATGGTTTCGGTTGCTATTTCTACAAGTGATTTCGATTTCGAAAGAACAGACAAAAAATGTTTCAAAAGAATGGTGTTAAAGTAAAAAGATCAAGAAAATAAGATGGATGAAAGAAAAAGATGAAATGGCTGTCCAAAGAGAGGATGAAAAATATCAAATATAAAATTATATCAACATGCTCATTATTAAGAAATATTAAGAGGATCAATATCAAATAAAGAAAAATGAAAAACAAAATAATGAGAAAATGATGGATGCATTTTTCAAGTGAGACAAAAATTATGTTAATATTAATTCATATTAATTTATTTTATTCATATAAATTAGTTAACATGATTCTTTAAATAGTTTATTTAAATCCAGTGTTAAAATATTTTTTTAAAATATAAAGTTTAAATATTTTAGTCACACATTGTTTTTACTTGTAATTATTTTAAATGAAATTAGTTTAAATACATATTATATTAGATTTATTTTTTTAATTATAATCAATTTTAAAATAGATTTTACATTTATTTAAAAAAATATATCTATCAACTTCTATATTGAATACATACATACTTATATATCTCCTCATACTGAATTGTAAAATGATGAACCGAGTAAATACATTATCACCAATTCCAAATTGATTCACTGTTCCATTTATTGATAATAAAAAACTAAAAAACGAAGAAAAGAGAGCATATCAGGGTCTTGAGAAAATACCATTTCGAAAGCCCAAAGCATATTGAATTTCGAGAAAATACTGTTATTTTCTTTAGAGCTAACAAGTGTTTTAATTACGTATTAAATGTTTTTAGTCTCGTATCTGTGACGTGCAAAATCGGTCTTCATCCTGAAACAGGTTCAAATTTGAAGTTTTGGACGTCAATCTGAGGTTGACCAACGTTAGCATAAAGAAGAAATCTAAACCATAATTTTTTTAAATAAAAAGAACGCTATTATAAATATATTCTATTAAAATTAACCCAAAAATAATATTTTAAAATTTCATTAATTTAATTCATTTATATAAAAATTTAATATAAATAAATAGTAATCAAATCCGCTTATATTATAATCTGTATTGACCTAATAAATTGATGCATCATAAACATTTTCATGAAACACCTGATCCAAACCCTAAATTGTGGCTATTTTCATTCCCTCCTTATCCATTGATTAGATATAAGCATAATGAATAAAATTTATTATTAATAAACACATTAAATCGTTGTTAAATATTATTTTTTGTTCGAACCCTCATAAAACATCAAAGTAGGAAAAAGTTCATACTTTGTTTAATTAGGTTAAATTTGAATGTACGGTAATATATTCAATTAATTTTATTTTAGAGAATGCCTTTTCATGATTTTAAATTTCTTTTCTTAAAGTGGATAATATTATTATCGATAGTATTATTATAGTTTATTATTTTATTAGTTATTTTAAATTTATTGTATTATAGTATATTATTTTATTGATATTGTTATTTTATTAGTTATTTCAAATATAAATATCAAAATATTTAATATTTTAAAATAATTTTTATAATTTTATAATTTTAAATTATTTTTTTATTATAAAAAATATAGTGTTTAGAAGTGTTTTATAATTTAGAAGAGGATATGTTGTAATGTCTGTATATGAGTATAAATAATTAAATTTCCACTTAATATGAGAGACATATTGTAATATTTATAAAATAAAATATTAAACTAAAAAAAATAATATAAACTAAAATTTCAAAAGATATAAGTTAAAATTAAAATATAATTAAAAAAGAATTTCAATTTTGTTTTTCATAATAAAATGTAATATACATACAATATTATAAATAAATCTAATTTATAATAATTCTTATCTTTAAGAATGATATTTTATCATTTATATAAATCAAAATAATGATCATAAACTCATTATTATTATATTTCAAAAAATTATATTTAAATTTAAGCAACAAACATTTATAATACCTAGATATATATAGATAAATTAAAGTAAAAAATAATGTCTTTAACCAATATAAACATTAAAAATATACTTCCATCTAGGAATGAACTAGTGTTAGCTCCTCTTTGCCATGAACTATCACATCTCACGGTCCATTGAACTATCAATGAAATAAGTGTTTCTATTGGAGTTTCTTTTCCAGTCACTTTGATGTGTTTGGTAACTTGCTATCCAAGATGGTAGATAAAGTTGGAGCTTTGAATTGTCTGTCATCTCCAGAATGTATCGTTAAATGATGGGCGTAATGCTTCTCTTGTAGAGTTGAAGCTTTTAATGTCTAGTTAAGGGGTGTGCTACTTTTAATGACTAACTACAGGGTGTCCTACTACATCTCCTAGTTATTTCATACATCACATCTAGATTTAATGCTCCTAGTGTTTAAACAAAGCTTTTATTGACTAGCTAAGCGGAGTGCTACCACATTCCCTAGTAGAATAACTAGGGGAACCTAGCTTACTCTCATGCCTTCTTCCAATCAAAACACTACATGTGAGAAAATGAAATATAACTTTATGTTAAATAATAATAATTATCAATAGAAAAATAAATTAATATGACCTAAACATTATTTTAACCATTAAAAATATTCTCTACCTTCCCTTAAGGAAACCTTCCCAAGAAGACTTAGATCTGTGTATGATTTAAGTTCCAATAAACTATGGATATTCTTAACATATAAATATGAATTGTTACTATATCATGGCTTATCAATACCACATTTCTATAAAGCAACCTGTTAAATTTTGGTAATTAAATTAAAATTTTGGATATTCTATTTCAAAATGAACACATCTAAATGACTAACAAAATAGAGTATGCATCAATTCACGATAAGCCTCAAAACATTACTTCATGATCTACACATAAAAATCAAGTAAATCAAAACTTCAAAAAGAATTAGTATATATATCTTAAAGAAAATATATAATGACACTTGTTAGTATGAATTTCTTAAAATTTATTAATTTAATTAAAAAAATAGAAAAAACAAGATTACTTTTGAAATAAATTTGAACATTAATTTATAACTATTACTAAAAATTTATAAGATATTCTAACTAATCAAAGTAACATACAACTTTCTTATTACTTTAATTAATAATAAAATAAAATATTCATGACTAAGAATCTTGTTATATTTAAAACATTAAATTTCAATTTAAAAATATTATAATTTGAAATAATTTATAATTCTGGACATTAATTCATTATATTCTTTAATTTTCAAAAGATTTAATTTTTTTAAATTAGAATAAATTTTATAAAATCAAATTTCAAAACTAAATTAAAAAATATAACGTGTCAATGCATTTGTTAAGACAGTCATTTAAACTTTACCACTCTTCAATTTTGTAGGAATAACATTCACAAAAGCCTACGACTACACAGTTACACTATCCCATATACATTTCTTTTGAATATTCCTAACTTTTTCAAATTCATTTTTTTACCAAATAACACTCATTTCAAGTTCATTTCTAGTAATTATTTATTGAGATCAACCTATTTCCGTAATAAATTGATTTTCCATTTCTATACCATGATGATTTGGTGAAGGTTGATAAAATAAAAATAAAATAAAATCCATCTTTACCTGTCAATATAATAATAATAATAAAAACAACCTTTATTTAAAATTATTTTAAGCGCCGCACTCAAAATATAAATGTACCCGAAACCAAAGATAAAATATGCTCAAGAGAATGTGTTCAAAACCGATAAACTTCAATCCTTGTGGGGATTTTGAGGTCCCTCTTTTATACTTTCGGTTTTTATTACCACGCTTCAATTTTGAGGTGGTTGAGGTGGCGAATACTTTGGATTTTTATTACCACGCTTCAATTTTTTCATCCATCACAATTCCGTTTGAATATTCTTATTTTAAGTTTTTGAAATTTTATGTTTTACAAAATAATGAATGTACATTTCAACGCTGGCTATTTCTATCCTAATATCTGTATTTATGGTTTTGTGAAAGGTGATATATAAATTATTATTGTTATCATTTTATATGATTTATTACTGGTGATGGCTAACTGAATTAAATTCATAATTTCTCAATAATGTTATTTTTACAACCATGACTCTATCGAATAAACTAACTCTCAAAGCTTGATCAATAATTTATTATAATTTAATAAATTATGATTTAAAAGAAATTTACAGTTAATAAAGTTATTTTATTAAAAAATTAGAAAATTGAAAACTTAAAATTCACCATGGAAAAATAAATTATTTTATATATTATATTTAATTAAAATAATAATCATAAAATAATAGTCTAGTCAATATAGATGCATCTAAATTCTATAAACTGTATCAATTAGTCAATATAGATGCACCTTAATTCTATAAACTGTATGAATTAGATTATTCAAAATTTTAAATAAATATTTGTTTTAACAAATTATCAATAATGATAACTAAATTAATAATAAATAACAATCCAATATAATAAATTGATTTAAACATTGTTAAGTTGTTTAAAACTTAGATATTAATTATTTAATGTTTTCAAATATCCAAAAATATGATATGTTTTAGAGTGGCTCTTTCCCGGTTCGCTTCTTGCATAAGTGTACCCGAGGGAGTCACGGCAAAGATAAACAATGCGTGCGTATTTCGAAACCAAAAAGCTTCACTCCCTCAAGGCGATTTTGAGGTGGCTCATACTTTGGTTTCTTATTTACCAAGCTTCATTTTTTCCACCCATCACATTTACAAAATTTGTCTTCTTTACAAATATCTCCAGTTGGATTCCCTTTGAATATGCCCAATATCTCCAGTTGGATTCTGTTTGAATATCCCTAAAACTTTTCAAAATTTTATTTCTTATCCATCATATTCGCAAATTGGCAAAAAATTATCTGGATTCTCTTAAAATATTCGTATTTTAATTTTTCAGAATTGTATTTCTTAAAAACAAAACATTTATTTCAAGTGCAGTTCATAGTTTGTTTTCAATATCTATTCAATGAGGTCAACTCATTTCCATGATAAAAATGGAACATTCGAAGTCTATATTAGAATTATAATTGTTTGGTGAAAGCTGAATTATTAAAATTTAATAAATTATGTTTTCATGGAGATTTTTGTTAGTTTGAAGTGAAATGTTTTTATATGGTTTTTAATAAATAAATAAGATTATTTTAAAATTAAATATGATATAATATTATGTATTGACTTGTAGTTTCATGACATAACATATTATTATACTCATAACTTATATTTATTATTTACGAAAATTTAATCTAATTTACAAAAATTTAATCTAAACATTAGTTTTTAGAACAATTAAATTTAAATATATATTATTAGTTAAAGAATATAATATACATTAAAGTTATTAAATTGTAAATGAGGTTGTTTTTATAATAATAGCTCATTTGGCAAGTCTCTTATTAGGTAAAGTATTTTCAGCAATGAAATATCCATGTTTATTTTTTTTATTCGGAAGTTGCACCTAAAGATTACAATAACTAATGCAATGCATCACAATTTCTCCTTAAATTTACATGTATTATTATTATTATTATTATTTTGTACCACGGTCTCTTCCTTTATACCCTAATGGTTTAGCAAAAACTTGGCATATTTATCCCAACCTCACTTGGGCCATAGTTAGTTTTGAAGGAAGTTTCAAGAAATATATTATGAAATCTCTTGTCTTCCCAAAGTTTTCTAAAAACCTTTGGATATACTCTAGCTTCCTCCACGATTCTATAAGCATGCTACAACCCTAAACAATTGGACTCATAAGACATCAAATAGGTTTTTCTTCTTATCCTATAGCAAAATTCCCATTATCATTTATTCTTTTCAACCCCATAATAATTTGTGCACCCTTTATTTGTCATTTTCTCAATGTTATAGTTGGAGTTGAGCATGTGATGAATATTGATTCAAAGATATGTGTATGAATGAACTTCCTCTATCATACCCAAAAATACTGTAGCTGGTGTTCTTAGATTTAATTATCATAGCCTTTGTTTTATCAATGTTAATAGTCATACTTGTCCTAGAGCATAAATTCTCTATAATGTTTAATTGTTTATCAAGATCATATTGACTCCTTGCTATAATAGTAACATCATCAACAAAAATGAGGAGGATAATGAATAAACCAGCTAGCACCAAGCCTACACAACCTACTTCTTTCAAACATTCCTCTAAATTTTCAATGCATATTCGAAAAGGGTATAGGCAATATTAGAATACCTTGCTTAACTATTGCATTCCAATTAAGTCTCATTATTCCTAGACTTGGCAATAACATTTTCATACAATATTATTACTAGTTCATAGCCAAGAGGGAAACTTTATCTCCTCTAACATATTCCAATGGTTGTTCCTGGGCATTATGTCAAAAAAATTCTATAGGCAATGAAACAACACAATGAATTAATTTATATTATTGGGACACTCCTCTAAGATTATAGTAAGCATAATAAGGTGTTCCATGGTTATAATAATAAATCCTAAATCTATCATATCCTTTAGCTCATTTTCTATTACTTTCTATCCACACACTATTTTTATTTTACAAAATTATTCTATATAGCTTAGCTAAAAGAGGGCTCTTGATAATTTTCAAACAAAAAAAGGTGATGTATCTATCCCACTTTAAAAAATAGTAGTGAAGCTCTTAGTCTAGGGTTTAGGGAAGCCCTACTTTACTATTGAATTGAAGATATTATAAATGTGAGGGATGAGGATAGGTCTTGCAATATTTAAAATTTCTACTTCATAATATTCAATGTCCTTATATTTCCCATTTGTGAACCACTTAACCCCATAATCCATGTCTTATATAGGAAGAAAAATAACTAAATTTGTAAAAATGGTAAGAATATTATCCATGAAATCAAGGGATTTGTAAATACTTTTAAGATGGAAATTTCAATCCATCTAATTAATCTTATTATTTTTTTTAGTTTTACAGGCCATAACTTACCTCCAAAATTTCTTAGCATATATCTTAGCTAGGTGAAAATGCTTCTCTTAATTCCTATCTCAATAACACCTTTTCTTCGTTCCATTGAAGCTTTGTACTATTTATCTTCAAAAATTCCAATGATACTCTTTATCATACTACATGTTGGTTATTCTATTGTTTGTTTTACATCATCTTTATACATAAATTATTAATGGTCCGATTAAAGAGGGTTGTCATGAATTATGATGGAGATAATTTTTAATATTTTTCCCATTTGGTAGAAAACATTAATTTATTAGTTAAATGCTTTAAAAAATATAATTTTATCTTTTTTTAATATTAATTTTATCTTTTTACTTGTGGTAATTCTTTTCAATGGCAATTTTGTTGATGAAAAAATTTAGAGTTTGAGCTACAAGTCAATGACCAGAGACAAGTTTATGGTTATTTATCATGTCAATATTTAATATTTTATTACACATGGGATATCAAACACCTCAAAATATGTAACACTACTACCAAACATGTGAAGACAAGTCATTGAATTAGATTTGTGACAATTTATTAAACTATTGCAAATGGTTAATTTTGAGAAATGAAAATCTTGATGATCTTGATCCCAAACAAATTTTCAACCATCAAGCCATAGAGGATTAGGCTTGGAATCATTACTTATAGTAATAATGTTATTAGTTGTTTTTACAGCATTAAAGTTTCCTAGTAAGAGTCTATATTTCCTTCCTTTCTTAAAATGTAAATATCATTCTCTAAGAGATTATATGAATATTTTTTTATCTTTATTGTCTTTCTTCCAAAAGGTAGAGTTTGTAGGTATGAACTAACATATTTCTATATAAATTCTTTTAGCATTCATATCTTAAATATACATCCATATGCACTAATTGAAAGAGGATTTCTTATGAAACCTTATGTGAGTAAACACATTATTATTATTTATGTAACAAACTATTCCCCCAATCCCTCTTCATTATTATTTATTCTTCCACATGGATCAAAACATAAATCTTTTAATGTTAGAAACTTTATATTGTTCTTGATCCAAAGTTTCAATAAGCAATATAATATAAATTTCTCTTAGTATCCAAATTAGAGTAGGCCCTTTGCTTTATGTAAAATCATTAAAATTCCAAGAGAGACTATGGAGTGTTCCAAATTCCTATTTAATATTATTTTTTGGTATTTAGCCTTCATAATAGATTTTCTATTTCTAATTATTCCATAAACCCCTTATTGATTTTTTTACCTTTTAAACTTCCTTCCTTAATTCATTTTAGTCTTCTGAAATGAGATTCTCATTTATATATATTCTTAATGCTTTTAAACATAAAATTTCCCTAACAATTCCATATTATGGTAATTGAATTTTAGTTTAACATGAAATGACATATCTATATGCGTAAATATTTTTTCAAACCTTTTTGTATTCTTTGAGACAAGTTAATTGAAAAGTACTTTGTTTGTGCTCATAATTTAAGTTTAAATTATTATTTATTTTTTATATTAGCATTTTAATATTATTTTTTCAATTTATAATTTTAAAATTAATATTTAAAAAAAAAATTAACCATATAATCTTCATTTTTAATAACATAGTTTTAAATTTAATATTGAGAAAAGTTTCTGAATTTGTTTATTTTCTTTATTTTTATTTAATTCTTTTATATATCTATAAAAACCATCTAAAATTACGTGGTGGTGTAAATTAAATTGTCTAGAAATATGAAAAAAAACTTGTGTACCTAACATATATCACAATTATAAAGGGTTTATTTTTATTTAATTCTTTTATATATTTATAAATACCATCTAAAATTACGTGGTGGTGAATCGCTCATACTAAAAGTAAATTAAATTGTATAGAAATAAGAAAAAAAACTTGTGTACCTAACATATATCACAATTATAAAGGGTAGAAGTAAATTATATAATAGCTGGAAAAGGAACTCGAGTGGGAAAATGAATTTTATATATAGTCATTTGTAGATACTCATGATTCTTCTTATGACCTTATTTAAAATTACGGGGTGGTGAATCACTCATACTAAAAGTAAATTAAATTATATAGAAATATGAAAAAACAAAACCTGTGTATCTAACATATATCACAATTAACTATATAAAAAGAACTTGAGTGGAAAAATGAATTTTATACCTAGTCTATTTGTAGATACTCATGATTCTTCTTATGACCTTATTTAAAATTACGTGGCGGTGAATCACTCATACTAAAAGTAAATTAAACGGTATAGAAATAAGAAAAAAAACATGAGGACCTAACGTATATCACAATTATAAAAATTATAAAGGGTGAAAGTAAATTATATAATAGCTGGAAAAAGAACTTGAATGGAAAAATGAATTTTATACCTAATCTATTTGTAGATACTCATGATTCTTCTGATGAATTTATTTAAAACAATTTGTAGATACTCATGAGTCTTCTTATGACCTTATTTAAACTAAATATTTTCCGTGAGTCGAAGAGTAATGAAACGTTACGTTGATTTACAAATTTAAACCAAATATTTTCCTATTCCAAAAGGAATGAAATGTTGACTTACACAGATTTAATAACAAAGATACTCTTCATATAACCTTATTTAAACCAAAAATTTTCAATGATTCCAAGAATAAAGGAATGGTCACATACAAATATCTAAGAGTAATACTCATGAGTTTAAGAGTAAAGGAATGGTTACTTAGTAATATTTATGAGTAATACTCATAATTTTTTCATAAGAGGGAGATTCTACAACTGTAATAGGAAAATGTTTCTCTTAATTTTTTTCAATAATCTTTAATTTTTTTAATTTTTTCCCTGATATGGGTGTCTTTTAAAATAAAAATAAAATATATTCAAAAAGATATGGGTGTCTTTTAAAATAAAAATAAAATATATTCAAAAAGAAAGACAATGTATAGAAAGAAATATAGCTCATGGAGACAGTTTAGTTGGTGATATTATGTAAACTATGAAATTTTTGTTTTTAGGTTCAACTTTCTCATGGATAAAAAATGAATATATAAATTTGGTTAGCATTATTAAAAGCATTATAAAACATCAAAAATCTCACTGTCACTCTTTTTTAGTTTAGTTCATTGTGAATATTATGTCTTGAAAGATGTGGAGGCATCATAAAGCAATGTAGCAATGTATTTGATATCCAGCTCATTGGATACCATTCTATGTGTATGTGAGAGAAATATTTCAACATTAAAAGTGAAAAAATAATTAAAAGTAAAATAATAAGGGGTTGTGTAATTAATTCAATTCTTAATATAAACTTTATCTTCTGCATCTAAAAAATCTTAATAAAAATGAAAATATTCAATGTAGATCACAAATAAAATATTTCAATGTCAACTACACATATATGTGTATATTATATAAATAAATCAAAAGAAAATTATTATGGTTATAATATTCTCAAAAATCTCAAGAGTCTGTCTCACTCTTTTACTTTTTGGCTCAATTTCATGTATGTTTTTAGTGCATTTTTTTTAAAACATAGCAAAAAATATTTTAGAATTGCAAATTTAGGTTGTGTAGTCTACAAAATCCATCTTAAATCTAGAATTATAAAAGTCTTTAGAAGGATTAAATCTCTTGAATTGCAAACCATTTTCAATTTTCTCACTCTAAAATAGGATTTCATATCAAGAGATTTGATCCATCTAAAATGTTATTAGATATTCTTTCAAGATGAACCTATACTAGTCATGGAAAATTTTAAGGATGAAAATTTATCTTAATATTTAGAAATCTTGGTGAATTCTACTAGTCCTTAATAAGCAAACTTTAAAATATTTAATAATATCTTTGTAAAAATACTCAAATTTATAATGATTTTATATATATTCTTTATAAAATTTTGACTATTTGAAAGATAAAATAATTTTATATTATAAAATTTAGGCAAATCATTTTTAGAAAAAATGGAAATTCATGAATTTTTTTTTGAAAATGCATGAAAAATTAGCCCACCTGCAAATATTAGACTTTAAAATTTTCTCTGACACTATTAGCCCTAAATTTTTTCTCTAACACTAGTTTAATCTAAAGCTTTCTCATAAATATAAAATGAATAAAAGTCTAAGCCCAATAATATTAATCCTAAACAATAAAATACAATTCATAAAGATGTTTATAAATACTAAGCAATATCATGAATTCATAAAGATGTAGATAAATATTAAGTAATATAAGCATATAAATATTCATTATGAAGGATAATATTTATAAACAAAGAGAATTTATAGAGACCATATAAGACAGAGTTTTTATCACAAAAGAGAGCATTTAAGGAAAATCTGAGCATTTCAATATGATTCTTTTTCCGCATCTATTATTAGTTTTAAAATTATTTATTGTTGGGAGAGGCTATCACTAATCGAGTATGCAAGAGATGTTGTAATCTCTTGCCTTGTAAACATTTTGACTTGGTCAAATTACATAAGATAAAGATGTGTAACATAATTTAACGTAACCATTTGCTAAATTACATAGGAAGTAGGAAAGCAAAAGATGTGTAATGTAATGTAAATATTTTAAGTCAATAAAAAATTAATAAAAAAAAAAATAACCTATGTGAAAGCATTTATAATTAGTTAAAATAATAATAATAATAAAATTAAATTAAAATTAAATTAAATTTATGGTATTGACCTATGGTATGAGAATCCATGGTATTGATCGATAGTATTTCGTGTGGAATATAGCCTACTTAAAGGGGGAAATTAAACCAACCTAGATCCATCTTAAGTCCTGATCTACCAAGCCTAAAGCGATCAAATATATTTTCACTCTAAAATATATTTTCTCTCAAAATATTTGATCCTTTTGGGTACTTGGTAGATTCCAAGTTACTATGGATCTAGACAAGTTGTGCATCATTTACAATTTGCAAATTATTTAACTATTTATTTAGACATTATTTACATTTTGTAAACTATTTTAAATATACAGGTTAAATAAAATATTGTTTTTTTAATATATATTCTATTAATTTTTTTTTGGGTTTGATTAGTAATCTCTTGATGTGAACACGTTGTATAAGTTAGACACACCAATAAAATAAAACTAAATCATTTTTGTAAGTTTAAATAGAGTACTTAAATCAACATGGTAAACATAACCAACATCATCTTAACAGACAAAAAGAACTTGAATCAACATCGATCAACATCATCATATAATCTTATCATATTAAAAGAAATAGAAAAAATATTATATAAAAATAAATTAACAAAAAAATTATAAAAATAAAATAAAATTATAACAATAAAAAAAAAATTATCCTAGCAAACAATATTTAAAAATAATAATAATAATTAACCAAATAAAATTATATATCTTCTTTTCTCTATACTTTATTATAAAAAAATATTAAATTAAAATACATTAATTTAAAAAAAATTAAACATGGAAAATAATATAAAAAATAAAACACTAATATATAATACTCCATAAATAAAATTATATATCATTTACAAAATATTTTTAAATTATATTTAAAAATAATAATAATAATAATATAAAACAAAATTTTAAATATATAATAAGTAAATACAAATGAAAATATAATAGAACACTTCAAACTGTCATAGGAACTCTTTACACTTGACTTCTAAAGCCTCTTAAAATTAATCTCTTATTTTATTTTAAAAATTACTTACTTTTACATAAAATAAAATTACATATTTATATTTTGTAGGTTTCTATTATTATGAACAGTAAAAATAACAAATTTACCATTCACACTAAAGACTCTTGTGATACACATTAAATATTTTTAAATTATATTAAAGCTATTTTCATTCTATATATATAACAATAACAAAAACCTCAAACAATACGACACAAGCTCATCATTCCCACTGAATCGATTATTGCTGTTAAAGTTCCAGGAGAAGTCGTTTCCTCACCGACAGACTTCCAAAAATATATAACAAAAATAATAAAAATATAAAAACACATAATTTAATTTTTTCTTTCACACTAATACATTTAGGCTATTTGAAAAAAACTGATTTCCTTTCCAACACACTTTCAAAATCTATAAAATACAAATATACGAGCCAAAACACTTATTATTAATAGAAGTACCGTGCGTAGATATGGACAAAGAGTAGCCAAAGGGAAAATAGGTCCGCACCTAAAACACACCCCAAAAGAAATCAAAGTCAACAAGATTAGTTTTGGCTTCTGGATGTTCCCAGAGAACAATTCTCATTGTTCTGCTCCGCTGGAAGTGCTTAGAATTCAGTGTTCAATTTGCCTTATAAAAAGACCTAACTCCTTACAGCGATCTCATCCTTGGGATTAGATTTTAAGATTGGTATTAGTCTAACCTTGGGAAGGGATTATGTATGCCTGTAAATTGTTCGAGGCACGATTTTTCATTTGAAAAACGATTAAAATGAAACCTGTTAATCAAGGCCGAGAGGATTTAGGCTCATTACAGAGGGAAGGATTCTCAGTTTTCGTTGTGTCAAGACGGGTGTGCAGTGAGAGGAGATTCTGGAATTTGAAATAATAATTTCGACAGCAAAAGAAGAATCGCATTGGATATCATCATATTCGTTGGAAACCATTCGTGGCTGTGAAATTTGACTTATAGACTGTCTTGACAATTTATTATCTCATATCAGAAAGCCATGGCACTTTTAGGACATAATTTAAATAGTGCAGGGAGGGTCTCCCAATGAGTTATCAAGAATTATAAATTATAATGAAATTTTGCAAAAAGGGGATGACATTTGAAGACACGTTCGTCTTATTAGCCCTGCCACGGCAGGTCATGTTGTATTCCCAATGAGTTAATATCAAGAATTATAAATTATAATGAAATTTTTTTAAAAAGGGGATGACATTTGAAGACACTTTCGTATTATTAGCCCTGCCACAGCCGGTCATGTTGTATTCGATTTCTTGTTCACCTTTCATTAGTTACAGTTCGACCGATTTCTAGTTTCTATTCTCCCCGAAGTTCTTAAAAAACTAATTCAACAGTTTTTTCCTTCATCATATAGGAGAGAGGATATGAAATGACCATTAAGCTCTTACTCTATAGGATTTTGAAACTCAAACTAAATTTCCAACAATCAAATAAATGTTTGTGGCTGCATCGTCGATTTATTTAATCTGAAATTTAATTGTTTACAATTGTATTGAAAACTTATGGAATATAATGAAAATTAAAATTCCGTGTCTGGAACTTCACGGTCTTCAGCTTTAAAAAACTAATTTGCATTTCTGGAATGATAATTAGATGCTTATAGCGTCCCTTATTTCAAACTTGGGGTTTCAGATTAAATATGTTTTGATCAATAAATAACAGTGGTGGATGAGTCGATTTAAAATTCAGGAACTATATTGTATCATTCTCGACAGCAGAAGTGGGTCAAGCTTCATAGGATTTTCCTTTATCATTTAGTATTACTTTATTTGGTGTATATGTCATATCTCCTTTACCTATTATATTCGGTGTAGATTTTGTTTCTTTCACTTTGCCGGTCAGATTAAGTTCCAATTGTATTTCAATTTTATTTCTACCATGTGCCTAGATTTCAATTTCGATTAATTTTTACCAAGTTTGGTTTCTATTATTTATCCATTTCTTCATATGTTCATTTCAGTGTCAGTTTCGTTTCTATTCCATTCCATTGCCAGGTTTTGGTTTCTATTTCATTATCTGTTCTAAATGGTTTGGTTCCGATTCGTTGTAATTGGTTTCGATTGCTATTTCAACAAGTTATTTCAATTTCGAAAGAACACACGAAAAATGTTTCAAGAGAATATTGTTGGAGTAAAAAGATCAAGAAAAAGAAAAGGAGGGAGAGGATGTCATTGTTTTTTTTAGAGAAGAAAGATAAAATGGGTATGCAAAGTCAAGGAAAAATATCAAATGTAAAATTATACCAACACCCTGATTACTAAGTATTAAAGAAGACAAGAAGATCAATAACAAATAGAGAAAAATGGAAAACAAAATGATGAGAAGATGAGAGATGCATCTCTCAAGTGAGGAAAGGCTTAGCTTAAGGACAACCTAAACTCATAGTTGCTTTCATCCAGCGAACAAACAATTACATATATAGAGTTACAAATCAGTTGTGGAGTTCTAACAAACTCCTCATAAATAGGATATAAAACCTAATTAGAACACAATCTCAAAGACACAATAATCACTCAACAAAATGCTAATAATGAACAATTTAAAACTTTCTCCATTTTTTTCATTGTGCTCCATAATGGAGAAATGTGTTTTCTACCACACTTAAGTACTACATGTATCAAACATTGCTTTTCTAGATGGCTTTGCAAAGATTTCAATGGAATTTTCATTAGTATTACAATAAAATAAAACAATTTCCTTGGACTACATCTTTTACCTGACAAAATGATAATGTCTATCAATATGTTTTGATCTTACAAGCTACACATGATTTTTGGCTAGTTTGATGGAGCTCTGATTAAAACACGTGATTCTTGTTATTCCCCATATCTTGAAGAACTCATGTGAACTAAACCACTTCACAACTAGCATAGTAAAAAGCCTTATATTCAACTCCAGTTGATGACAAAGAAATGGTTGTTTATTTCTTATTGCTCCAAATCATGGCCGTGGATCCAAGGTTGAATGCATATATTCCAGTTGATCTTCTGTAATTAGGATTTCCAACCCAAACTAAATTAGAATAACCTAGCAACTCAACATCCAAATCATTAGTATATTTAATAGAAAAATCAGTAGTCCCTTTCAAATACTGAAGGACTCTTTTCAATACTTTCCAATGCATTTCAAGAGCCTTGGCCATCAATTAACTTAATATGCTCACTGGATATGCCATGTCTAGACTGATTGTAGTGAGATAGTTTATGCTTTCGACCGGCTGATGATATCGTGTATCATCCACTTCTCTTGGCCCGTCATAACTTTAGAGTTTGGAATTATGTTCTAAAGGAATTGATACTTCTATACATTGATACATTTTGAACCTTTTGAGTAGCCCTCTTGTATATTTTCTAATACCTGACAAGATTCTCTCCATATTTCAAGACCTGATCAATAATGCAATTCACCAAGATTTTTCATTTCAAAAACTTGTCACATATGTATTTTACTTCATCAATCAACTTAGTATAATTTCCTATTATAGTAAGGTCATCAACATTCGAGGAAATCATAGCAACATGCTCCTTTTTATATGACTTGATATAGACGTTAGGATCATCTTGATTTTCATAAAAGTTTCTAAAGAAAGAAAGAGTCAATTTTCACATACCAAGATCTTGGTTCCCATGTCAACCCATATAAATCCTTATTTAATTTACAAACAAGATGTTTTTGACCCTTCTTCACATATCATTCTAATTGAATTAGATGTACTTCTTCCTTTAGTTCTCCATTTAAAAATATATAATTACAATCTAGCTAATGTAGTCTCCATTTGGATTTTGTAACTAATGTAATCATTAATCTAATTTCATTTAACTTAGCTACATGTGAAAAAATTTCATCATTATCAATTTCCTCTTTTTTGTGAGTAACTTTTAGCAACCAATTTGGTCTTATATGTATCTAAATTTACATCAACATTAAATTTGGGTTTGAACAACCATTTGGATCCTATGGGTATTTTATTTTTAGGAAATTCTATTAATTCCCAAGTATTGTTTTCCATTATAGACTCGTACTCTTCCTTCATTGCATCTCTCCATTCTTTGTGCTCATTATCTTATTTAAAATTCAAAGGTTACATCCATTACTTCAGTCATTATGGAATAATCTTTAAGACTTACTAGTGTTGAGATCAACATGATGAACTCCTTGGTGTTTTATTGCTTTCATCTTTTCTTCTTCTTTTTAGTGACTTGTCTCCTCTTATTAGTGTGGTGTGGCTACTTGAGGCATGCATGTCACGAGTTTCTCCTCCTATTTTTGTTCTTGTTTATTATTTGCATCTTCTTTGACATAATCATAATCAAGAAGAAAGAATTTGGCAGGCATCATAACCATCTTCCTTATGGCCTTCATCTACATGCTCATGAAACAACACATCTCTACTTGCAAAAACATTATTTTCTCAAGGATAAAACATATTTCTTTTGCATAAAGTTTTCTTGTAAATCCTTTTGGAACATGAGAAAATTATTTACTTCTAAATATTATTAAATGACCCACTGCCATTTTATAACCATAAAGAGTTTTAAAAGGAGTCTTATGGTGTAAACAAGTTAGTTGGAATTCTATGTTTCAAACAAACAACAATACTAGCATCTTCATCCCAAAATGCATTGGTAAGCTTTTTACCTCTCATCATGCCTCATGGAAATTTTACTAGGGTTTCATTCTTTCTTTTAGCTATCCCATTTTGCAGTGGAGTACATAGCACTATGTAATGTTGTACAATTCCATGGGTTTTTCAATGCTTGACAAATGCACTTGATGTATATTCCCCCCCTTTATATAGTAAGAGGATATTGATGTATTTTCCTATCTACTTCTCAACCAAAATTTTAAACTCTTTAAAATATTCAAATATTTTATTTTTATTTCTTATGAAATAAATCTATGTACATCTTATTAAATCATGAAAAAATATTAAGAAAAAATAATATCCACCTAATGATCTTGTCTACATATCTCCACACACATTTGTGTGTACAAGTTCAAGATTATCCCTTTTTCTTCTATCTATAGGGAAATATTTCTTATGCATAATCCAAAATGCACACCCTTCACATGTAGAATATTGATTCTTAAGTAATGAAAGTTCATCTACCATTCCTTGTTTTTAAAGTAGCAACAAAGCATGACAATTAATATGTCCATATGTTTGATGAAAAAGAAATTATGTTTTCATTGTTTTGGATGTGAATGCTAGATGAATTTTTCTTATCACATCAAGTTTGTATAAGCCTCTAATTATTCCACATGTTGCAATAACATTGAAGTGATCTTGTGGCTTGATACATTGGAGAGAAATATTGATTTATTTATTTCTGCAACGTTGATAAATTATGGAGATCCTATTAATAAAAAGCATGGAGAGCGATGGATAGTGCGAAATCTTGGTTTTAGGGGTCTTTTTTCCCGCGAAAAAACATTTTTCTTCTTTATTTCGGAGGGAAGAGTAACTGTTGGAAAAACGAATTCAGAGCGGCTTGGTCGGTAACGTTCTCGTCAGTGTGATGAACCACACTTTCATTGTAGGGGCTCTACATATATCCATTGTGATTTACGGTTTAGATATAAGTGAATGGTCTCTCGATTATGTACCACAACAGGATATTATTAATAATTAAGTGTTCCTTGATAAGGCATTTATCCATTATCATATATGTGCAATAGATGAGGTGTCAGTTAGCTAGAATGGTCAGATCCTGATTATAATATTTTTTTTTTGGTTTGGACACATTCCACCAGTGGATCTGCCACTTAAATGACAGGATACAAAGGTCCTCAACACTATGCATGAATTGATCTGTCGAAATGGAGGTTCAAATGTAGATCTATGGTCTCGAGTTTATTTTTCGATCGCTCAATGTTTTATTTATCCATATTTGGTGGTATTCGTGGTATGGCTGCCAACATTAAAATTTTATTTCCCACAACAACTTTCCGTAAGTTAAATCCCTCATATCCTTAGTCCTGCATAGATTTTGCTATTGATTTGCATAAATACCACACATGGAAACCAGATCTGATATGTGAGGGTGGATCTATGGTGAGGTTGATGTGCACTATATTTCATATTCTCCTTGTAGCCGAGACGACTATCAGTCAATCAATAAATTTCAATGCAGCAACTCTTGGCCACAATTTGTTCAACAAATATCTGATTTTATGTTCCATGACAGATGAGATAAGAGAATTTTGTGGGGTCTCTCCTCGATACAATCTGACATATGACATCGATCCAGGTAATGATTCACTTGAATTTACATATATGGAATCACATGATATGTGCCAATTTTTTATAAAGTATTCATATGGAAAATCAACAATAATTTGGGTTCAGTCATCCTATAGGGTTTTTCATTTGAAGCATAATATCATGGATAATTTGGGCATACCAATGCACCAAAAAAGTGTGATTTGGGATGGAAAATCAAGGCAATATGACCAGAGACTACAATAATTCAATGTATATCCCTCATCCACCGTCATACTCAACTTGTGGCTCGGGGTCGAGCTGTTGGATCAAGAAAATGAAAGGGAGTAAGGGGTGTCGTTGGATCTAGTTTACCCAAAGGCATGAAACCGAACCAAGAACATATTAATGGAGGCTTATCCTTCAAATATATTCTACAAGGAAACTCAGTTGCATGATAAAATACAGAACAAACATAAAATATCCTTAGCCCCTATATTGTGGAACAGCTGAATCATGTTCCATAACTGATTATAGACCTTCCAAAAACAAATGATCTATGCACAGCATATCTCCCCCAAGCTATTATATGCACATTCAATAGTTTTTGGCCAAAACCAACACATATTTTCCAATGTATCTTGACAAATTTGACAACAAAATATGAGATTCACCTCTGCTCGAAAGGTTTCTTCATAGTTTGCATAATCACAGGATCAATAATATGTTCTACAAGAAGGTCCATGGTTCTACGGATCTACAAGTATTTTGATTACCCTGGTTCCTACATTTTTATGAAAACACAATTATTATTGCAGGAATGCTAGTTTGGGATAGAATACACAACATTCTCCTTCATTTATGGTAGCACAAAAATCTAAAAGGTATCAAGAACCTCTTAGGGTGATTCATAAAGACCGACACACAAAGAATGGAAGAACGAATCTTCACCTTCTTCCATAATTTGTATGGAGCTGGATCCTAGCGAATTAATACTGGATGGCATCCAATTGTCACACAATAGGAAAATCTTGACTGAATTCCTATATTTTCATAACATGACCTTTAGATGCAGAATATGTTGACATGCATGATATCTACAAAACACGTGCCCCGATTCCAAGAAAGAGTTGCGAAGGAAGAAGAAAATATGAAAGAAAACTAAAGGATAGAAATTTCCCTCACATTTTCTAGAATTCAAAGATGATGAAGAAGAAAAGGGTCCCGCCTCCAATGAAGGAAATAAAAATACATAAGAGAATGTAGAAAATGGGGTATAAACTTGTGGAGTGTCAGAAATTCAAGTCCTCGCAACTCAGTCGGTGAGTATTACTAAATAAAATTATTTAGAGGGTTCCAAATTCCACCATGTTTCAGAAAGTTTGGACTCAGAAAAGGGAACCCCAAGAGTGGAAGAAGAAAACCAACTAGAAATTGTATCATCCATGCCATCTCAAGGAGAATGGAGGAAGGTAGAAAAGAAGAAATGGATAAAAGGTTAATATTTTCTCTACATTATTAAACTGATTATTTTGTATGGATTTGTGATCACCGTTCTTAGAATGCACTGATAGAATGGTTGCAAGCATATACAACATGTAATTTTGTTTTCATTAATAAAAGTACAATTTTTCCTTGGGAAAAAAGAACATTGAAGTGATCCAACATATCTTTGATATCACATACCATAGGGTCTACACTTAATAATTAACTACATAGAAAAATACACACAGATCATACACTTCACAAGTGGATATAATTTATTAAAAAAACTAGAATATTTACAAGACAATTCTTGGCCTACTCGTTGGCCTCTCATTCCTTTCACTCTCTTATACATACATAGATGCCTCATGGGCTCACCTAGACTTATACAAGTGGATCTGAACCTAAAGTAGGTTCTAGATCCTAGACTAACTCCCACAATATCTCTCATTATCCATAAAATCTCTCACCTAATCCATTATCCCTAAATAAGATATAACTAACCATCAAACATGTCAACTCTTCCAAAACAATGTTGAACCTTCTCCTATTTAAAATAATTCTCATTCTCTCCTAAAACTATATAAAAATACAAATAATAATTAAATAATAACTTAAGAATCCAATTACCTTATTAAACATTTTACCATAGGTTAGATGCACCTGCACTACACTCCCCAGGTAAAAAACAAATTATTCTCTCTCAACGTTTAGTCTTCATAAGATGATAAAAATCCTCCCGGATTCGAAACTTTAGTCTATTTTTTATCATTCATTGTTTGTTGTTCTGCTTCAATGGTTGTGACTTTTAATTCGTTGAGTTTCCAAATTTTGTGCTATGATTATCCTCCTTATTTGTTGATTTATACTCTAGCAAGAAAATGTATCATGTTATTGTATTTATACCTCTTTTTGTATCTTGGTTTATGTGTTTTTCCTTCAGTTTTCTTAATTCTTCAATCTCATCATCCAATTTAGTTTCTGATTGAACTTTATTGTTACTAGTTTGGAATTTATCATCCTAAAAAATAAATTTCAAATTACATTTTATCTTAGGTTCCACATTTTCACTATTAAGCATTCTTGAGCATTTCTCTTCTCCATTTTCAACTTGATTGGATTCAGGTTCCATCAACATATTTTCTAGAAATTCTAGTTCTTATTCACATTTGATCAACATTTATGATGTATTTTAGAAATAATTTCAAGAGAATAGTCTTCATCCTTGCATGAAACAAAATTAATGTTCTTTCCATCATCTGAAACACATCTTGTATCCATACACCAATTGTCATATTTAAAAACATAAGGCTTTATAGTCTCTACATATGATTTTTTCCTCAAGTCTTTATGTTGATCTTCTAAACAGTTTTTGGCAACATTATCATCATCATCCTCACCAAGAATCGTTCCTTTTCCTAGTTCACAAATACGTACATTCATCTTGGTTATCTGGAGTGTTTATGCGTCCCTTAACAAAAATTTCAACTTGTGATTTTGTCTCCTTGCAATCAAATGCTTGATTGGCCATCTAGATGTATTCTTTATTACCCATCCGTATTTCTAATTTTTTAGCAACTCCATAAACATGTCAATTCCTGCCTTCAAATCAACAATCTCTTTTAAGAAATCTTCATCATGTATGCCAACTTCGATGGAATCATTGTGGACTTCGTATGAATTATGAAAATGGCTATCCATAGTCATATTCATCTCCTTCTTTAACGAATTTTACCTCGTTCACTGTAAGCTACAATTGAACTAACACTTTTCCAAGTTATCTTCTCTTGCCTTTTTCAATGGTTCACTACAATTGAAGCATGTTTTTGAACACTCCTTGCTCCTTTGGATTTTGTAATTTCGTATTGAGAACTTATACTTGTTTTATTTCTTGCTTGGGCCACATTTCTATATTTTTTTTGCTATAATTTATGTTCCAATCAACTGCAATTGCTTCACGTACATCAACTAGACTTTTAGGTGTCGAGTTCCATTGATCTTCCAACCAATTAACATTATCGATTCAAATCAAATGCACTTTCGACTTATGATTCTAAATTTCGTTTTCACCCCATAGTTTGAATTTGACTTTAACTCTTCATTAATGGAATTTGACTTAAATTTTTACATTGAGAGACTCTCCCACTTCAACTCAAATTGTGCAAAGGCTTTTGTCCATTTGACCACTCATAACCTCCTTTGGATTTTACAATTATGACACTTACCTCAAAACTAATGACTTTAGACAAAAATATTCATTACATTCTCCCACAAATACCTTTAGTATACATCATGTTTCAGCAAAATTTATATGTCAAATTCTATTGAACTTACCACACTTTCATTTTGCTCCATATATTTAAAGCTATGCCAAGTTTATCCTTTATTCCAAAGCCCCATAAGGAATAACAATGCTTATGTAAATTATTCCACTAATTCTCTTCCATAATTCTTGCATTAAAATATTATGAAGTAAAAATGTTCCTTCTTTGTCTCTTTATAAATTAAAATGGGAAGAGTCATGAAAATGACGCCATATTATGAAGTACGAATACTTATTTACCTCTTTATCATTTGAAATGGGAAGAGTCATGAAAAGGATGTAATTTCTTCAAATGTCACACGAAATCCATGCATGTGATCCAAAACATTTTACATTATAATTATTGTGACTCACTTATTCTCACATCGCAATAATTCAGTGAGGGAAACACAATTTACTACTATAAATAATTCAGGTAGCCATGTTTTTATGTGTGTAAGAGTGTTCTATCATGACCACGATCCTCTATGCATATAGGTTCCATGGTGTTATCTCCTTCACGTTGTTTGAAGGTTGGTCCTTCACCAATAAGCTCTTCAATGATATAACATAATAAAGCAAACCCCTCCTATTTTCGAAGACCTACAATAACCTCAGCCCTAATCGATGGTATGGGTCATCTGATTGTTCAACATTGTATGCAATACTGCACAAGGATCTAAGCTTCACAACTCTTCATGCAAGAACTGGCCACTCTTCAGGTTTGAAATGTAGACTATCAATTATCTTAATAATAGCCAGAGACTCTTCACATTAGAAATCGATCCCTTCATGCTATAAATTTATTGGTACAACAACAATGATCAAGATGGGAAACATTCTTTTCTCCAAGTAGAGATTTCTCATAATTTGTGATTAACTATCTCTGGGATACTCCTCATGTTGAACAACATACTTGCTAACTACCCTACAACAATTCTTCACATTCATTCTTAGAAACATAAATTTTCAGAAAAAAAATTTCCTTACCATGACCTTTGTAATTTGTGTGGTTTCCAGCTCCTATGCATTTTCAACAATCTATGCTAACACCTCCATGCATTTGCTTTTTTTTTCAATGTATTTCATTCTTCCACACTTGTGCCTTTCTGCAATTTCTACACTATAGACCAACATGTCTCCTTGAAGATAGAACTTGATCGAAATTATGTTTCTCCTCCACATAATAGGTT
Source organism: Pinus albicaulis (assembly GCA_034641835.2). NCBI lineage: Eukaryota > Viridiplantae > Streptophyta > Pinopsida > Pinales > Pinaceae > Pinus > Pinus albicaulis. Next base: position 1,133,407,228 of record CM076574.1, read on the forward strand.
TTCAGACATAGACTCTCTTCCCAAACCCACGTAATTTGCAAAATTGAAAAATTTCATAAAACGGTCAACGGATAACAATGCAGGCTCAATGCTCTTCCCTTTAATAAAATTGTGGTCATGCTTTCTCCCATATGCTTAACGCTTTCCAGTGAAACTCTCTCCAATGCTACATAACTCAAGAAACTCCACACAATTGTAAAAAAAAATTCATGTAGATTTTCAGAAAGACTTCAATACTACAATTCTCCTTCAAGTTCCTCAAATTGTGCTCCTGTCATAGGCTTTATGATTTTGTGCTTCGATTTTCTTCCCTTGTTTTGGAGTATCCAACCAATTTTGGATGCACGTTCCGAACGTTCCAACCTAGGAACTCCAATGCATGGTCTATATTTTATGTTCATATCAAACTCCCACAAGACCTCTTCTATATCATTAATGTCGTCGATGTAATATCTACAACCCTTAACAATGAGATTTATCAAATCAATAGAATCATATCCTAGTGTTCTAGTAGACAACCTAACATCATTGTACGTTGCAGGAACTACGTCAATTTGTATCTTGTTTGCCGGTGTTTGATCCTTGCACTTGACGAGTGGGGCACCCCTCTTATTCTGTGAGTATAATTATTTGATATATGTATTCCTCCTCAACATCTTCCAATCACTACTGAAAATTCAAACAAAACAACAATTCAAAACTATAAAAAAATTCTGATGCGCTAAAACCAAAACGATAATGAAAACCATAGGTGAGCCCATGAGGCATATATGTATGTAGAAGTGATTGAGAGGAATGAGAGAACAATGAGTAGGCCAAGAATTCTCTTGTAAATATTCCATTTTTTTTTATTAAATTATATCCAATTTTGAAGTGTATGATCTATGTGTATTTTTCTGTGTTGTTAATTATTAAGTGCAGACCCTGTGGCATGCACTATCATTTTTCAAATTACATTCTACTTTCAATTCCTAATATGTTATAATGGAAACTGAGATTAAGTTATTTTTAATGCCAAGAACATAAATAAAATTGTGGTTTTTTCTAATATAACCATTTGGTAATGTTATAGATACATCACCATACCATTTTATTTTGCATCAGTGATCATCCCCAAGATATATATTTGCACCTTTGTAGTTTCATCAAAATTTTCAAACCAATGTTTATTACAAGACATATGGATGGAGGCTCTAAAATCCATAAACCATGCATTTGAATCATATATTTGAACACGTGATGGAATATTTGAAATAAATAATATAATAATTTTTAAATTATCATTCATTTCTTCTTCTCTCTTTGGAAAATGACCAACGTGCCTTCTATTTCTATGTTTAGACTCATCATACTTCCTTTTAAATCAATCTTTAAAATAATGTCCAATATTTCCATATTAATGGAATTTAATTGTAGTGTCAACCTTCAAAGGTGTTATACCTTATTGTGCCATTGCATATGGTGGCTTTCCATATGACATATTTCGATGTGGTGGCATTCCTCCTTTTCTTCCTACCCATGGATTTCCCTTGTTAGGTTGGAACTGTTTTGCCATAAGTTGCAGATCGGAACTTTGAGGCCTAGTGTTTCTTCGTCTTTATTCTTCCTACACCAGTATACTTTCCAACTCATCAAATGTTGGATTCATTTTCCCTTGCTACAATATTTGTGATAAACATATAGTATTGGTCTAGAATTCCATTTAAGGTTATAATGACTAGGTTAGTGCTAGATATCATTTCACCTATATCTACAAGTTTATATTTAATATATTTAATTATTGAAAATAAATTAATGATGCTTTGATTTTATTCTATTTTAACCAACAGGATTTTACTCTTTAGGAATAAGAACTGATTTATATTAATTCTCTCATATAAGTATTTGATCGTTTTCCATGTCTTGCAGTATTGAATATGAGGTATAGTGTTTTGTTTTATATAAAGTATGAACAACACTTTCTCCTTAGTCTCTCACCTCTCCCAATATTGAATTTATGTAGTGGTATCTCCTTCGGTGACATTAGGCTTCACTTCATCACCACATTCTATTGATCAAGCATTGTAACCTTCCATCAATATCTTCATATTAAACTTCAAATTTACATAATTGACTCCATATAACTTGGACGATTAATTTAAATATTTTTATTCCAAAGGATTAAAAATTGAGCATGATTTTTCACTCCTTAAAAAAAATTCCGATAAATGCCTTCAAGACATAAAAAAGAAAAATTATAATTATACTACACTTCGTCTCCTTCAAGAAGAAAGCACACAACTTGGCCATGTATGTTACTCAATATGTCATTCACTTTCATTGGTCGACTCTATTCCAGGAGAGAAAAAATACACTCTTTTCTTCTTTGTAGGATAGAGCCACATAGGCTTCATGATCCACTTCCCTAGGTCTTATACAGGTCACTCCCACTTTCATTATTCTAGCTCTATTCATGTGCTCAACCAATAGAAGAAAGTGAATGTTCTTATCTTTTTACAAATTGAAGACTTCCTTTTTTCTTCCACAACCTTGGCTTCCCATCAACGCCAAGATCAACCCCTCACAAAGCTTGAGTAAAGTTCGCCATAACTTTACACTGGCTCTCGGTTCTTCCAAATTTGATTACACACTTCACAATACATATGGAGTACTAGAATACTCTACATTGTACACTCAATAGAGAAATTTCATGCATATAGATCACAAAACAACAATGTGATGGACATATGTTGATTGACTGGGAAATAATCTATTCTCATTAGGCACAAACAACTACAACTTATGTAAAGTATCAAACTAGGGCATAACATGGAATCGACGAATTTAAGTGCACTTCAACGAAATTTGAATCAATATTAGATATAATGACAACTATATGTTTTTGATCCCTGAGAAATTTTGGGAATATAGTAAACAAGGAAAACACCTCAACACACTTTAACTCGATGTTGGACAATGTTACAGTTCAATTTCTTGCTACTCTTCAGGTTGATACTTTGGTATATGCTCAAATCCACGCATGCCACAACATGACACACTCATGAACCAAACCACTATATCACTTCAATATGCAGAGCAGGTATGTGCTCCTTAACACAAGTTCGCAATATTTATCCAAGCCACAAGGTTTCAATTTTATCCACCTAGGCTTTAATACCAAGACACAGAGAAATGGAAGACAAATTGATGAGTGGATGAGAGATGCAACTCTAAAGTGAGGCAAGTATTATCCAAGAGATTGCCTAAACTCACACTTGCATTTGTCCATCAAAAACACTATTACACATATAAAGTTACAAAGAATTTGTGGAGTTTGAAAAAACTCCTCATAAGTAGGATATAAAACCTAATTAGAACAAAAAATCTCAACGGGGAAATAATCACTCATAAAAAGTACCAATAATGAGAAATCTAGAACTTTCTCCAGCATTATCATAATATCAACAATTGTTTTGTGAGTAGATGAATCTACAACTACCACGGTTTCATACTTGCATAACATGGAGTTGATTTTAATTTCTACCACTATAACCTCTAGCTCCCATGTATGCCCCTTCCATAGAAACATGTAAGTTGGGGGAATTTGAACCTTGGATCTCTTGGTACAAGACATTTCATTTTCATGGCACTTTGACAATTGAGCTACCCATCATAGGATCACAATATCAACAATATCAAGGAACAAGATGGAATATTCATCAATATCCATGGAATATAGAATCGCAACCAATATTCAATAGGGTATTTATAAACCCCAGTAGCTACTACAAATTGGAGAATTTATGACAAATATACATGGAATAAAAGAAAAAAAAAACTATGCAACAACTAGCCATTAAGGATTAAGACCGAAAATGATTGAGTTTGTATGGAAGGATCACCATCAATGGCATGAATAAAGTAAGAATATAATAAAATCATATTATTTGTCTTTATTTGATGTTAATGCTTAATTGAAAAGCTTTCAAAACAAAGCTTTTGACACAGGGTATTATGTTGTGACACCAAAGAAGGGAATATATGGGGTTACATTTACATGTAAAATGTAAATATATATGTAATATGGATAGCCTAATAACAAGAGGGCCACACCTGAAATGTGTGAATAAGTTTATATAAAGAGAATGTAGTCATTATTGAGGATATGTTATTTCTATGTATGAATGTATTGGGGTATTTGAAAGAGGTTTTTCTATTATGTAATGAGTTATTGTGTAGCTTATGTCTCTTATCTATATTGGAGTTATGATTCATGCTCAAATTAATGTACATGGTGTGTACATTTGATTTCTTGTGATCTTTTATATAATTGAATCATAGAAAAAAAAGTGTAGTCATTGCCTTGTGTTAGGGTCCTCTAAGTATAGGATTCATAATTTGGAATTGAATTATGATAGTCTTTTAAAATATGTACATACCTTGCTTTCTGCAAGTTGTTTTCCCATATTTTGTAAAAAAATAAAAAATAGAAAATCAAAAAGAGGGTAAAAAATTCCTAAAAGAAATATCAAAGGACCTAAAAAATATAGACCCCAAAAGAAAAAAGATGAAAATAAAACATGAAATTGTGCAAGTCGAAATGCCACTACCTCTTAATTTTTGCAAATGGTTATGGCAGAGTGTCAATAAATTCCATAATCCATGATGAGTTAAACTATTTAATCTTGACCTGTCATATTTTCAATTTCTATGCTTAAGATGGTGAATAAAGATTTGTTAGATAGTTTAATCCTGACAAATCAGTAGATAGGTAGAGAATAAAGAGGGGCTCATTAGTTTAATCTGAGTGCTCGGATGAAATAAGGTAGAATTAGATAGTTTTTATGCTTTCAAAAGAATAAAATGTTTCAAGGTAGCAAGCTCAAATTCACTTGCAAAAAGGAAGAAAAATGTTAGATTAGTGTTGAGTAGGTAGAAAGAAGTGGGAAAAATCATGTAGTATTCATCACCGGGCAGAAAATCACTAATTTCCCTTCCCTTGTAAGTCTTCAATATTCTACACTTCCAGTCAAAGAGGCTCATAGCATTTCTCTGACTTCAGTTGGGACCGGACCCAAGGCTCAATGACTGGATAGTGAAAAATGTTGACTTCTTATGATAAACTCCCCTTCACCATTATTCATTCATCATTCATACATTTAATTCATTTTCATAAGTAAAAACTCCTTTTTTACTCAATGATACATAAAATCCCATTTAATTAACTTCCTTCATTCATAAAGCATACAAACCCTCAAAAAGCACTCTATCCTGAGTAAAATTGGTGAATTTATGAAATAATAAGCATTTCTTTAAAAAAATTCACTTTACTTAGTCATATAAGTGTATTTTTGTGTATTCCTTTCCCCTTGTCATATTAATTCCAAACTTATGCTATTAGATCCCTAAAATTACCTTGTCCTACCTATATAATTCCCTTTATGTAAATATCCCCCAAAAACCCACTATTATATAGTTTTTTGACCAAAATTAATATGCACGTGCCAAATTAAAATACCAAGTTATACCTCATTTGGTCTAAAACTAACATTAATCAAATAACCTGCCCCCTATAGTTATTAAATGCACCATGGTTTAAAATAACTATATAATATATTAAAACAAAAAATATATATGAAAATGTTTTCGGACGTATCCTATGTATTCGAAAATAAAACATACTCCTCGCCTATTATGAAGTTTAGTTTAAACCGAACTTTAAACCCAAAACCCTTTGTAGTATATATATTAACCCCACTCCATGCGCTCTCGCTCATATACTTTTAAACATTTTTTTTAAGCCCTGCTTATATATAACCCTTTGTTGATATAAAAATTTGGTTATAATGTATACAATAAAAAGGTTTTATTACATTATCAATAACCCAATGCATAAGTACCTCTGTCCCACATCCATTCAACCGCAACTTCCCAGGAAATCTCAACCATTCGCTTCCTTCCCAATGATCTGATGGTGCAAGACCCATATCGCGCCCATAAACCAAATATCTGCCCAAAGCCAAAATGGACGCGAAATGGGTGGTTTTTTGATTTCCGCCTCCTTCGACGTGGCGCAAAACTATTCGATCGCGTTCATTCGGAGAAAAACAACTTACCACCATTTTTGAACGTGAAAACCACCACTATTTTTTGCATTTGAAAATCCAAACTATCTCCTGCCTGTGATAAGACTAGCATTTAATACATTAATGGTGATTAGTTCCAAAGGTTAAAAACTCTAAAACATCATTTTAATGTTTAATTGCGTATTCCTAACTAAAAAAAGAGCTCCACCCGACTGTATTGAAGCCTCCCGACTGTGCTAAAGTTCCCGAAACATGATTTTATCCGTGGAAACTCCCCATTTTCACCGCAAATCCCCTGTTTGAAAACCAAAAGAGAGATTCTCTACTCCAACAAGCCAGACCAGACCTTCATTCAGCCTCAACATTTCAGAAACCCTTTCAAGAATTTAAATACCTGCAATTAAAGGTATTTTTTCGATAGTTTAAAACCTTGTACAGTCAACTATGAACTATCTTTAAGAAAAACATGTCGTCAAATTAAGAGAATTCACAGAAGAGAAATTGCCCAAAAATGCCCAAAACAGGCCAAACCCTCGCAAGTTTTCCCCAGAAATTGTCGTGTTCAAAAAGCCCCTTCTAAAGCCAATTTCCTTAGTTGTGTCTGATTAAAATCAATTTCAAGGAACAAGGAGGAGGTTGAAGCTCAAATATATCCTAAAAACACCTTTTTACAGTTCAAATCATTCATAAAACCCTCATGTTATGTCTTAAACCAGTTTGCATATCCCAGAAGCCCATTGATCAAAGAAATCACCTCATACTATATTTGGCCTACAAATTGCTAAATTTACCATTTGTTTAAAGAAATACAACTTTTGCAAATAGTTTAATCTTCCATTAGTTATTCAAAAATCACTAAGAAGCAGATGACAGCCAAAGCTCAGAGTTCTAAGCCTATTAAAACTGGTGGATCCAAGCCTTCCAAATCTAAAGCATCAAAAGCCATCAAATCTACTCCTGCACTTACTGCTAAAACCACCGAGTCTCTAAATCCACTTCAGCCACCAGTACCTACTGTAGAAACCCTTCCATTAACTGATATGGATTACAAAATTGTTGATCCTGTTGTAGAATTTAACCTTTTGGAAATACACAATTGGTGCTATGATAAATACCTTAATAAAGATGAAATACCTATTTGGGAATCTCACTTGCCCCAATATGTAGTTCCTTTGACTCATCCTGGGCAGGATCTTGTTAGATTGTGTCAACAACATTGTGTACCAGACCAAAGAGCTATTGTAAATGCAAACAGAGAGGTCATTTTTACAATCACAGAAGAACCCATAAATTAAATGCTACAATTACCATTTGTTCCTCATTTAGTTCCCATTTCTATTGAATATTTAATCCACTTGTACTTAGGCTTGGATTTCCAAAAAAAAATTATGATATCGCCAATTGACTAGACCACCCACTGAAGGGGTGTTTAGGTACTCATCATACTTATTTCAATTGTTCCTGTTCTTCCAAGCTGACAATTTTCCAATTTCATTGCAAAAAATGGACATAGAGGGCCAGCTTCTATCCATTATCTTCTGGATTTTCTTGTTGAGGAAAGAAAGCAGTGAATTCACTTATACAGACTTCTCAGAGCTTTTCCTCCATACAACAATTAATATATTATATAAAGCATAGAAACCTAGAGTGAGTGAAGATATGAAGAGGATATTGAAACTATCAGAACAGAGCAAAATGGGAGACTGGTTCCTTTATGAAAAACACACAGAGATAAGAATTTTTCACTCAAACTTATTACCTTATAAGTTGCCAAAATACATGTGCATGAGATTTTTTTCATTAGAATACTTAAGGAAAATTCTAAACTCTGACTCCATCAACTTCTCAGTTTCCAACAAAAAGACGCAATTCAAGATTAAAAATTAAGCTGGGCCTTTCATCATAAATAACAGAGAATCAGAAAAGGAAATCACCAAGATACTAGCAGGGTTTAAATTTCAGGAGACCTTTCGTTGGAACTATGATCATCAAGGGATCTTGAATGATTTAAGGGTTAATGAAAACTTACACCATTTATACATGACCCTAAGCTAGAAATTGGGAAGTTTTCAAATCAGGCAGAATGGATGGAAAACACATTAACAGATACAGTCATCAATGCAGAGCCAACAGGACAGATGTATACTACACAAGCTACGGTAGTTGCAAAATAGTCTAAAACTTCAACAAAAATAGGCTGAGATGAAGGAACCTATACAGCTGAGACTACCACAGATACTAAATTCAAGTTGATTTAAAATAAAAGGCTCAAATTCAGTTCCATAGGGAAAGAAAAGGTAATTGATGTTGAGGATACAAATGAGCTTGAAGTAAACAATGATGAAGCCACAGTGATAATCAATGAGACTCTTGTAGAGATTTGAAAAGGTCAAACAACAAGTAAAGATGATACCCAGATGATTGAAAAGAAAAATATGGATGCTTCTTCCTCACAGACAGCTGATGAAAAAGACTTATATATCAAAGAAAAGTACAAGCAAATCAAGCAAAAGAATGTAGAAATCAAGTCTGAGACTTATTCTCAGTTTCTTAAGAAAAAACCAGGGAATCAAAATAGGCTACTGACAGCCTCTGACTATTCCACAAATAAAATGATTATGTCATATCTGCAACCAACTACTTCAACACCTAAGACAGTGGCAGACTATAAAAAGGATGAGTTTGAAATAGATACTGAAAATGTACATGAGCTAGACCAAATTGAATTCCACAGACATAGCTCAGAGATGTTATATTCAACTGTGGTAACAAAGGCTATGAGTGCTACTAAGTTGAAGAATACCATTATCAACATGTAGAATCAAATGAAGCTGGAAAAAGGCTCTTTGTATGCTAAATACCTAAGGATTAAATCCTTAGAAGATTTGATTATACAGGTGGGATATGATCCCTCCAATGTGTAGGCAGTTGAATTATTGATTAAGAAAAAGAATGAAGATATTGCAGCTTTGAGGAAATAGCTGAAGCTTCCTCAAAGTGAACACCCACATACCAAAGAAATATTCATGATCAAACATAAAAAGAAGAAATGATGCAGTTTATCCTCAAACTGACTACTCATATTAAAGATATGGAGACCCAAATGGATCAAATTGTTAAGGAGAAAGAGACGTGAATGAAACTAATGCTCCTATTATTCCTATTGTGATACCCGTTATTACCACAACTATGGCTTCCACTCTGGGAGAAAAATTAGGACCTAATGAGCCATTGGCAATTGCAGCACCAGTGCATTCAGCTACTACATCAGCCACATATTCTTCAACAACACAGGTACAACAAACAGATGGAGCAGGTGAAATAGTGAAAGCTATGGAAGAATTTTCCTTGAAAACTAATGAGATAAATAACTTGAAAGAGATGATTAAAATTCTTGAAGCCACCAACAAAATAGCCTTGATAACTACTAAAAACCATGAGCAGAAAGCTATCAGACTTGAAGAACAAATGAAGAATTTACAAAAGGAGTTAACATTTACTAAATAGATTTCCTACATCAAGAATCATCTTTGGACAAATATTATTGAGGCCATACATTCTAAATGGCCCTCAATTTAGGTCATCTATGAGCAGAGAGACTTACTGTTAGTAGCCCAAACTGAGATTTAGAGAACCAAGGATGAGTTAGTTGATAAGCCATCATAGGATTTAAAACTCATCACTTTCTTGAACAGTCAGAATAGAGTAGAGTTGGAAGATTTACAGGTACATGACAAAACTAACACAATATTACAAATTAAGAAGGTTGTGACCAAGAGAAAATTGATGAACAACCTAGAGGAAAAATGTGATGATATGAACATTTCCATTACTAATTTTTTGGCAAAATACACTATTTTGAGGCAGAAAGGCCTACCAGATATTCATGTCCTTAATGAAAAACTAATGGCCCAAAAAGAGTATGATAAGAAGATAAGGGATTTTGCAAAAGAACAAGTCAAGAAACCACTACCATTGGGCACTCCTACAGGAAAGGTCATCCTTCAATATTTTGAAGACTTGTTTTTTCTACAGCATGAGATTAGGCATCTTTTTGTTTTCAAACCTACCTTTGCCAAGTACACAGATGCTGATGAAAACTTTAGAAAGCTAAAAATTGTGAAAATTCTAGATGCAGCGCAATGGCAAGCATTCAGAGATTTAATGTAACAGTGAAAAGGTAAAAAAGTGAAGAAAAATGCACTAAAAATAGTCAAACAGAAACACTGAGATAAAGAGACAGTGAGTTGATTTTTTACTACAGTAAGACATAATTTTAAGCAGTAAAGAGCGAAATATCAGTCGAAGTGTATTAGTGTTTAAGGAAGCAGTGTTAAAGAGTATCAAAGGAAAGTGTGTCAGCCAAGGCAACTCAAACAAAGATGTTTCCTAAACAACCAACAAGCAGGACAACTATTCAATAAAAAGCTCCTTGTTAGATAAAGTTGTTCTATATATTTTGGATAAGATGACAACTTGTTGATTTGTTAAGAAGTTGTCCCTCTTATTTTTTAAATATATTTTATATTTCCTAAAGACATTCATACATTTCTCTAGGATATTTGTAAAGAAAATTTTGTATAAATACTTCTGTATTAGAAGTGTTAAGGGTGGAATAAAATTTCTAAGATTACTATAGACTTTTGCTGATACATTGGAGGCTTTCACGTGTTGAATTCAAAGTAGCAGACTGGACAAAGCTAAAAGTGGAATCATAATTCAGGATTGTTGCGATAATTTAAAGATTGAATTACATCTCTTCTTTTCATTGTTTCTTTTCTCAGTTTCATGCAATTCATTATGTGTCCGATCTATCTTAATCTGTAACTAGGAATATTACTACAGGACTAGCCTTTTGCTCCCTGTTTTTAACTAAGTTACCATTTAAATATTTTCTACCGATTTTCGGTGTTAGGAATTCTTAATTTCTCCTACTCCCGTTTGACCCCTGCCTCCTTCTCCCATTTTCCAGATCAAAGGATCCTTCGTTGCCCTTTATCCCGATCATACCATTTCATCAAAAACCTTTCTCCAAATCTCTAAGGGTTATCTATCTTGCCCTGAATACATTTGTACCCTTTTTCCCTTGCCTTCTAGTACTTCTATCTAGACTTAGACTCCATAGCCCAATGGACAAGTAGATCTCTCTCTAGTTTAATCCTAAGTGATTTTTCCCCACAAAACCCTTTAAAACAAAACCAATTTTTCTATCATAACTAGCCTAAAAACATAAATCAAAACAAAGATAAATCTTAAAGAGAAAGCCCTCTATGAATTCTAGGAAGGCTAGATCCTGGGATTTGAAGTAGGTTTGTGGTTACCCCTAGTGTTCTTTGACTAAAAATTCAAATGCCACAACTTAAGAAATTACTAGGGTGATCACATACTGGTGACCATACTGGGGAAACTAACCAATCTCCAGTCATAAATTTAGTCTTAAGGGAAGATATTTAAATTATATTTTTACTTTAAGATTATTTTTATATATTTTGGGTATTCAAAATAGTCATTTCGGCTTCTAGGAAATCCTACTATAACAGGTCTAACCCGGATCCTAAGCCTGCAGTTATAGTAGATAACTCGGAACAGATTAGAAAAAAGAAAAAATAAACTGTCGATTTAGAAATTGAAGTACCATTAAGGAAAGCCAATTCTTTACCCAAAGAGTTAGTGAGTTTGAATGATATTGATTTTGATCTGAATTTTGAATATTCATTGTTTAAAACTAAATCTGAAATTGATTTAAAAAATACTGTCATAGATCCTGTTTTCTTTTCATTTTTGAAGGCAAAACATAAGAATATTTCAGTAGGAACAAAGTCAATTAAATATGAATATCAAAATATAGTTGAAAATATCAATATTTCATTGATTAAAGTTATTGATGAAGCTATTCAATTAGCTCATTTATTATCTTACATAAAACCTCTAGTTTCTCAATTGCACACAACAATAATACCAACAACAGATTCATCTTTATATGCTGTCACTTCATTTATATATAATTCTACAAGTTCATCTACAGATCATTTCATTCCTAAGTTGCCTTTGTAGCCTAGGATATTATTTCCTTCATCCACTCAATCCACTGCATCCACTACTTTGCAATCAGATTTTATAAGCACCACATCTTTATTTCCCAGCAACTCCATTTACATACCATCTTCTTTTCCCAGCTCTTCAACTACATTTGTTAATTCATCAGCTACTATATCCAACACTACCCCTATCATCACTGTTATACCTCCTAGCTTAGCAAAACTTCAAGCCATGGCTGCTAGGTATGCTCCCCTTGTCTTACCCCAAAACCTCCATGATATGCCTCAAGATTACCAAAAAAATATACCACTATTTGATGGCCTGTCACAATATATTGCTCAACAACATGTCACAAAAATGACATACTACTATGAAATTTATGAAATTGATGAGTCAGATGTCCAGATGAGGTTATTTGCTCAAAGTTTGACAGGAGAAGTCAAAAAATGGTTCAAAAATTTAGCTATTGGTAGTATAGCTAATTTAGCTGCATTTCATAGAATATTTTTAAATAAATGGGAAAAGAAAAAGAACCCCCTTCAAATTTTGTCTGAGTTTGATGCTTTAAAAATATCTCCTAATGATTTTGTTCAAGATTACTGCACTAGGTATAACAATGTCTATAATGTTATTCCTGCAGATCTTAAACCTACACCTTACTCTGTACTGCTCAAATTCCCTGATGGATTTGATCCAGATATGGCCTATCAATTAAGAGAAAGAGATAATGAAACCTTAGAACAGATACAATTAGATGTTGTTAGTGTAGAAATTAACATTTTAGCTAAGAAATCCAGACTTAGGAATAAAAGAAGAGTTACAATTAAAGAAGAAAGTTCAAACTCAGATGTTAAATTAGATTTTGTTGCTAAAAATTTAGAAAGGATGGTTGAAATATTAGATATTTTAGATAGAAAACCTCAATGGGATAATCAACCTCAGATCAGAAATCCTAATTTTAGAAAAAATAATAACCCTGGAAAAGCTAAAGAAGCTGCTTCAGACCAAAACATTAGGCCCCCATTTCAAGAGAACTATGCTGAAAGTTCTCAAAATAATGATGAAGATGAGGATGACATCAATCATATAATGGGAATAGATTAAAACAACACCATTTTCCTCACTCAGGAAGATCTGGAACTATTTGAGCTTCAAAAACTCAAATTAAACTCCAGTGAATCCTGTAACTACAAACAAGGTTATGACTTTTCTATTAATGAAATTCACAGTCAGTGTAACCTTAGACATAAGAAAAATAATGAACCTTCTACTAAAAACCATTCCCAAAATCAAAATAAGAAAAATGTAGAAGCCCCAAAAATAAAAGTTTTGCAAATTCTCCCAACAGAAAATAAGCAAAATTCCAATCCTTCCATTCCTAAAAAATCAACATGTTGCAAGACTGTTGATATTACTGATGAAGTAGCTCAATCTTCTAAAGATGCACCAAAATCTAATACTACAAAAGCTTCAAATTCAGTAAAAAAAACAATTCCTGATCCTAAAAAGAGTTCTGCTGATTCTAAATAAGAAAATCCTAAAACTGATAATACAAAAATAGTTGCTGAAATTTCAAAGTCTAATAGAACATCTGCTCCCACACAAACTGTCCCTGAAAAAAGAATTGAAAACAAGAAAATTCAAGAAACTCAGACAAAGAATATTAAAACAACTGAAGATAAAAGTACATCTGTTGAAATTAAAGAAAAACCAACTCAGATAACAGTTACAAAAGATGAATTACTTTAGATTATTAAGTCTCAACCCTCATTTAACATTCAGACTGAAATAGCTAAGTTAAAAATACCAATTCCCTTAACTGAATTGGTAGAGAATCACTTACATAAATCAACAATTACTCAGACTTTGAATATGAATGGTGGTGAAGATGCCATTAATTTGAATGATGATCAACCAGAATTGATCTTTGGCCCTGATGTAAATGGTAAGCATTTAGATGGATTGATTCTTCCTTTCTATATCAGCCTTACTATTCACGATCAGATTTTACACAATGCTATGTTAGATTCAGGAGCTTCCCATAACTTAATGCCAAAATCCATCATGAAAACTCTTAATCTAGAAATAACCATGCCTAATAAATATTTTTTCTCATTTGATTATATCAAAGTTGAGTGCATAGGATTGATTAAAGAATTATGTGTGAATTTGGTTCAGTACCCTGGTAAGAGCATGGTTATGGATATTGTAGTAGCTGACATCCCACCAAAGTATGGTATGCTTCTTCCTCACTCATGGGGAGAAAAGTTGCAAGTATCTCTACAATTAGACATGAGCTATGCTACTATATCAGTATTTGGACAGCCTAAGAAGCTTTATAGGGAAAATTTAATGAAATTCATGGTCAGTAGTGCAAAAAGATCCATAAATTACCCCATTTATTCAACACCAACTGACCTTGATTCCTTCATTTTATGTAACTCTAATGACAATGAAATCCAAATAGAACTAATTGACATAAAACCAAAACCAAACAGTGAGAATATTTTTCATGAAGCCCTTTGGCACGTAGACTTTGATGGCTCCGTGAACAAAACAGGAGCAGGAGCTGAAATATGGATCACAAACATTGAGATAGGTCATTCAGAAGGACATGCCTTTTGCCTCAACTTCAAATGTATTAATAACATGGCATAGTATGAGGCATTTATCTTAGGCCTCCAAATCATCAGACATTTAGAAGGTAAAAGAATTTTAATCATGGGAGATTTTGAATTAGTCATAAAACAAGTAAATGGAGAGTATTATGTTCATAATCCTAGATTAGCCAGATATAGAGATACAACAACTGATTTATGTGAAGATTTATTGGAATGTAAGTTTGCTAATATACCTAGAAAATAGAACATTCAAGCACATTTCTTGGCAACTTTTGCTAGCACATGTAACTTACCTTTTCAAACAACACATAGGTATACTGCTGAAAGTTAAATACAGACCCATTGTCCCAGAAAATGTCAAATACTAGCAGATTTTCTCTGAAGATGAACAAATTTACCATTTTTTGAGTAATGAGGAAGAATTTCAAAATTGTAAGATAGATTCAGATTGTAATATAGATTCAGATTTTAATTGTGAAATAGATTACATAGATGTACATAAATTTAACAAACCCACTGTATTAACGCAATATGACATAGATAACTTAGAGAAATTAGATATAGAGGAAATCATTGAAGAAGAAATTGATATGTTAGATCTAAAAGATAATTTTTTTCCTAAGGGTTTAACACCTTTGGAGGACCTCTTTGATTCCAATGATGTGCTTAAAAAGCCAAAAATGGAACCAGTCATGTCTGACATTGAGGAATGTAACATTGGGACAGAATTAAATCCAAAAATGATTAAACTATAAAAATCTTTACCTCCTCAAGAAAAAGAAAAATACATTGAACTTTTAAAGGAATGTCAAGATGTGTTTGCATGAAGTTATGAAGATCTTAAAGCTTATGACACAAATATAATTCAACATAAGATTCCTATAAAAGATGACCAGAAACCATTTAAGCAAAAATTGAGGAGGATTAATCCTGTCTTATTACCTTTGATATAAAAGGAAGTTAAACGCATGTATGATGCCCAAATCATTGCACCAATCAGATATTCTGATTGGGTTTCAAACTTAGTACCTACCAGAAAGAAAACAGGTGAAATAAGATTATGTGTAGACTTTAGAATCTCAATAAAGTATCTTTGAAGGATAATTAGCCTTTGCCTAAGATGGATCATATTTTACAAAGGGTAGTTGGTTCTTCCAGGATATCTTTGTTGGATGGTTTTTTAGGATACAACCAGATTCTTGTTCGAAAGGAAGACCAAGCTAAAACAACTTTTACCACTCCTTGGGGCACTTTCATATATGTGAAAATGCCTTTTGGTTTTATGAATGCTGGAGCCACCTTTCAGAGGGCTATGGACATAACCTTTGCAAAGGAAATACATGACTTCTTGGTTATTTATTTAGATGATATTATTGTTTTTTCTAAGTTAGATAATGAACACTTGGATCATTTGAGACAAGTTTTAATTAAATGTTGAAAATTTGGTATATCTTTAAACCCTAAGAAGACTCTTTTTGGACTGGGGGAGGGTATGTTACTAGGACACATAATTTCAAAGGAAGGTATTAGGATAGATCTTGCAAGAATAGAGGCCATTCAGAACATTCAACTACCTAGAAATATCAAAGAATTACAAGCATTTTTAGGTAAAATTAATTTTTTAAGGAGATTGATTTCTAACTTGGCAGAAATCATCACAGAACTGAATAACATGCTTAAAAAGGACTGAGTTTTAAAATGGACAGTTGAAGAAAAATAATCATTTGACTCTATTAAACAAGCTTTAACTAAAACACTAGTTTTAATCAGTCCAGATTTCAAAAAAGACTTTACAAGTTTTTCATTTTCCTTAGAGCATACCATTGCTACAGTTTTGCTCCAGAAAAATGATCAAGTTTTTGAACAGCCTATAGCCTTTTTCAGTAAAAACCCTTAGAGATGCACCTTAGAAATATAACATAATGGAGAAACAAGCTTTAGCCTTGGTTAAATCCATAAAATATTTTAGAGTTTTTATTCTGTACTCCCACATTATTTCCTATGTCCCTAATTTTATAGTAAAATACATTCTTACTCAGGATGGTCTTGATGGAAGAAGAGTAAAGTGGATTGCCACCATCCTATAATATGACATAGATATTAAACCAACTAAACTCATTAAAGGACAAGGATTAGCCAGATTAATGGATGAATCCAATTGCAATGCATTAGATATAAATTTCATTTCTCGGGTTGATAACCAGGAAGAGATGGCAACTCCATTGATCAGTGAACCCTTTCTAGATTCACCATGGTACTTAGATATTATCTTTGTACTTACACACTTACAAGTTCCTCCTGGATTAACAAGGACTAAAGCCATATTCATTAAACTTAAAGCAATGAGATTTTGTATTTTGAATAATGTGTTTTTTTGGAAAGAACATAGTGGGATATTACTGAACTGTGTACTAAAATCAGAAGTTGAAAAAATTCTTGAAGAATTTCATGCAGGTGATTGTGGAGGACACTTATATTGGAAAATTACTGTAGATAATATTCTTAGAGTTGGTTTTTACTAGCCTACCTTATTTGTTGATGTGAAAAAAAATTATTACTTCATGTCATAAATGTCTGATTTTTGAAGGAAAAAAGAAGTTGTTACCTTTACCTCTAAAGCCTATTTCTACTGAAATTCCATTTCAACAATAGGGTTTAGACTTCATTGGGGAAATTCACCCTCCATATTTTGGCCAAAAAAAGTGGATTTTGACTGCCACAGATTACTTTACTAAGTGGATTGAAGCCATTCCTACTAGATAAGCCACTAAATTACTCATTATCTCTTTGATAGAAAACAACCTTTTATCTAGATTTGGATGCCCACATAAAATAATTACTGATAATGCAACAACATTTAAATCTAAGAAAATGATTGCCCCTTGTCACAAGTACCATATTACCCTAGGTCACTCTACTTCTTATTACCCTTAGGGTAATGGCCTAGCTGAATCGTCAAATAAAAGCCTTGTGAATATAATTAAAAAACTACTTGAAGATAACAAGAAAACATGGAATAAAAATTTAGTCTATGCCTTATGGGCAGATAGACTTACATAAAATTGTGAATTTCTCTAATATAACCATTTGGTAAAGTTTCAGATACATCACCATACCATTTTATTTGGTGTGAGTGATCACCCCCAAGATATATATTTGCACCTTTGTAGTTTCATCAAAATTGTCAAACCAGTGTTTATTACAAGACATATGAATGGAGGCTCTAGAATCCATAAACCGTGCATTTGAATCATATATTTAAACACGTGATGGAATATTTGAAATAAACAATATAATAATTTTGAATTTATCATTCATTGCTTCTTCTCTCTTTGGAAAATGACCAACGTGCCTTCTATTTCTATGTTTAGACTCATCATACTTCCTTTTAAATCAATCTTTAAAATAATGTCCAATATTTCCATATTAGTGCCATTTAATTGTAGCGTCAACCTTCAAAGGTGTTATACCTTATTGTGCCATTGCATATGGTGGCTTTCCATATGACGGATTTCGATGTGGTGGCATTCCTCCTTTGCTTCCTACCCATGGCTTTCCCTTGTAAGGTTGGAACTGTTTTGCCATAAGTTGCAGATCGGAACTTTGAGGCCTAATGTTTCTTCGTCTTTCTTCATCCTACATGAGTATACTTTCCAACTCATCAAATGTTGGATTAATTTTCCCTTGCTACAAGATTTGTGATAAACATATAAGACTGGTCTAGAATTCCATTTAAGGTTATAATGACTAGGTTAGTGCTAGATATTGTTTCACATATATCTACAAGTTTATCTTTAACATATTTAATTATTGAAAAGAAATTAATGATGCTTTGATTTTATTCTATTTTAACCAAAAGTAGTTTACTCTTTAGGAACAAGAATTGATTTATATTATTTCTCTCATATAAGTATTTGATTGTTTTCTATGTCTTGTTACATGTCCTGCAGTATTTACTATGAGGTATAGTGTTTTCCGTTATATAAATTATGAACAACGCCTTCTCCTTAGTCTCTCACCTCTCCCAATCTTGAATTTATGTAGTTGTATCTCCTTCAGTGACATTAGGCTTCACTTCAACACCACATTATGTTGATGAAACATTGTAACCTTCCATCAATGTCTGCATATTAAACTTCAAATTTACATAATTGAATCCATATAGCTTAGACGATTAATTTAAATATTTTTATTCCAAAGGATTAAACATTGAGCACGATTTTTCACACCTTAAAAAAACTTCCAACAAATTCCTTCAAGACATCAAAAAGAAAAATTATAGTTATAACTACACATCATCTCCTTCAAGAAGAAAGCACACAACTTGGCGTTGTAGGTTGCTCAATAAGTCATTCACTTTCATTGGTCAACTCTATGCCACAAGGCCAAAAAATACACTATTTTCTTCTATGTAGGATCAAGCCACATAGGCTTCATGATCCACTTCCCTAGGTCTTATGCGGGTCACTCCCACCTTCATTATTCCAGCTCTATTCATGTGCTCAACCAATAGAAGAAAGTAAATGTTCTTATCTTGCTTAAAATTTGGAAACTTCATTTTTTTTTCCACAACCTTGGCTTCCCAGCAACGCCAAGATCAACCCTTCACAAATCTTGAATAAAGTTTGCCATAAATTTACACTGGCTCTCGGTTCTTCCAAATTTGATTGCACACTTCACAATACATATGGAGTACTATAATACTCTACATTGTACACTCAATAGAGAAATTTCATGCATATAGATCACAAAATAACAAGGTGATGGACATATGTTGATTAACTGGGAAATAATCTATTCACATTAGGCACAAAAAACTACAACTTATGTAAAGTATCAAACTAGGGAATAACATGGAATCAACGAATTTAAGTGCACTTCAATGAAATTTGAATCAATATTAGATACAATGACAAATATACATTTTTAATCCCCGAGAAATGTTGGGAATATAGTAAACAAGGAAAACACCTCAACACACTTTAACTCGATGTTGGACAATGTTATAGTTCAATTTCATGCTACTCTTCAGGTTGATACTTTGGTAGATGCTCAAATCCACACATGCCACAACATGACACACTCATGAACCAAACCACTATATCACTTCAAAATGTAGAGGAGGTATGTGCTCCTTAACAGAAGTTCTCAATATTTATCCAAGCCACAAGGTTTCAAATTTATCCACCTAGGCTTTAATACCAAGACATAGAGACATGGAAGATGAATCTATGGGTGGATGAGAGATGAAACTCTAAAGTGAGGCATGTCTTAGCCAAGAGATTGCCTAAACTCACACTTGCATTCATCAATCAAAAACACTATTACACATATAAAGTTACAAAGAATTTTTAGAGTTTGAAAAAAATCCTCATAAACAGGATATAAAACCTAATTAGAACATAAAATATCAACAAGGAAATAATCACTCATAAAAAGTACCAATAATGAGAAATCTAGAACTTTCTCCAGTATTATCATAATATCAACAATTTTTTTGTGATTAGATGAATCTAAAACTAGCTTGGTTTCACACTTGCGTAACACGGGGTTGATTTTAATTTCTACCACTATAACCTCTAGGTCCCATGTATGCCCATTCCATAGAAACATGCAAGTTGAAGGAATTTGAACCTTGGATCTCTTGGTACAAGACACTTCATTTTCATTGCACTTTGACAACTAAGCTACCCATCGGAGGATCACCATATTAAAATTATCAAGGAACAAGATGGAATATTCATCAATATCCATGGAATATAGCATCACATAACCAAGATTCAATAGGGTATTTATAAACACCAGTAACTACTACAAATTGGAGAATTCATGACAACTATACATGGAATAAAAGAAAAAATAACTATGCAACAACTAGCCATTAAGGATTAAGACCAAAAATGATTGAGTTTGAATGGAAGGATCACCATCAATGGCATGAATAAAGTATGAATATAATGAAATCATATTATTTGTATTTATTTCATGTAAGTGCTTAATTGAAAAGCTTTGAAAACAAAGCTTTTGACACAGGGTATTATGTTGTGACACCAAAGAAGGGAATATATGGGGTTACATTTACATGTAAAATGTAAACATATATGTAATATAGATAGCCTAATAAGAAGAGGGACACACCTGCAATGTGTGAATAAGTATATATAAAGAGCATGTAGTCATTATTGAGGATATCTGATCTGGATGTATGAATGTATTGGGGTATTTGAAAGAGGTTTTTCTATTATGTAATGAGTTATTGTGTAGCTTATGTCTCATATCTATATTGGATTTGTGATTCATGCTCACATTAATGTACATGGTGTGTACATTTTATTTCTTGTGATATTTTAAATAATTGAATTATGGAAAAAAAAGTGTAGTCATTGCCTTGTGTTAGGGTCCTATAAGTATAAGATTCATAATTTGGAATTGAATTATGATAGTCTTGTAAAATATGTACATACCTTTATTTCTGCAAGTTGTTTTCCCATATTTTGTAAAAAAATAAAAAATAGAAAATCAAAAAGAGGGTAAAAAAGTCCTAAAAGAACGATAAAATGACTTAAAAAATATAGACCACAAAGGAAAAAAGACGAAAATAAAACATGAAAGTTTGCAAGTCCAAATGCCACTACTTTTTACTTTTTGCAAATGATTATGGCAGAGTGTCAATAAATTCCATAATCCATGATGAGCTAAACTATATCAAAAAGAGGGTAAAAAAGTCCTAAAAGAAAGATCAAAGGACTTAAAAAATATAGACCACAAAAGAAAAAAGATTGATAAAACATGAAAGTTTGCAACTCCAAATGCCACTACTTTTTACTTTTTGCAAATGATTATGGCAGAGTGTCAATAAATGCCATAATCCATGATGAGTTAAACTGTTTAATATTGACTTGTCATATTTTCAATTTCCATGCTTAAGATGGTGAATACATATTTGTCAGAAAATTTAATCCTGACAAATCGGTAGGTGGGTAGAGAATAAAGAGGAGCTCATCAGTTTAATTTGAGTGCTCGGATGAAATCAGGTAGAATTAGATAGTTTTTATGCTTTCAAAGGAATAAAATGTTTCAAGGTAGCAAGCTCAAATGCACTTGCAAAAAGGAAGAAAAAATGTTAGATTAATGTTGAGTAGGTAGAAAGAAGTGGGAAAAATCATGCAATATTCATCACTGGGCAGAAAATCACTAATTTCCCTTCCCTTGTAAGTATTCAATATTCTACACTTCTAGTCAAAGAGGCTCATAGCATTTCTCTGACTTCTGTTGGGACCGGACCCAAGGCTCAATGACTGGATAGTGGAAAATGTTGAATTCTTATGATAAGCTACCCTTCACCATTATTCATTCATCATTCATACATTTAATTCATTTTCATAAGTAAAAACTCCTTTTTTACTCAATGATACATAAAAGCCCATTTAATTTACTCCCTTCATTCATAAAGCATACAAACCCTCAAAAAGCACTCTATCCTGAGTAAAAGTGGTGAATTTATGAAATAATAAGCATTGCTTTAAAAATTTTCACTTTACTTAGTCATATAAGTGTATTTTTGTGTATTACTTTCCCCTTTTCATATTAATTCCTAACTTATGCTATTAAATCCCTAAAATTACCTTGTCCTACCTATATAATTACCTTTACGTAAATATCCCCATAAAACCCACTATTATATAGTTTTTAGACCAAAGTTAATATGCACATGCCGAATTAAAATCCCAAGTTATACCCCCTTTGGTCTAAAACTAACATTAATCAAATAACCCACCCCCTATAGTTATTAAACCCACCATGGTTTAAAATAACTATATAATATATTAAAACAAAAAATATATATGAAAATGTTTTCGGGCATACCCTATGTATTTGAAAATAAAACATACTCCTTGCTTATTATAAAGTTTAGTTTAAACTGAACTTTAAGACCAAAAGCCTTTGCAATATATATATATATATATATATATATATTAACCCCGCTCTATGCGCTCTCGCTCATATACTTTTAAACCTTTTTTTTAAGCCCCTCTTATATATAACCCCTTGTTGATATAAAACTTTGGTTATACTGTATACAATACAAAGGTTTTATTACATTATCAATAACCCAATGCATAAGTACCTTGGTCTCACATCCATTCGACCACAACTTCCTAGAAAATCTCAGTTGTTCGCTCCCTTCCCAATGATTCGACGGTGCAAGATCCATATCGCGCCTGTAAACCAAACGTCCACCCAAAGCCAAAATGGATGCGAAATGGGTGGTTTTCCCATTTCTACCTCTTTCGATGTGGAGAAAAACTATTTGATCACGTTCATTCTGAGAAAAACAACTTACCACCATTTTTGAACGCGAAAACCACCACTGGTTTTCGCATTTGAAAATTCAAACTGTCTCCTGCCTATGATAAGATTTTCATTTAATACATTAATGGTGATTAGTTCCAAATGTTAAAAACTCTGAAACATCATTTTAATGTTTAATTGTGTATTCCTAACTAAAAGAAGAGCTCTGCCCGACTGTATTGAAGCCTCCCGATTGTGCTAAAGTTCTGGAAACAAGATTTTATGCATGGAAACTCCCCATTTTCACCGAAAATCCCCTGTTTGAAGACCAAAATAGATATTCTCTACTCCAACAAGCTAGTCCAGACCTTCATTTGGCCTCAAAATTTCAGAAACCCTTTCAAGCATTCAAATACCTGCAATTAAAGGTATTTTTTTCGATAGTTTAAAACCTTGTACAGTCAATTCTGAACTATCTTTAAGAAAAACAAACCGTCAAATTAAGAGAATTCGCAGAAGAGAAATTTCCCAAAAACGCCCAAAACAGGCCAAACCCTCGCAATTTTTCCCCAGAAATTTTTGTGTTCAAAAAGCCCCTTCTAAAACCAATTTCCTTAGTTGTGTCTTCTTAAAATCAATTTCAAGGAACGAGGAGGAGGTTGAAGCTCAAATATATCCTAAAAACACCTTTTTATAGTTCAAATCATTCAGAAAACCCTTGTTTTCCGTCTTAAACCAGTTTGCATATCCCAGAAGCCCAATTGATCAAAGAAATCACCTCAGACTATCTTTGGCCTACAAATTTCTAAATTTACCATTTTTTTTAAAGAAATACAACTTTTGCAAACATTTTAAGCTTTCATTAGTTATTCAAAAATGACTAAGAGGTAGATGAAAGCCAAAGCTCGAGGTTCTAAGCCTACTAAACTTAGTGGATCCAAGCCGTCCAAATCTGAAGCATCAAAAGCCATCAAATCTACTCTTGCACTTACTGCTAAAACCACTGAGTCTATAAATCCACTTCAGCCACTAGTACCTATTATAGAAACCCTTCCATTGACTGATATGGATAACAAAATTGCTGATCCTGTGGTAGAATTTAACCTTTCGGAAATACAAAATTGGTGCTATGATAAATACCTTGATAAAGATGAAATACCTATTTGGGAAACTCACTTGCCCCAATATGTAGTTCCCTTGACTCATCCTGGAGAGGATCTTGTTAGATTGTGTAACAGCATTATGTACTAGACCAAAGAACTATTTTAAATGTAGACAGAGATGTTATTTTTACAATCGTAGAAGAACCCATAAATCAAATGCTGCAATTACCATTTTTTCCTCATTTAGTCTCCCTTTCTATTAAATATTTAATCCAATTGTACTTAAGCTTGGATTTCCCAAAAAAGTTTATGATATTTTTGGACTTCATGTCTTCTCATGTTGGCAGCCCTAAGTTGAACCTCCTTATTCAACTGCCAAATTTCTAGAAGGGTCAAGGCATATCATTTCCATGTTATCTTTTATACTAGGATATTTCATAGATCAATTCACTGATGAATCCATTCTTGGTTTTTTATCCACATTATCTCCAAGTCAACCCCCTGCACTCATTTTTTATTATGCGAGTTTTATAGCTGATAGCATTCATCACCAATTGACCAAACTACCCACTGAAGGGTTGTTTAGGTACTCATCATACTTATTTAATTTGTTCTTGTTCTTCCAAGATGACAATTTTCCAATTTCATTGCAAAAAATGGAGTTAGAGGGCCAACCTCTATCCATTATCTTTTGGACTTCCTTCCTAAGGAAAGAAAGCAGTGAATTCACTTATATAGACTTCTCATACCTTTTCATCCATACAAAAATGAATATATTACATAAAGCACAGCAACCTAGAGTGAATGAAGATATGAAGAGGATATTGCAACTATCAGAATAGAGAAAAATGAGAGACTAGTTCCTTTATAAAAAAAAAACAGAGATAAGAATTTTTGGCTCAAACTTATTACCTTATAAGTTGCCAAAATACATGTGCATGAGAGTTTTTTCATTGGAATACTTAAGGAGAATTATGAACTCTGACTCCATCAACTTCTTAGCTGGCAAGAAAAAGACCCAATTCAAGATTAAAAATCAAGTTGGGCCTTTCATCATAAATAACAGAGAAGCAGAAAAGGAAATCACCAAGATACTAGTACGGCTTAAACTTCAGGAGAGCTTTCCTTGGAACTATGATCCTCAAGGGATCTTGAGTGATTTAAGGGTTAAATGCAAACTTACACCATTTATACATGACCCTAAGCCAAAAATTGAGAATTTTGCAAATCAAACAGAATGGATGGAAAACACATTGACAGATATAGTCATCAATGCAGAGCCAGCAGGACAGATGGATACTACACAAGCTATGGTAGTTGCAAAACAATCTGAAACTTCAAAAAAAAGAGGCAGAGATGAAAGAACCTATACAGCTGAGACCACCACAAATACTAAATTCAAGTTTATTTACAATGAAAGGATCAAATTTAGTTCCACAGGGAAAGAAAAGGTAATTGATGTTGAGGATACAAATGAGCCTCAGGTAAAAAATGATGAAGCCATAGTGATAACCAATGAGACTCTTGCAGAGATTGGAAAAGATAAAACAACAGGTAAAGATGATACCCAGATGATCGAAAAAAAAATATGGATGCTTCTTCCTCATAGACAGATGAGGAAAAAGACTTAGATATCAAAGAAAAGTACAAGCAAATCAAGCAAAAGAATGTAGAAATCAAGTCTGAGACTTATTCTCGGTTTCTTAAGCAAAAACCAGGGAATCAAAATAGGCTACTGATAGCCTTTGACTATTCCACAAATAAAATGATTATCTCATATCTGCAACCAACTAATTCAATGCCTAAGACAGTGGCAGACTATAAAAAGGTTGAGTTTGAAATAGACACTGAAAATGTACATGAGCTAGACCAAATTGAATTCAACAGACATAGCTCAGAGATGTTATATTAAACTATGGTAACAAAGGCTATGAGTGCTACTAAGTTGTAGAATACCATTATCAACATGCAGGATCAAATGAAGCTGGACAAAGGCTCTTTATATGCTAAAGACCTAAGGATTAAAGCCTTAGAAGATTTGATTATACAGGTGGGATATGATCCCTCCATTGTGTAGGCACCTGAATTATTGATTAAGAAAAAGAATGAAGATATTGCAGCTTTGAGGAAAGAGTTGAAGCTTCCTCAAAGTGAACACCCACAGACCAAAGAAATACTTCAGGATCAAATAGAAAAAGAAGAAATGATGCAATTGATCCTCAAATTGACTTCTCAGATTAAAGATATGAAGACCCAAATGGATCGACTTGTTAAGGAGACAGAGACTGTGAATGAAACTAATGCTCCTATTATTCCTACAATGATGCCAGTTATTACCATAGTTGTGGCTTTAAATCTGGGAGAAAAATTAGCACCTAATGAGCCATTGGCAACTGTAGTGCCAATGCATTCAGCTACTACATCAGTGATAGATTCTTCAACAAGAAAAGTACAACAAATAGATGGAGCAGGTCAAATAGTGAAAGCTATGGAAGAATTGTCCTTGAAAACTAATGAGATAAATAACTTGAATGTTGTGAAGACAACTCCAAAAATAGAAGAAAAGAGATATCAATGCCTTAGAAATAAGCCACTTCTAGGGGGCAACCTCAAATACATTACATGAATGAACAATTCTTGGATGATACAAATTATAAAACCTTCTTTCTATATATAGGAGTCCATGGGCCACAATGTAATCCTAGTGGGGCTGTAATGTAATCCTAGCTTACCTAACAATAATAATTTAAGGGCACAATAATAACAATATGGGGGTTATAGGGGTACAATAATAATAAGGGGGTTACACTAACAAGAATAAGGGACTATACTAGTAATATAGAGACCTAACATGCCCCTCTCCTTGAAAAAAATGTTGTCCTGAATGCTTGAGTAGCTCCAAGTGCTTTTGTATAAAATTCTCATCCTCCCATGTAGAATCTTCAGTGGGTAAGTTCTTCTACTTGATGAGATACTCTAAAATTGATCGATTCCGTAGCTGTCGAGTTCTTGTTTCTGTGACCGCTTCAGGTTCCAATATGATTTTTCCTTCCTCATCAAGTTCTGGCAATATTGTTTGAACTAAAATATTTTCACCTATAACCTTCTTTAAGCATGGAACATGGAAAATTGGATGCACTCGTGAAGAAGCAGGAAGCTCCAATTTGTATGCCACAGTACCAATCTTTTACAACACCTTGTAAGGACCATAGTACTTTGGCGATAATTTATTATCCTTCTTAGTTTTCTTGAGGGGCATTTGTTTGTATGGTTGTAGCCATAAAAATACCCAGTCTCCTACATCAAAAATTCTCTCACTGCGAAGTTGATCTGCCTATTGTTTCATTCGATTTTGTGCCAAATTCAGGTTATCCTTTAAGAGTTGGAGAACTTTTTGTTGATGCTCAATGTGATCTTCCATTGCTTGAACCTTCAAATTTTATCATAGTGATGGATGGTGGACGGTATCCATAAAGTGCCATAAATGGGGTCATTTTTGCTGCAGTATGGAAGGAAGTGTTATACCACCATTCAGCGAGAGGTAACCACTTGACCCATTGTGTTTGTTTATCAGATACAAAACAACGAAGATATCCTTCCAAACATTTATTTACTATCTCAGTTTGACCATCAGATTGAGGATGATAAGATGAGCTATGAGCTGATTGAGTACCCAAACAAGAAAATAACTCCGTCCAAAAATTTCCAGTAAAAATGGGATCTCTGTCGCTCACAATAACCCTTGGGCTTCCATGTAGCTTTTGAATTCTGTCCATAAATGTAGTAGCAACTGTACTTGCTTTAAAAGGATGAGATAATGCACAAAAGTGTGCATACTTGGTAAGTCTATCAACTACCACCATGATGACACTCTTTCCTTCGGACTTAGGTAAACCTGTGATAAAATCCATTGAAATTTCCTCTCAACGTTGACTTGGAATGGATAAAGGTTGTAGAAGTCCCAGGGTCTTAATTGTCTCAACTTTATTCTGCTAACAAACCAAACATTTTGACACAAACTTTTGAATATCAGATTTAAGGCCATCCCAAAAAAATTCATTGTTCACCCTGTTGTAAGTTTTTAAAAATATTGAGTGTCCTCCTAAAGGAGAAGTGTGCAATTGCAAAAGAACTTTTTGTTTTAGTTGGGAATTCTTACAAAGATATAAGTGATATTTGTACCATAAAGAATCATTTTTCCAACTAAATGTATTAGACGTACTAGGATCTTGCTGCAACTTTTGAATGAGTGTCCATACTTCTTTGTCCTTCTTCCATTCATCTCTTGCTTCGGTTATCCAATCTTGTTGGATAATAGAAATGGCACAAAGCAATGCTTCCACCTCTTCATTCTTTCTTGAGAGTGCATCTGCAACAACATTAAGCTTCCCTTTTTTGTAGATTATTTTAAAGTCATAACCCAACATCTTTGTGACCCATTTTTGCTGCTCTTCTAAATATAGTCTTTGTTCCAAAAAGTGTTTAAGACTATCATGATAAGTTTTTACCTTCAAGTGTCTTCCCATTAGGTAAGTTCACCATTTCCTTAGTGCATGCAGTATTGCTAACATTTCCTTCTAATAAATAGGTTTCTGTAAATACTTTCCTTTGATTGGACGACTTTCAAAAGAAATGGGTCTTCCTTCCTGCATTAAAACAAAACCAATTCCATTTCCTGAGGCATAACATTCCACAATAAAGGTTTTTGTGAAGTCTGGCGTAGCTACGACCGGTGCTAGGAACATTGCCTCTTTAAAATGTTCAAAGGCCTTAGTTGCTTCAGGAGTCCATGAAAATGCATCTTTCTTCAATAATGTTGTTAGAGGTGCTGCTATTCTCCAATAATTCTTAACAAACTTGCAATAATACCTTGTTAACCTGAGAAATCCTTGCAACTGCTTTATGGTTGTGCGGACTTTCCATTCCTTAATGGATTTAATTTTGTTAGGGTCTATCTTAACACCCTCGTGAGATACAATATGACCTATATATTCCACCTCTTGTACTCCAAAGAAACATTTGGATGTTTTTGCATATAATTGTTTCTCCTGCAATAGTTTGAGCACCCTGTCAACATGTTCAACATGATCCTTCCAAGACCCACTTTATATTAGTATATCATCAAAAAATACTAGCACAAATTTTGTAAGGAAGTGTTTGAAAATGGAATTCATCAACTCTTGAAATGTAGAAGGTGCATTGGTAAGGCCAAAAGGCATGAACAAAAATTCATAATGACCCTCATGAGTTTGAAATGATGTTTTTGGAATATCTTCAGTCTTCATTCTAATTTGATGATATCTTGAACGAAGATCCAACTTGGTAAAATAAATTGCTCCATGTAATTCATCCAATAATTCATCAATCACAGGAATGGGAAATTTATCTTTAATGATGCGCTTATTGAGCTCCCTATAATCCAGAAACATGCATCGTGATCCATCCTTATTGTGTACCAATACTACAGGAGCAGAGAAAGAACTTTGACTAGGTTGACATATACCCGCCTATAACATTTCTGCAATCATACGTTCAATTTCCCTGTTTTGGACATAAGGATATCTATAAGGCCTGATGTTTGGAGGAACACTTACTATAATCAAATGAATAGCATGATCATGATCACGAATAGGTGGGAGTCCTTTGGAGTTTCAAACACCTTGGAATGATTGTCCAAGACTTGTTGGAGATCTGCAGAAATAGATGATTTTGATGTTGGAACTTCTAGTGAGCATAATTGTGAAATTAGGCCTTGTTGTTCTTTCTTTAGAAGATTTGTCATGAAATTAGATCTTATTATCTTTCTTGGCTTCCCTAAAATACCCTGTAATTCAACTTCCTTTCCTTCTGAAAAAAAATTCAAGAAAATTTCTTGAAAATTAAAAGCTACTGTCCCCAAAGATTGTAAACATTGTACTCCTAGTACAACATTAGCACCTCCCATAGGAATGGAAAGAATTGGACTAATCAATACATATTCCCCCATGGTTAGCTCAATATTCTGGCATTTTCCAGAGAAATTTATATTTCCTCCATTTCCAACCATCACTTGACATTCTGGTGCTGGGTATAGGAAACAATTCAATTCCTTGGCTACCATACAATGAATAAAATTATGGGTGCTACCTGAATCAATCAACACTATTAAATTTTTCTTCTTGATATGTCCTTCTATCTTGAGACTTTGAGGACTAGTAATTCCTACCAATGCATTACACGATATGGTCGAACTCATTTCTTCCTCTTCTAGGGTTGTTTCCTGGTGTATATCCTCTTCTTGTTCATTTTCTTCTTCCTCTTCACAATCTATGTAAAATAATTTTTATCAGCACACTTATGACCTTTAGTTTATTTTCTATCAAAATTGTACAAAAGCCCTTTTGCTCTTTTTTCTTCCAATTATTGTTGTGTCAACCTTGTAGATTTTGTAAATCTAGGTGTAGCAACACTTACTTCTTTATAGAAGTGAGTGGTAGGCTTCTTTGTCGCCATAATTTTACATTCAATTTTTCTTGCCAACCTGAATGCCTTCTCCAATGAATCAGGTTCCAAAACGCAAACTTAATGTTGGATGTTATCCTTTAAAGTACCTATGAAGAGATCAATCATGTGTTCCTTTGGAATATCAGTTACCCTTATATTCAATTTTTGGAAGTCCTCAATGTGCTCCCCCACTAAACCCTTTTGTTTGAAATTTATCAATTGGCTAAAGAAGGTGTTTCTCTTTGTATCCTCATAATGTGCTATCATTTCCTTCGTAAAAATTGACCAAGTGACAATGTTTTAACAGGAACAAAGCCATTGATACCATACAAATGTATTTTTTTCTAAATGTAAAGTTGCAATGCGTACCTTTTGTGTGTTTTGCACATTATGAAGATGAAAATATTGCTCCATCTCTAGTATCCATGTTACAGGATCCTTTCCATCAAACTTCCTCATATCCATTTTTGGAATATGGTGGTTCTTCCCACCAACATTAGAGTTTATGAAGTCACGATTAACATTTATTTTGTTCTCATCATGAGTTTCCTCTACTACCTTTTCACCATTAGGAAACATTTCTTGTATCAACTTTGTCAAACCTTCCATGTTTTCTTTTAGATCATTCTTCATGTTTTCCATGTTGTCTTTCATTTTTTTTATCGATCTTAGCTTTCATGTTATCCATATTAGATTCCATGCCATCTATCTTAGATTCCACGCCTTTCTTCAAACCATCCATACTATTCTTCGAACGATCCATCTTCACTTCCATGCCTTTCTTCAAAACTTCCATGTCATTTTTTGTTGCTCTTTGCGAGAGAAAAATTTGGTGCACTTGCTCTTGTAATTTTGATAGATCATGTTGCAATTCTTCATCTTCATGAGTTATAGTAGAGCCTTCTGAAAGCTTAATGGGTGTTGAATTATTTTTACAAGGCATTTTTTAGAACCCAATATTGATATCTATTCTACAATATGCCCTTGGAATCAATTAAAATTGATTCTTCAAACAAGACTTATGCAATTCAGAAGAAAAAAAATACACACCTTTTCTTGCTTTTGAGGAGCTCGATATTGAAATTGGATTATCTTTGTGATTGCAGCTCTTCAATATCTCAAATTTGGCACTGAGGTAGCCTTATGAAATATCTTTCGAATGCCATAGGTCTGACTTGATTTCGATTCTCCAAGCCAAATTTATGTCCAATCTCCCACAATGACCTAATTATGGACTGGTTCAGTAAAGTGAACTTGTATGACTTGCCATGTGTCACTGTTTCATCTTTTAGCTCTGAAATTGATAACAAAGAAACTAAAGTCTGTGTACTTGCAACCAAATTTTACGGTACTCCAATCTGATGCTCATAGAGAGAGTTATGAAGATTTTCCCATGATCACCTCTTTTAGATGAAATTTAGGAGCCTAAAAAAGCACTACCTTCCACAAATCATATCTTTGAAGATTTTGTGAACTAAGCTCTGAAATTTTGTGATGTGTTTCATCAAAATTTCGGCTTTGCACCCTAAAAATTTCAGCTTCTCAACCTTCATAGAAAAATAGTTATAGCAGAAATGCCACAATGACCTGTTTAGATTAAATTGAGGAGCCTGCAAAAAGACCTAACTTCCACAGATCATATCTCCGAAAATATTGCGAACCAAGCTCTAAAATTTTGCGACGATGTTCCTCAGAATTTCAGCTTCACAAAAGTTTCATCTTCTAAAACTTCGTAGAAAAAAATTTATAGTGAAAATGCCACGATGACATGTTTGGAGCATCGAAACCCTAGAATCAAAAGCTCTGATACCAAATGTTGTGAAGCCAACTCCAAAAATAAAATAAAAGAGATATCAATGCCTTAGAAATAAGCCACTTCAAGGGGGCAACCTCCGATACATTATATGAATAAAAAATTCTTGGATGATACAAATTACGAAACCTCATTTCTATATATAGGAGTCCATAGGCCACAATGTAATCGTAGTGGGGCCACAATGTAATCCTAGCCGACCTAACAATAATAATTTAAGGGCACAATAATAACAATATGGGGGTTACAGGGTTACAATAACAATAAGGGGGTTACATTAACAACAATAAGGGACTATACTAGTAATATAGGGACCTAATATATGGACTATTATTCCTACAGTGATACTAGTTATTACCACAGCTGTGGCTTCCACTTTGGGATAAAAATTAGCACCTAATGAGCCATTGGAAACTGCAGTTCCAGTGCATTCAGCTACTACATCAGCCACAGATTCTTCAACAACATAGGTACAACAAATAGATGGAGCAGGTCAAATAGTGAAAGTTATGGAAGAATTGTCCTTGAAAACTAATGAGGTAAATAACTCGAAAGAGATGATTAGAAGTATTGAGGCCACCAAAAAAATAGCCTTGATAACCGCTAAAAACCATGAGCAGAAATCTATCAGACGTGAAGAACAAATGAAGAATTTACAAAAGGAGTTAACCTTTATTGAACAGATTTCCTACATCAAGAATCATCTTTGGAAAAATATTATTGAGGCCGTACATTCTCAATGGCCTTCAATTCAGGTCATCTATGAGTATAGAGACTTACTATTAGCAGCCCAAACTGAGATTCAGAGAACCAAGGATGAGTTAGCTGATAAGCCATCACAGGCTTTAAAAATCATCACTTTCTTGAACAGTAAGAACAAAGCAGAGTTGGAAGAGTTACAGGTATAGGAAAAAACTGAAACAATATTACAAATGAAGAAGGTTGTGACGAAGAGAAATTTGATGAACAACCTAGAGTAAAAATGTGATGCTATGAACATTTCCATTAATAAGTTTTTGGTAAAATACACTATTTTGAGGCAGAAATGCCTGCCAGATATTCATGTCTTCAATGACAAACTAATGGCCCAAAAATATTATGATAAGAAGATAAGGGAGTTTGCAAAAGAACAAGTCAAAAAACTACTACCATTGGGCACTCCTACAGGAAAGGTCATCCTTCAATATTTTGAAGACTTTTTTTTTCTACAGCATGAGATTAGGCATCTTTTTTTTCAAACCTATCTTTGCCAAGTACACAGATGCCGATGAAACTTTATAAATCTAAAAATTTTGAAAATTCCAGATGCAGAGAAATGGAAAGCATTCACAGATTTAATGTAACAGTGAAAAGGTAAAACAGTGAAGAAAAATGCACTAAAAATAGTCAAACAGAAACAGTGAGATAAAGAGACATTCAACTGATTTTTTACTATAGTAAGACATACTTTTAAGCAGTAAAGAGTGAAATATCAGTTGAACTAATCATTGTTTAAAGAAGCAGCGTTAAAGAGTATCAGAGGAAAGTGTGTCAGCCAAGGAAAATGAAACAAAGATATTTCCTAAATAGCCAGCAAGCAAGATATCTATTCAATAAAAATCTCCTTGTTAGATAAAGTTGTTCTATATATTTTGTATAAGAGGACAGCTTGTTGATTTGTTAAGTAGCTTGCCCTCTTATTTTGTAAAGATATTTTATAATTCCTAAAGAAATTCCTATATTTCTCTAAGATATTTGTAAACAACATTTTGTATAAATACTTCTGTATTAGAAGTGTTAAGGGTGGAATAAAATTGCTAATATTACTATAGACTTTTGTTGATACATTGGAGGCTTTCATGTGTTGAATTCAAAGTAGCAGACTGGACAAAGCTAAAAGTGGCATCATAATTTAGGATTCTTGCGATAAGTTAAAGAGTGAAGTACATCTCTTCTTGTCATTGTTTCTTTTCTGAGTTTCATGGAATTCATTATGTCTTTGATCTATCTTAATGTGTAACTAGGAATATTACTACAAGACTAGATTTTTGCTCCTTGTTTTTAACTAAGTTACCATTTAAATGTTTTCTATTGATTTTCAGTGTTAGGAATTCTTAATTTTGCCTACTTCCGTTTGACCCTTGCCTCCTTCTCTCATTTTCCGGATCAAAGGATCCTTCATTGCCCTTTATCCCGATCATACCATTTCATCAAAAACCTTTCCCCAAATCTATAAGTGTTATCTATCTTGCCCTGAATACATTTGTACCCTTTTGGCCTTGCCTTTTAGTACTGCTATCTAGATTTAGACTCCATAGCCCAATGGACAAGTAGATCTCTCTCTAGTTTAATCCTAAGTGATTTTTCCCCACCAGACCCTTTAATACAAAACCAATTGTTCTATCATAACTAGCCTAAAAACATAAATCAAAACAAAGATAAATCTTAAAGAGAGATCACTCTCTAAATTCTAGTAAGGCTAGATCCTAGGATTTGAAGTAGGTTTGTGGTTACCCCTAGTGTTATTTGACTAAAAACTCAAATCCCACAACTTAAGAAATTACTAGGGTGATAACACCTTGAATTCCCAATTTTGGTCTCTCCTACATCTTGAGCAAGAACATAACACTAATCTCAAATGTGAAATTCTAATAGATATACTACTTTGGTAAAAAAATTAGCTAGACACTGTGGATTCAATGAGTCAAGAGCTCAACAACTAGAAAGGATTTGATCTAGTAGAACCGCACGATGAATCATCAACCATCTAGCAAAAAAATGCAATCTTTTGAACAACCAAGATAGACCAGAGTAGTAAAATCCTTTCCATACATCTAGCCCAACACACACGTTAACAATGAAGGAGAACAGGTTAACAATGAAGGAAGGAAAATAACTAACACTCTTCTCAAACTCTGATCTTTTGTTAGAAATATCACATCCATTTATGTTTAGACAATGCGTTTTAATTTTACTAAGACAATCTCTAAATGGTTCTTACATCCTAATTTATATGTGTTTTTAATTGGTTCCTTGAGAGGAGAAATACTGGACCAAAAAACAATGCATGGGGATAACCATCTTACGTAAACTCTGCTGCAATCTTTGACTTCCACGTTTCTTTCTTAATATAAATAAGTGCATGAATATATTTCATAAATTAAGGAAAAAGAAAGGTTATAAAATGCATGGATAAGCTCCCTTGACATGAATGTTGTATATGAGTTTTTTGTAATTTTGTTGTCATAAGTAAGCCAAGCTAAAGACAAGACAAGATTTTGATACGCTTATTCCAAATTTCCTTCGTTACTTTCTTACCTAAATATACCTGGTTAGCTAGGCAGAGATAAAGTGTAGTCAACCAGACGAGTACATTTTTCAAAACCAACAAACGTCAATCCCTGGTGCCAATTTTGGCATCGTTCGTATTCACAAACGGTTATCTCCTTTTACAATATCTCCAACTTCCAGGAATACTAAGAAGACTATGACCTTCCGTATCCCTTTCGGATTCTCATTTCAAACCCCGTTAGCTCATTTACGGAATATATTATAATCCGAGTCCACGTCAAAAAAATAATTCATCTCAATGGTTCAATGGTTCACGTTAATCATTAGATTATTAAAATTTAATATAATATGATTTAAAATATATAATGATTAAAATTTAATATAATATGATTTGAAATAAATTTTAATGGATTCAATTTTAAATCTTATTTTCAATTTATCACTTTTTTATACTAAGCATTGAAAAATATTTTCATATTTATAACATAATTATTCTCCTCATCCTCAAAGGTTTTTAATAAGTTTATCATTAAACTATCACACTTTAATAAATAATTATTGATTAAAATATATTTTTATATTATTCCAAGTATTTTTGCTATAGATAGGATATGGTTAAATTTATAATATAAGATTAAGGTAAAAACATCTAAAAATAGAATTAAATATATTTTTTTAGTTAATTAAAACAAATTATTACACTTTATATAATTAAATTTTAAAATATTTAATAGATTATTTAATTGTTTTTTGGTTTTCTAGTTAAAGGTTTATATTATCTCCCTAATCTCCGAGTTAAACGTTAATATCTTTCTCCAAAATAGGTCTTTTCAATTTGGTTTGAATGTGTTTAATCATTATAGCCTTATAACCAATATAGATCCATATTAATCACTAATACAACAGAGCCCAAATGGATGATGTAATACCCCATACCTTGCACGTGATGCTAATTTGTTTTTGTCTTGATATTTACTCTTACTGCAGTGGAATGAATTAGTTAGTAAGTGGATAAATTATGGAATTGGGAATATTGTTTAAACAAGAAATATAATAACAATGATGTGATAATAAAAGGAAAGAACAAGGGTATGAGTCTCATGGAAAAAGACCCTAAATGTGAATAAATATCAAATAGTTACAAACGGTTATGACTTTTGTTGCTTTCTTATTATTCCCTCAAGAGGGTTCTCAATGGCTAGAGTGAAAGCAAAAGAATAAAAATGGAAAAAGAAAGAGGGAGGACACTGCTAGTGGAATTAATCCAGAGTTGGGCTAAGAATCAGTGGAAGCCCTATGCTTCATTAAGGTTGTTAGAAACTGACTCGACATGGAGGTTTTGATGTTTGCTGACAGGCCCAAAGAAATGACTGTCAGGAGAAGTTGTTTGATAATGAAAATCACGGGGGGAGACTGGACGTAAGTGCTTGATCTCAACGTTGGGAGGAGAGGTCTCTCACATTGAGACCATTCTAGTCTGTGTGAATAACACATAAGTGAATAAATTAGAATGTTAATGTGTTTGGGATTCTTTATGAAGTTCTTATATATCTCTAGAATGGTCTGATAACAAGGGTTTAACATTATAGAACCTTGTTAACCTTACGTATCTAATGGACAATCATTGTATTAATTTTGTAAGAAAGCAGATTATTAATATTGAAATTATTTTTCTGAAAATATCTAAACTAAAGATATTAATTTCAAGAACATACAAAAAAGGTTTAAATTACGTGCATTGTAACCCAAAAAGTAAAGGAATAAAATACCATTTTATACATAGAAGTCTAGCATGATAAATAACTGAAGAAGCTTCTATAGAATGACAATTTTCATAGGCATCATCAAAGTGTCAGTTTGGACCAAAGGCCGAGCCAGTAGAAACAATAGCCTAAATTTTGTCCAATAGCTGAAGAAGAGTCGCAGGGTAGCTGATTGAAAATCGACGAAAACTATGCATTTTTCATAAATTAGATAAACAAAACCTAGTTGCACTACTACGAAACTATCCATTGTTCCTAAAAATTAATTAAATTTAAAAACGGTGACCACAATATAATAAGCCTCTGCTACAGGAAAGAGGAGAAACCAATCTCATTTAACCATAAGCTACGAAGTTGCACAAAACAGTAAATATTTATATATTTGCAAGGAAACATGAAATTTTAGGTATATCTCCATCTACCCGTACTGAAAAATAAAATGTTACACTTGTAGACAATCCAATACCACAATTGTTCAAGAAAAGCATTGCCAAAACCCTTACAGGGTTATATGCAATAAAATATTACATTCATGGTTATAGCCAGATAATTAACCAAAAAACTAAAATCAAGTAATAAGGTCTGTTCCATGGTGAGCCTCAAACCCAACAATTCAATTGAACAGTATTAACATCTACAATACAACATGGAAATACTTCCAATAAACCCTTCAAATAGAATTATCCTATGGCTGAATGGCCTAGCGATATAGAAAACCTTAACATCTTTAAAAATATTAAGAAATGCCATGATAAGATTGTTAAGGCACTTGGTAAGGAACCTAAGGAGAGCAGAATCAAATGCCACCACTTCCTCAGAAAATTGCAGAGGAGGAACCAGAAGAAGGGTTTCACTTGCAACATGGACAGGATTAGTGAAAGTTTGAAGTAAAAAAATATTAATTTTGAAAATTGTATGTGGTAAACCAAATTGAAATCAGAATCCTTACCTAAATGAGTAATCAAAGTTTTGACATGAACCAAAGCCTAAAATGCAACCAAATATAGCATTTCGTTAAACTTCGACTAGCTACATAGGACTACATTTCTTGAGCGGTTGGAAAATTGCTGACTTAGCCATATAGGAGCAACAAAAAGGGTTTCTATCTCGAGAGCAACTGATATCCTGTGACTTGATAATTTACCTTTTGTAGTTACCAAACCATAACCATTGTGACTTCGCCCTAAGGGAGAGGTAAAACCCCTATGATTTACCTCCATAACCAGGAGCAAAAACCTTAGGGCATATTCGCAGTAGCAGAGAAAAGAAAACAAGCAGAAGGGTGAGAGAATGACCGTTGACTCAGGAGGTTGGGTCAGGTGATTACTAAACACCCGCCAACATAACCTGACCATCATATGAACATGATTCTAGATCATCGATATGTATAGAAGTATCAAGACTGTTCGTGACAACTTGAAAGCAACACGGTGCTTTGGAAACATAACCAAGC
Organism: Pinus albicaulis; assembly: GCA_034641835.2. NCBI lineage: Eukaryota > Viridiplantae > Streptophyta > Pinopsida > Pinales > Pinaceae > Pinus > Pinus albicaulis. The sequence continues at coordinate 1,133,446,130 of CM076574.1, forward strand.
TAGACCTTAAACCATGCCTCAATAGGAAATACGTTATCTTACCAAGTTTTGTTAGGTGTTATAGCTACTGTTTGTAAATAAAATTGTATTGATTATGAAGAAATAGTGTTAAATGTCCACACAGATATCGTAGACACCATAACCGGATTTCGGTATATGCCTTATAATTTATATTATGTTAAGGTGCTAATAATCTTGTAGGATGGTATTTATGGTCTAATTAAATAAGTATGCTAGATAGGGTGATCTTAGTAAAAAAAAAAAATCTTAGTTGTGTTTGCATGCTACAATTGGTATGAGAGTGAAACCATGTTCAACACTGAGGCATGTTTGGGAAAACTAGAGTAACATAATTCTGTATATTTTCATAGAGAAACAAAGAGGAAGGAAGATAAAAAAAAAAACAAAGTGATAGAAATGAGCGTATGCCATTAGAATGAGGATAGGAATGAGCGTTACTCTTCCAGCCAGAACTACTATGGATTCAGGACTAGAGGCCAACCCATAAATGTGGGTGCATCTAGGAGAAGAATCATGCAATGTCAATGCAATCATATTGGAAACAATCCAACAACTGTGAGGATAAATAACCAACCTAAGGGAAAATAATGAAAGGTTGAGGTTGGAAAAGGAACACATTTTGAAAAGTCTCTCAGATCGCTAGAACCGAGAAAATAAGAATCCCATCTTGGAAGGTGAGCACAGAGTTGAATCACAATGACAGAGGGAGAAACATTCTGAAATAGGAGGAGGTCAATATGAAAATGGTGAAGAATCAAGAACCGATACAAGTGGAAAAGAAAAGAAATAAAGAGGATAGAATTGCAAGGGGAGTTTAAGAAAATTAAACCCCTAATGTTTGATGGAGAAAAGGAAGAATCCAGGGAAGCCTGGTTAATAAACATGAAAAAATATTTCAAAATCCTTGAATATGACCGTAATTTAAAATCCAAATTGGAAATTTCTCTATTGCAAGGTAAGGCCACATTGTGGTGGGAAGATATTAAGACTTTCTAGGGCATTAATGAGCATGAAATAACATGGGAATTTTTCCAAAAACATTTTGAAGATAAATATTTAACTAAGAGATTCTATGATGAGTAAGCGAAAGAGTTTCATGGCCTCAAGCTTGGGAAATTATCTATGGATGAGTTTGTAACCAAGTTTACTTCTTTGTTGTGGGATGTTCCTTACATTCGTGGGGAGAAGGCTAAGTTACAAAAATCTATTTTTAGCTTACCTGTATTCATGAAAGAAAGATTGGAATTCGATAACCCTAGATCCAGGATGAAGAAATTCGAAAGGCCCGAATATGTTATCAACAAATGAAGTAGAAGGGAGAAAAATTCAATAAAAATGGGGCAAGAAGCTTCTATAATTTTAAGAGTGGAAGAAAAAATAGTATTAGGGGTGGAAAAAAAGGACAACAACACAAGTGTTATACGAAAATTTATTCTAAAGTCAGATCATTGTTTGAATATAAGCTGACAGAAGTATTAAAGAAACGAGAGCCAAATCAGGCTTAGGAACCACCTTCACAGTGTTGGGGTTGCGGGCAACCAAATTAATACAAAAATTGTCCGCACAGAGGTAGAATGGAGGAGGCTGCTAACGTTCAAGAAGAATCCACTAGGGGAGACGGAGGAAGGAGCATACCAAAAATTAATTTCGTTGCAGAAGATCATTAGGAAGAATACCAGCCTACAATGGTAAAATTGGAAGTTAAGATAGTTGACCATGGTGTTTCAATTTTGATAGATATTGGAGCTATTTTTAGATATGTTAGCCCAAGAATAGTGGAACTACGTCAGCTACCTGTCAGTAAATTTAAAAATTCCTAGTTAGTTCAATTAGCTACTGTGGAAAAGAAAAAAATGTCCGCCAACGTCAAAAACTATTCTATTGAGACAAACAAACAACAGATCAAGGTGAAATTAAATATGTTACCTCTAGGATCGTATGATGTGCTACTAGCTATGGATTGGTTAGAATTTCATTTTTCCCCTATAAATTGTAAGGAAAAAGTTACTAGTTAACTAAATTAAGAAACCTAAATGAAGAGGTAATAATGCAGGAGCTTCTAGGGATTTAAAGACCTATTCAGTTGCGACCTATTACAACTACTCAATTGGGTAAATGCCTCAGAAAAGGCTCCCTAATTTATGCGGTGCAGGTTAAGAAAGTAAAGGAAAATCAAAATCCATGGAGAATATACCTATAATTCCATAATTTATGGATGTATTTAATGAATAAATATCAGGATTACCTCCTAAGCGACGTATTGATTTCACTATTAAAATAGTCCCCGAGCAACCCTGGTATCAAAAGACCCTTATCGAATGAGCAGTCCCAAGTTGACTTAACTCAAGATGTAGTTATAGTAGTTACTTGATAAAGGTTGCATAAACCCTAGTGTGTCACCATATGCATCCCATGTGCTATTCGTTAATAAGAAGGATGGAACCTTATGATTGTGAATTGATTATCGACAACTGAATAAATTAACCATTAAAAAAAATATTCATTGCCCAGAATCGATGATTTGTTTTACCAAGTAAAAGGTGCCACCATTTTCTATAAGATAGACTTACGATGATGTTATCATCATATCATATTGAAATAAGAAGATCTACATAAGAAAGCCTTCACAAACTGTTATGGGAGTTACGAGGTTGTAGTCCTGCCATTAGGAATTATAAATGCCCCTATCACATAATTGAGTTGAATGAACGATATATCCCACCCTCACTTATAAAAATTCGTCCTAACCTTTATTGATGACATTCTTATTTATTCCATGAATTTAGAGGAACAAAAAGAATATTTGAAGGTGGTAGTGAAAAATTTATGGAACCATAAATTGTATGTGAAATTAAGAAAGCATGAATTTTATAAGGACCACATTCAGTATTTGGGGCACATTATTTCCTCTCAAGGAAAATATGTGGATCCTAAGAAGATTAAACCTATTTTTGAGTGGCCAATCCCTAAAACTGTGGAAGAAGGTTTATGGCCCTAGTTGGGTACTATCATCGGTTCATCGGGAGTTCTTCAAAAATTTCTTATCCTATTACGTCATTACAAAAAAAATGGAAGAGCATTCTAATGGACAACGTATTATCAAAACAACTTTGATAATCTAAAGTGCTGGTTGACTACAACATCGGTTTTGAAAATTGTGGAGCCTAACCAAGAATATGTAGTATGCACTAATGCATGCCAGGAAGGAGTTAGGGGGGTATTGATTCAAGAGGGAATAGTAGTGGCATATGACTCACAAAAACTCAAAGAACATGAAAAACATTTTCGGCTCGTGACTTGGAGCTAATGGCTATGATTCAAGCTTTAAAATTTTGGAGACACTACCTTCTAGGAAATAAGTTCCTTCTTATGACTGATCACAAAATTTTAATAAACCTCTTTAAGGAACCTAATCTTAATGCACGACAAGCCATTTGGACAACATTTTTGAGCAAATTTGAATTCGATATTAAGAATTTAAAGGGGAAGCAGAATCAGGTTGTGAATTCTCTCAACCAATAATTTCATTGTGTACATGAACTTTCCTTCAGTCAAGTAGAAATTAATTTTTTTGATTAGATTAAAGAAGTTGTTGTAAGAGACCCCGATTATGAATTGCTGTGGAATCAAACTCAACAAATACATGAATCCAAGAAGGCAACGGGTTATGAGATATACCAAGAAGGTTTGATGATATACAAAGGAAGGATGTATGTACGAAATCCGTTAGCTATAAAACATTTTATTTTGGATGAATATCATAAAATTTCTTATGCTACACATCCTAGGTACGAGAAGCTATTTCTATCTATTAAGAAAAATTATTTCTGGTCTGGTATGAGGAAGGATATTCCAAGATACATGGCTAAATGTTTAGAATCCTAGCAAGTCCAAGTTGAGCACTGACACCCTACCAAGTTACTTCACCCGTTACCCATTTTGAAGTGGAAATGGGAATTTTCCACCCTGGAATTTATAACATACCTACCCAGAGAAAAAACAAAAAAATGATTCAGTGGTGGTCGTAGTAGAAAAATTGAGAAAAACAACTCATTTTATACCTGTACAATCCACATATAAGACAATTGAAATTGCTCACATCCTTATGAGAGAAATATTTCATTTACATGGAATACCCAGGGTGGTCATATCAGATAGGGATGTGAAATTTATGTCAGTATTTTGGAAAGATTTATTTGAAGGCTTAGGTACCCAATTTCAAATCAGTACTAGATACCATCCACAAATGGATTGGTAGAGTCAACGAGTGAACCAGGTGTTGTAGGACATGTTGCGGATGTATGCTATGCAACAACCTACCAAATGGGGGGATTGAATCCATTTGGTTGAGTTTGTGTATAAAAATAGTTATCATGAGTCCCTAAAACTGAGCCCCAATGAAGTACTTTATGGAAGACATTTTTGAACCCCTTCAAATTAGAATAGCCCTCAAGATAAGTAGATTTTAGGACCAAATATGTTAAGTAAAATGGAGTAGACCATGAAAAGATTCCAACAAAATGTTAAGGCTTCTCAAGACTAAAAAAAAGTATATGCTGATAGGAAGAGAACTTATAAATAATTACAAGTTGGGGACCATGTTTACATAAGGCCCAAACCAAAGAGAAGCACCTTCAGGTAGGAGGGTTACGCTAAATTTGTGCCTCATTATTGTGGTGCAATTGAGATTTTGGATAGAATAAGGCCATCGGCTTATCAATTCACATTCCATAGCCACATCTGAGCACATAACGTGTTCCATGTTTCCTTTATCATATATATATATATATATATATATATATATATATGAATTTAGACACATTATTAATTGGCAAGAAGTGGAGGAAAGTATGAATAATAATATTGAGATTATGTTTACTTTTACTAGAAGAGGATAAAGAAAGTAATGGGTACTTGTTGATTGTGAATTTCAGGTAGAACTAGATGGAGAGTTTCTGGTAGATGCCCTAATTATCCTTAATCATAGAGAAAAAAACATTAAGAAAACAAACTATCTCTCAGGTTAAAGTGCAGTGGAAGCACTTTAGCCCAGAAGAGGCTACTTAGGAAGATGAAAGCTTTATGCAGGAGGCATATACGGATCTGTTTTTAAAGGAATAAGAAACACCAGGGATAGTGTTTCATGCAAGGGGGGGAAAATGTAACACCCCAGACCTCGCAGGTGATGTTAATTTTTTTTTGTTATTTACTGTTACTACACTGGAAGAGATTAGTTATAAAGTGAATTAATTAAGGAATTGGGAAAATTGTTTAAACAAGAAATATAATAACAACTTATTTTGATGATGAGAGAATGAAATGAAATCACAAGGGTATGAGTCTCATGGGAAAATACCCTAAATGTGAATAACTATAAAAAATTTATAAACTTTTATGACTTCAGTTTCTTTGTTATTTTTACCTCACCCTAGAGAGAGGGCTCTTAGTGGATAAAGTCGAAGAAGAAGAAGAAAAATGGAAAAATCAAGAGATGGGTCGCTATGAGTGGGATTAATCTAGATCTGGGCTAAGAGCCAGTGGAAGCCCAATGCTTGATTAAGGTGGTTAGACACTGATTGGATCGAGAGGTCTTGTTGTCTAAGCCCAAAGAAGTTACTCATAGGAGAACTTGTTTGATAGTGAAAAGCACGGGCGATACTGGACATAAATTCTAGATCTGAAGGTTGGGAGGAGAGGTCTCTCCCATTGAGACCATTCCAGGCTATGTGAAAATCAAATAAGTCAATAAATTAGAATTTTAATTTTTTTGTGATCCTTTATGAAGTTCTTATATTTTTCTAGAATGGTCGGATAACAAGGGTTTAGTGTTAGAGAATTGTGTTAACCTTACATATCTAATCATCAATCGCTATATTAATTTTGTAGTAAAATATATTATTAATAGTGAAATTATTTTTCTAAAAATATGTGAACTAAATATGTTACTTTCAAGAACATGCAAAAACAATAGAAAATACATGCATTGTAAACCCGAAATGGAAGGAAGAAAATACCATTTTATACATAGAAGTTTAGCATGATAAAGAACTCAAGATGCTTCTATACAACCATTTCCAGAGGAATCATCAGAATGTTAGTTTGGACCCAAGGTGGAGTTGACAGAACCAACAACCTTGGTCTGATTCAACAGCTGAAAAATAGCCCCAAGGCAGCTGATCAGAAATCAACAAACATAATGCACTATTCATAATTTCGATAAACAAAACCTAGTTTCACTACTGCAGAACTCTCCACTTTTCCTAAAAATTAATTAAATATAAAAATTGTGACCACAATATAATAATCCTCTGCTACAGAAAGGAGGAGAAACCAACCTCATTTAACCATAAGTTACACAGTTGCACAAAAAAGTAAATATTTATACATTTGCGTGGAAACATGAGACTTTAGGCAGATGACCATCCAACCATACTAAAAAATACAATGTTACACTTGCATAGAATCCATTAAAAAGTTTCAAGAGAAGCATTGTCAAAACCTTCGCAGGGTTATATGCAATCAAATAGCCAAATATTTAACCAAAAATCTAGAAGAGAGTAATAAGTTTTGGGCCATGGTGATCCCCAAACCCCAACAAGTCAAATAAACATTAGTAACATATACAATACAAGGTGGAAATTTTCCCAATAAAGCCCTTCATATGGAATTATCCTACGGCTGAATCTCCTGGTGATATAAAAACCCTTAAGATGTTTAAAACTATTAAAAAATGCAATGGTAAGATCTTTAAGGCACCTGGTAAGAAACCCATGGAGATAAGAATCAAATTTTTCCATCAGATGAGTAAACCCCTGATACACTTTGTCAGAAAATTGTAGATGAGGAACTAGAAGAAGGGTTTCACCTACAACATGGGCAATATTAGCGAAACTTTGAGGTAAACAAAGATTAATTCTGAACATTGTATGTGGTAAACCAAACTGAAATAAAAATAATTACATAAATGAGTAATCCAAGGTTCAAGAAGAGAGAAATCCTTCAATGTAACCAAATATAACATTTAAGTAAACACTGACCAGCTACATAGGACTAGATTTCTTGAGCACCTAGAAAAGTTGTGACTTACCTGTACATAAGCAGCATAAAGGGTCTTTATCTTAGAAGCAGAAAGTATTGAGAATGTTCGGGAAAAATGGAGTGCACCACCTTGCATTGGAAATAGAACCAAGGTATACCTTAAATCATGCATCAATAGCCAATATGTTATGTTACCATGTTTGGTTAGGCGTTAAAAATATTGTTTATAAATACAAATGTACTGCTTATGAAGCAACCTTGTAAAATGTAGACACAAATATATAGTTACCATAATCAGATTTTTGTATATGCATTATGATTTATACTATGTTAAGGTGTTAATAATATCGTGGGATGGTCTTAATTTTATAATCACACAAGTATGCTAGATTGGGTGATCGTAGTAATTTTTTTTTGTTAGGTGTGTTTACATGTCACAGATGAAGTATAGAAGTTGAATACAAGTTTTAATTTCGAATTATTTGATCCTTCTAAATGCTCAATAGATCTATAGATATGTAATGAAGATTGACACACAAACACCATGTGTAATTTTTAATGCTTTAAATTTATAGAATATTGACACACACACCACGTGTAATTTTTAATTCTTTAAATTGCATTTTTTATTGTATAAAATAGACTCAACTTCTTCAAAATTTACTTGGGTAATTGGATTGTATACACTATACAAGTTAAACTTCCAATCCCAACATATCTTTGGTAGAATTGAAACAAAATTAACCAAAGTATATACATAAAAAAAGCCACAACCTAAAATATTAAGACTATTTAAAATAATTTAGTTTTATCATTTTTTTTTCAATTGGTTATATATATATATATATTCCACTTTATAAAAAAAAATTAATAATGTCTTATCTTTATTGAAAGGAACATGTGTCAATCTGGGATTGAGCATAGAAAAATTACACATCTCTTCGTACATGGATTTAGAATGATCCTCTCACCTTAATAAGAGGGAATGGTTGTATCCCTCCTCTTAAAGAAATGCACAATAAGGCTTTGTGTCTAATTCTTAGTAAAGCCTCAACTTCACTACAAAATTAGAGATTTTGTGTATATATTGTCTCTCGATAGGTTCTCCAATTTAAAAAATTATTAGAAAAATTATGGTTGTCTTGGAACATTTTTCTTAATGTATTTTATGCATACAAAGAAACTTTTAAAGAATTTCAAGAAATATCTTATTGATAGATAGTTTTTGGTATAAATGGAAGTTAATCTTCATCATCATTATTAATTTAGAAATGCATCTGTGTGTGTGCACTCAATTAAGAACAAGTTTTTGAATCAACATATATTGTATAAACAAAATGTAGAGGTGAAAATTGATCATTAAAACATTTGTTTCTGCTATTTTAATGTGAAATTCACATTGTTAAGTTTTTATTCATTCATTAATGGTACTATGATGATGGTGGTGGTTAATGTCCATAAATGTTAATATCCACAAATACCATATTGGAGAGAGATTATATTTTTAAACATGTAGAAAAAATATTTAAGTTTTTATAATATTATATTTCTATGTTCTACAAACTTTAAGAGAAACAATCTTAAATCACATAAAACTATTATAAAGTAGATATTGTGAAAAATATTTTGAAATTGAGATGTGGGTGTATTCAAGACAAGCTAATGGAAAGTGCTTTCATCTTCAACCTTCTTAGTGTCACAAATAGGACATATTTTTTTACCCACGACATTTTAGGAAATGTAAAATACGTTATTTCACAATGGAGCTCATGAGAGTTTGTTCTTAATTTGGTAGTCTTGGATTTATCCTTTATACTAGTCAGTGCAAAGAGATCCTTAGATATTTGAAAAAGAGAAGGAGCTTAAGGAGGAGATTATCAATTTGAGGATTCAACTTGCAGAATAAAAAAAAGTTGAAGATATTATGAGAAACTACTGAAAATAGAATGAGGGTCGCGTTATACAGCTTAAAGGTGAATTTGTCACATTAAGGAAGAAGCTTGAAGAAAAATACCAACATCTGAAGCAAGTAAAGAACACGGTAGCCTTTGACAGTTTTCTTGAGAACTAAATATTTCCATTCGATATATATGGTATTATTTTTCAAAAGTGAGAGTATAGTTCACATGCATAAAAGAACAAAAAATCAGAACCAAAATGACTTACATAAAACAATAGCAGCAACAAGAGTAGAATAGGAAGAAACAAGTAACAAATCCAACAAAAAAAAAGAATAATACCCTAATGAGCACCTACATTTAGAATATCATTTGATAATTATGGTATATCTATGAAACTTCAAGGTAATCAAAGTCTCTTTATTCCTTTTGATGCACAGGCTAGAGTGTCACAATTGCCACAAGTTTGGGCATGTTGCAACCCACTAGAGGAGCAGAGTGTACAAATCTAATCACCAAAGCTTGCAGCAATATGAGCAACCAAGTAGATCAAACATCAGGTATAATTATGGTTTTAATGGATTTTTTTTCTCATGTAACTTGTTTGTCCATAAGGTAGTTGAGTGTATATCTAGCCCATGGAGTAGAGATATGTTTTATACAAGGAATAGATCTAGCACTAGAAGTAGGGGATTTGATCCTCTTGCTTCATATCTCGACCATGTAGAGTTTCACACATGTCATAATTTTGACCATATGGAGAGAGACACCATGTTTATTCTAGTTCTTCAAGGAAAATCTGGCAAGTGAAGCATATTCAGAGAAGAGCTATAAGAAAACAAGAGAAGAATGAAAAGAAGCGTCCTAAGACCATCTAGAGAAAGAAGGAGAAATAAACCGTGAGGTAGAGAGATCAGACCCCTTTGTAGTTCTTACTTACCTCATGCATATTCACATGATACTGTAGAGTTTATGAGAGGTGTACAACATCTGGGGGAGAGTATGGTAATATACTATTTCAATATGATTAGTTGTTGGAGATAAGTAGTAGAAACATAATATGATCACAATTCTCATTTTATATTCAAGTCCGTAGGATCAACCTACCTATTAGAGGTATAATTAGATGAAGGTTATTTATGCCTTGTATATAGTTTCATGGCCTTTTTTTCATTTTCACTTTTTTTTCACTCGTGTATTTGTAGCATCCCCATATATCTTTTCATGTGTATAAAATATGCATTTTCAGCCATATATATATGATATTGGTCTTCACTAAACATTGGTTGCTGATTTTATGTAAAACCATGCGTAGACAAAAGTCATTGATTTAGCCATCCACAAAGGAGTTTCATTCACGTAGCAACTTGTTGATGGCCATAATTGACACCATAAAAATTGAGGGAGAAAACACCCATTCAAGGCCCCAATCAGACCCTTTTTTGTTTGGGATAGTTGCTCTGACTTGAATTATGGAACCAATTTCCCTTTCACAAAAGTATGTATATGGTGGGATGAATGATGGTGATAAAATAATCTAAAAAAAACAAGTGTAGATCATATGTGCTAGAAGATTTCACAACAAAAAAAATAATGAATATTATTATGTGATTATGATATTTAATACCCCTAATAATAATTATAATTATATATATATATATATATATATATATATATATATATATATATTAAATTTTAAGTAAATATATCATAAAGAATAAAGAAAAGATATTAATAGTAAATAAATAATAAGTAATGAAGAGAATATAATAATAATAAATAAATAAAATATTAAATAATAAATTGAAGTTTTAAATAAATATATATTAAAGTAAAATATAGAAATAGTAAGAATACGTAAAGTTAACAAAAATAAAAAAAAGGAATAAAATAAAAAAGGGTTAAATTAAGAGATACTAGATAAAGTAAAACTTAAAATAAAGAAATAAAAGTTGGCATGTTGAGACAAGGAATTTGTACATGCGGATCCCTTTCCATTTTATGGTCTATTTAATGGATGAGGAGGAGGATGAGATCATTCATTCTTTCATCCATTCTTTGGGAGAAGAGTGTTGTGAGATAAAGGATTCTCTCACAGTAGTATGTTGACTGAGGGCTCGCGGGTGGCCACCTGTAGAAAGATTATGTGCATATGAGCCTACAGTTTGGTGGAGAGTTGTACCCAAAACATTTTTGTGCTTACTGGGATTCAAATAGCATTCAACTTCAAAATGACAAGGAAAATTGTCGCTACAGGTAATTGTCTTTGCTCATATTTTTTGAAATTCTATTTTAAATAGTTGAAGAGTTGTGTGTTGATTATAATTTCATAATTCATCTAATTAGTTGTATATTTAAATTGTGAGTTGTTGCATATGATATCAGAGAAGGTTTCAACTCTATGTGACCTCTAGATATATGTTTAAGAAAAATAATTAATTAGATTTATCTACATACTCTAAATACATTATTATAATTCTTTATATTTTAAAAAAAATAAAGGATTCTTCTTCTCCTCACTATGATCTTATACCATAATTAAAATTTTATGAAAGGGTGTGGTATTCCCACACTTGTTTTGGCTTGAGAAAAGCAAGTCGAACCGTCGACCTTTGGTGTGACAACGCACACTTTTCATACTAAAACATAAAACCTTTAAAAAGGTGACTTTTTATTTGGCATAATATAATAGCTTTCATTATATTTCACTCTTTGTTGGTATTTCTTTAACAATACAATATATTTAATGATATTTCACTATGGTTTGGCTTTATCAGGTTCCCTGTTTATTGGTATATGTATACTTTTAATATATATTGTACCAGGGACTATGAAATAATTTTATTTCTTGTTAAAACCCCAAACAGGGTAGGACACCTCTAAATTTTTATTTTTTTTTCAAGGGTTAGAAATATTTCAAAAATCCACACATAAAAAATAGAGTTAGTCGATCTAATACATATACTAAGTAATGTGTTCCAAATTATTATCATGTTCAGCAAGAGCATCCTCCAGATACTTGGTTTACCAATGATTATGGTATCTTCCAACTCTTCTTCTATAAAAAAACAAAAATTGTGATGCCATAACTTGTAACACTACTTTCAAATAGTCCCCAACTATAATTGGACCTAAAAACCTATTAACGTAATACTTCAAAGTTGAAACATGTTTAGATAAATTCCAAAAAAAAATTAATAATAATAATAATAATAATAATAATAATATATAAAAAAGAAGAAGAGAAGACACAAGCATGTTCTATTTTACCATCTGATATATAATAGATAAATACTCATCTTATAATTTTAAGTTTCAACCCACTTATTTTGGAGAACTTATACCCATGATCGCACAAACCATCCTAGTTTGAATCTAGTCATTATACCAATGTGTTTTAAATGGGAAAAATTAGATATTCATTTCAATTAAATTTTCTTGATTTAGGTTAAAGTAAGGCGTGCTTAATTCGTATTGAATTTTGATTAATACTTTCTTTACCTAGTATAAAAATTTTCTTTCTTTATTGGGTATAAAATTTTGTTTTCCTTTTTCTTTTTAAGGAAATAAAAATTTATATTGTTTACGTTATTAATATAATAAATTTTTTAATTAATTAATTTTATTTAATTGGTTATATAAATATATATTAAGATATTTCTGGTATTATCAATCAATAAATGAATGATTAACATCTAGAACAACCTAAAAAAAAATTGAATTTTAAAATTTTGATAATATTTGTAAAAAAAAATACCTTTTTTTGCAATGTTTCTTATATTTTTTATGCATTTTAATGCACAAATTGGAATTTTTCTTGAGAAAATTGATTTCAATTATAGGATCGTATTTTCCTTCACTCCTAAATGTTTCTCCCCAAAGCAAGAAATTTCAAATTCCTTGCATAAACCTCCCTATGTGAGTTCCCACCGCATTTGATATCTAATCGATGTGGAGTGTCTCAAACCTCCAACAATTAATGTTTTATTTAACTTGATATAATCTGTAGGGAAATATGGCTCTTAATCGATCTATAGTGTCTCAAACCTCCAACAATTCATGTTTTATTGAACTTGATATAATTTGTAGGAAAATGTGGCTCTTAATTTAGCAAATATTTTTTATTCTTGGGAAAAAATTTGATTCCCAAAAAGGAAAATCGGGCTCCTAACCTTGGATGAATTACTTCAATCAAAGAGGATTAATAGCATAAAATCTTTCTAGTACTATTGTATATTTTTTAACAGATGGTTTACCATGATTTATGGGTTTTTTTAAGTAATGCTATTCATGTACCGACGATTGTGTATAAGTACGGCACAACTGAGAGAACCCGTTGTTCATCCTCTCATGTGTAACAACGTAAGTTTTGTTTGTAATTCCATTTTCAATTAATGAAATTATCATTCATAGCCACGACCTTGATTGGAGAGCTGTGCCAACTCTTTTGATTAGGTGTTGTTGGATACAGTTGTATGGTATAGGTATGTTTTCTAATAATATTTTTAATGTTTTATCATTTTTGTTTCCTTTCTTGTTGTTTTACTATCTCGTTGTTATATCAGAATTATTTTTATTCTTAATTGCTATTACTTATAGCTGACATTATTCAGTTTGTTGTTACCCAATTTGTAGCTTTCTTTGGGCCTTGTACTTAGTAATTCCTCAATGTTTGGTAGGGAACATGTGGCCTACATAGACCTTGCATGATAACATTGAAAGAATCAGACGAAACACGTATTGAAAAATACATGTAAGAGGGATTGAATTTATAAGCCCATATTAAGACCCTAATAACCTGTAAAGTTAAAATAGGTTATGTCCGAGAGAGAGTGGTGGTTCGCGTGATCTGAAAGTTGTGGCTTGCACACTAGTGGTGTCTAGTGATAATATATAGTAATAATAAATTATAATAGAAGAGGAGAAAAATATAATAATCTAATGGTGGTTTTATTCCTTGTGGTTTCCAGCTTACATATAGTGTATTTATGTGTGCATGTTATTGATTGACGTGATATTGCTAATGGATATATGTTTTTTTTATATTCTCATATGATTTACTTCATGTTTATGGTTTATGAATAGATCTACTCATGTATTATGTTGCTAATCAATAAATGAATTAGGGTTTGAAATAAGAAAGGTGAAAAAATGGTAGAATAGATCATAAGACACAATATTGTTACACTCCCCCTCTTAGGATTATTCAAGGCTTCTAACAAATCCCACACATTCAAGGTTTTCTTTAGAAGCGCTATCAAAGCATGGCTTGGTTCATTGGCTAGATTATTTCTACTAACTTCCCATTACCTTTACTGTTGCACTTACCATTCAAGTTGGTTAATGTTGTTCGACATACAACCTATGTGAATTGTGCAGCCTCATAGGTTTCAATTTGTGAAATTTTGTTTGTCTTATTTTTTATTACCGAGATGAAATCTTGAACATATATCTATGATATTTTATTGCATGTTTATTGATAATGCATATGAATATAGTTCTAATGTCCTAAAAAATAGTATCTACTGAAGCTAATTAAATCATTTAGTATTGGTGAGTAGTCGATGTCACAATTCCAATAATTTGTTTTCCATACTAGTCTTAAATTTTTTTCTTTTATTTTAACTATAGGGAGCAGTTACAGATTGACAGCTTGATCAAGACTTTATGGTCCATTCTATGGAATATGAATCTATTAAAAACAAGTTAAATACTTCATTTCCCATTGTTTTTTACTCATAAAACTTATGATTTAATTTTTTTATACCTAATTACATACCCAACAACTAGGGAAGCAAGGTATTATGAGTATCAAATCAACCATAACATCTCAAGTAGTGTTGTATAAATCATATTGATTTTCTTGTATGAATAGGAAGAAAGTGTGATTGATTGTGAGTATTAAACCTAAGGATATAAATAATCTCTTTTAGGGATAATAAAATACAACACACTTGGTTTCTCTTGCCTCGTCCCAAAAAGGGGTGATCCAGATATGTATAGGATTTGGAATATTTGACCTAGACAGCAAGAGCTACGAGAGAATGGTAAATGCATAAGGGGTTATTTTACCAAAGACTGTAATCAAAATCAAATTTATATTAAACAAAATTAGTATCAAATTACTCATGAAAATTCTAGGATATAATTGACATTGAAATTTTGTTCTCAAAATTACATTGTCTCATTTGACATGCACTCAAACAGTTAAGTCCAATGAAGCCTTTTCATCTCACGATTGTAGGGGATCGAACATGGAGAAAGGACCTCTTTGGAAGTTGTACCTATGGGTAAAGCATCACAACTTCCATGTTCCATATTCGATCACCAATTTTGTCGAACAAAAATACAAAGTGTTACCTTGGTTAGGCTTCAACTTGGTGATTCCGTGGAGAATAGGGTTTCTCCGGTTGTGAATTATAGGAACCTCAAAGTGTCGAAATAATCTTTCAGTGTAGATAATTTTCTCCTTCATTCATGTTTTTTTTTTCTATTAAGCGAAGATTGATAATCTCATGAGTGTTGAATACAATATATATCATCTCAGGAATGCAGAGGATTTAATACAGAGAATGGACCTTACGCTAAGTGCGTTTGTCTCATGATTGAAGGGGATTGAAATTTGTCTATTCAAGTCTCATCAAGGTTGAGTTCAAAACTAGATGGAAGATGAATTGGCACAAAGATGAATTGTATTCCAAGTAGAAATAGAAGACCTCTTTTAATAATTATATATATATACATATACGTTGATTAAGGAGTTATGGTCCATGTCATGAATATCATCCATATGTATGTACTTGTAATTATATACATGATGGCTTAGTATTCTTACTTATGGCAAGCCTTGTAGTGAGTTTGTTGCTTCAACAATGTATGCACACATGTGTGCAAAGATAAAACTTGTAATAATTATTGTTGTTATCATTTTTGGAGTGACTAATGTCTTGGAGAGTGTGATGAGTCTTGGTCTACATCTTCGAGAGATTTTTTATCATGATAAAATAAGGATATGTTACACATTTTACATCATCGTTTTTAGCCATGTACTCTCATATGGAGACATCTATTATGTATTTTCATCATTTGGTTGTTGTTGGATTGGTCCCACAGTCAAGAAAGAGAGTCATGGGTCATGTAATGCCTTTGATGATGTATGTTTTTACTGAGACATTTGATCAAGGTTGATGATGGTAGCTACCCGCATATTCCACTTGGACCCCCAACAATGTCTCATTTCAATTTCCTTAATTCTAGCACAAATTTCTATTTCAGGTCCTAAACTTCTTGAGCCATTTTGAGGTACTAAAATAATTTTATGGCGAAAATTGATAGACCGAAAAAGTGCCAAATCTTGTTTCATGTGTTCTCTTTTTGCTTCATGAAAATATTTGAAGCGAGGTATTATGATAGCTAAGTGGATTTTATATACCAAATTTACGACCCCAGGAAGTTGGCAGTCCAACTTACCCCAAAGGGGCCCAAAATCATTGACGCTTCATCTCCTAGGATTATGGTTTCACACTTCATATTTATGATAAAAAGTCCTCCAAGCCTCATTGTAACTCAGTTCAAAAGGCATGTATCCATCACATATATTCTTAGAGATAGCTACCATCGCCCGAGCTAGTTCATTTCCATTCTGCATGTAAATATTTTTTAGTATTTTCTCGTTAATGAATCTAAGTTATGCTTTTGTTGTAGCTATGAGTTTTTCTTTAATTTTGTATTTAATTTTTTTCTTTCATAAATATAGATGAGTGGTATTAGAGCGGTTTTATTTTTCTTTCTTTTTCTATGCATGTCCCAATGAGGTCGAGGTATAAGGAGTTAGGACTTAAACTAGTCTAACCTTTGCAAGACTAGCCTCGCCGACCCCAACGAACTCCTAGGGAAGAAGAAAATAAATAGAAGGGTATGGGATATCCTTTGAAAATGTTGCTCAAATAATCCCTCGAGAGACAAAGGAACGGTATGATGGATAATTTTTCCTAGATCATTCATCGGGTAGTAGCGGGTAGAGAATCTTCATCAGGAAACCACCTCAGAGGTGCCACCACCTTTAAGGTATGCTTGAGATTTGAAATTCCTATATTTGAAGGCCATGTATATGCAAATGTTGTAGATAAATGGTTAACTCTGTTGGAAGGATATTTTTGGTTCATAATTTTTCCAATAGGGAAAATTTTACTTTTGCACTCCTCAAGGTCACCCCTGCATCAAGGAATGTGGGGAAAGCTATTGTGAGTAGAGCAATGAGAGGGATTCCTCACTCTTTTCATTTTCACCCTCTTTGAATTATTTTCGAGACATCAGTAATGAGAAATATTACCCTATTGGGAGCTATAAATATAAGTACAGTAAATGGACCACACTACGTCAAGGATGGGACCAAGGTGTGTTAGAGTTCACAAATATTTTTCATACCCTTCCCATGAAGTTGGGTATCAAGGATTCAAAGCAACATCTTGTGCTCAAGAATTGTGATTGTAGACACAAATACATATATGAAGACATGGATTTTCTAGAAATATATTTTCTTGGAAACACATACCGATATGATGTCAAGATCGATAATTTTTTTAAAAAGAAACACATAATTACAATAAAAAAACCTCAATATATTAAGGAAAAAATATTTAAATTTTTTTACATGTAGAATTTTAATAAAATAACTCGAGCGATGATAGTTATATCTGCTAGATTGTTTCTTAACTTAGTTTCAATGAGGCTTACAGGCCTTTTAATCATAAATAAAAAGTGTGAAAATTTAACCCTAGGAGATAAAGTGCCAATGGTTTTTGGATTTGTTAGGGTAAGTTGGACCACCAACTTATCGAGATCATAAATTTGGCCTACAATATCTGTTTGGTTATCATAATATCTTGTTTATAAGACATCCATGAGGAGGAAAAAATAGATATATGAAAAATATTCTATAAATTTTCTAGTTTCTCAGGTTTCCCCAGAAACGTATTTTAGTACCTCAAAATGAGTTTGGACATTAGGGACCTTAAAAAATGTAAAAAAGGAAAGTTTTTCTAGAAATAAGAAAACTAAAAGGAAACAATGTTCGGGGTCCAAGTGGAATATGCAGGTGGCGACGAATATCCACCTAGATCAAGATGAGATTAGTTATAACTATATTTGGGATGATTGGTGTCATGCATTTAAGCCATGTATGGTGTTAGCCATCATAGCCATGTATGGTGTTAGCCATCAATAAAACTTAGTCATAACTGATGATGGCTAAGACAGGTCTTTAGTCTCCAAGAAACAAGTTTTAAAGAAAAAGTTGTGACTTCTTGAAGCCTTGCTGAGTACCTTTGCCAATGACCCTTTCCTCTGATAAATCCTCATTCAAAAATCCACTAAGAAACCCTTCTGGTATAAAAAATTGTTTCCTAAAGACCCCATATCAATCATTTTTTCCCCTTTTCTTATCCTTCATTCCTTCTAAAAACCCCCCTCTTCTCCCTCATTTACCCTCATTTTTCCATAAAAACCCTTTAAACCCATAAAAACCCCTTTTTATGGTTTAAAACCATTTTTTCCGCTTATTAGAATCTCAAAAAAGGCTTGAAAACTCACTTTTTAGCCTATTTTCTGACATTTTTTAATTTAAGGCATTAAGCCCCTTTCGCTTAAAGCCCAAGCCCCTTTTTCCACCATGTGACCCGGCTCCGCGACCAAAGCGCTAAGCCCATTAGCATTTCGGCCTTTTTCCTTTTCCCACGACCTTTTTTCCTTTGTAAAATGTTTTCCGCCGATGTGAAGCCCTGATCATTCCATCACTTCAGCCATCGCATATCAGCATTCCCCGTTCCTTTGTTCCTAGACCCCTACTCCACCTATATGCCAATCTTTCGATTAAATCTGGACCGTCTATCTTCCTTAGATCTGACAGCTACCACTCCATTGCATCGACACATTCCCCTTTTCCCTTCCGCTTTTATTTTTTCGCCAATGAAATCTGGACCGTCAATCTTCCTCAAATCCAATAGTCCACGCGACATCGCACTTTGTCATTTTTCCTTGGCAACCCTTTTCATTCTTTGTTGATGGTCCCCTGCCCATAAGATCTCCTTCATTGATCCCGATCTCTATCGAACGGCCCCCCATCCATTGCACTTCATCGAATCGTCACTTCCCCATCCCAATTTCCCCTCTTATCGGCCATCGACCATCGAAAATCCAAAAAACTTGTTCCCGGACCCTCTTCTCCACAAATATTCACTTCCCCGATAAAATCGCAACTGTTGATCCTACTGATCCAATGGTTCCCACTGATCCCTTCCACTGCCCTTGTTAAACCCTTTGCCTAAGTAAATAACCCCAAAACCTTTGTATAAAGATGGGCCTTATGTCTCTTATCATTCCCTCTCTGAATCAATCTCAATCGTTGATCGAAATTGATCCAATGACTATCATTTTATCCCTCCACTTTTCTTCCCTAACCAATTTTTACCCCTGCGCCCCTCGTAAAAAGGCATTTTTCTTTGTATTTCCCGTCCATATCTGTTAAGTCCCACATCAAATCTAGGCCTTTGATCTTTCCTGATCAAAAATCCTCGCACTATCTCCCCCTCTCACCATTTAACCCCGCCTGAAGAACCTTTTAACTTCACGACAAAAGATCCCACGTCAGCTCAGCCCCACCAATATTTCCTCCACACATATTTTCTATTTTTCACGCTCACTTACAGCCGTAGATCTAGACCCCCCAGATCAAATGGTCTAAAACCATTTTCGTGTTCATTTCACAAATAAAATTGATTGCTCATTTTCAACACGAAATAGGCGGTTTTCACCTGGATAGGTGTCGCCCAGAGACCTATGTCGCATTCCCCTTGGGAAAAACCATTTACCATCCATCCCTCGTGTTAATACCACTCCCATTTGCTGTAAAACCACTTATCACCACTTCGCACCATAGTTCATTTTAAACCCTGGTTTTTCCTTCTGCCATGGGTTTTCCCACCTTCGTTGCATTCTTAATTTCTTTGTAAATGCTCCTTTGCCTCTCTCAAGCCTCTAAATTAGTTAAAACCCCAAGCGCAGGTTTTTATAATATGTTTCTTGTTTAGTTGCAGGTTTTAATGGCGGCCATTTACACACAGGCCTCCCACAACAAAATATAGTTGCAAACGCCTGGGATGATGATCCTTAGGGTTCTAACAAGAAAAATAAGGGATCCATGGTTTTGATTCAGAGCATTTGATCGATGTAATCATAGAAACCCTCCAGAATGCCAAAGAAACACCTGCAAACAAGAAAACGGAGTGATTAAAGGCTTAATCGAAGAAATCAAAGAAAAGTGAGGATTAACATAAAGATAATGGATAAAGCATAGTGTTAAAACAAAGAATTAAAATTTAATACAGTCAGCAGAAAGGACAAAATCCTCGAAGATGATTAGTGAAAGCCTTAGAGCATAATCAAAGGCAAATCAGTGTTTAAGCCACAAAATAGACATATTAGTAAATAAAGTCTCCAAATGCCACATCAGTGAGGCAATTAATCCTCAGCAATGCCACCTACTAGCTTATTTGCCTCAAAAGAATACAAATTCAATGCATAGTTACAGATATTTCCAAAGACATCTTAGAAGTAATTTGTAGCCTACCAAAAGCCTCAAAATTCAACAAAAGTGACTAAAGTTGATGAAAATTAATGTAAAAATCAATTAATAGAGTTAAGACATTACATGTCTTCTCCAATTAGGCCTCCCAAAAGTCGAGAAGCATTTACTCTATATTAATTGAATAGTTAGACCTTACTTTCACTCCACCTCCTCAATTTACCTATAAATATCATAAGAGGAGCCCATTGTAAATGTTGGTTGAATACTTATCAAGTGTAAATAGTTATTGAGGTTGTTGAAGCTCTGTTATTAATTGAAGAAGATAGGCTAAGATGAGAAGTTTGAAGTTGTAAAGACCTACTGGACTTGAAGACTGTAACTGGTTTGAACATCAAATATACAAGCTGATTTATGGGATCTTGTTCTATGTCAATGGTGATGTTTTCCTTATTGTAATTTTCATTTTACTTATGTTTTCATATTTTCCACTACTCTTTGATAAAGAACATCAAACGTAGATTAGGATATACTGTAAAGTACCCTAAATCTCACTGATAAGCTTTCTCTCTATGTTTTCTTCTAATTGTATTTTAAGGATAATTCAATAGAATATAACCAGTGAATTGTTGGTGAGCCCTTGTTTCCTGAGTATAACTTGAGATATTGTCTTTGAATTTTCCCTAAGAGTAAGCCAAAAGCAAGCTAGGTTAAAGGTCCTTACTTGATCTTAGGCTACTTTTTATGTTTATCTTAAATTTTTTCCTTTAAGAATATGCTGAAAGAAGGCTAGGTTAAAAGTCCTTACTTGATCTTAGGCTACTCTTTGTCTCAAATTTTTTCCCTTGAGAGTATGTGGAAAGCAGGATAGGTTCAAATTCCTTACCTGATCTTAGGCTGCACTTTGTTTTCTCATATGTTTTCTTCTTTCATCACACTCCTTGATGTTTCATACCATAACTCAATCTTAAAGAGATCTTTTGACATAGATGACTTGCCCCATAGACCACTCTTGAAACTTGTTGTGTAATTAAATCCTTTTGTGACTACATAGCCCAATGGATTGATACTGTTTCATATCTATCCTATCAGCTAAAACATTCTGTCAATCTTCTCACACCTTTGCCCTTCAAAATACTTCCTTCATTTTGATGATATCATACCCAACCAAAAACAAACAAAACCCTTGTACTTCATAACTAGCCTAATATCATATCTTTTGAAAACACTCATTTAGAGAGATCCCTTTCTGAATCCTAGAGGGCTAGATCCTAGGATTCCAAAGTGGTTTTGATGTAGGGTTTGCAGCATTTTTTCTTGCCAATCTTGCAAACTACGAATTCCTAACAAAGTGGCGACCATAGTGGGGAAAATATTGAGTAATAGATAACTTTAGAACTCAAAAAACCCCTATTCATAAATGAATCAAGTGTCACCAAGATCGATTATTATTGATTGTTGAAGGTGAAAAACAACCAAATCATTGAAAACATGTAAAAATCATTCACCTGGTGACTCCATTGGTATTCAATAAGCCTGCTAACCCCACTGGTTTTTCCTAAATAATCCACTGGGAAAATTTTATCATAACATCATACCAACTTAGTTAAGAAGACTTTGAGGATTGAGTTTTCTTTGAAAAATATTAGTTAGCCTCTTAAAGACTGTCATATTTGGCTGAACTTTTCTCATTATTGGGTCTAAAAACACCACATAGTGGCTTCTAGAAGAATTTGTACTAGAGCCTATTCTAACCCAAGTCCTCCTGAAATAGTTGATAATCCAGAAAGTATCCTTAGGAAATCTCCTAAATCCAAGACTTCAACTCTTGTCAGACCAATTCATAGAGCTAACTCTGTTCCTGAATTTTTTTCAGCTCTACAAGATACACAAGTTGACTTACCTTTCATAAATAATCCATCTAGAACTATGTCACTTACTAGTATTGATCAGATAGACTTTCAGTCTCCGCACTCACCCCAACATAGTGGTGAACAGATCAGACCTCATTTTCAAGAAAAATATGTTAATGAGGATGGAGAAATAAATGAACAAATAGAGGATGATAACATAAACATGTTGGGAGTAAGCAATGAGGATTCTTTCAAGATCATGGGGTGCTAAGTTGCAAGGTACTATGCAGATGGATATGACTTATGCCACCATCCTTGTCTTCAGTCAACCTAGAAGACTCTATAGGGAAACACACATGAAATATATGGTGATTAGTCAAGAAAGACCATAATACTCCCCTCTCTATTCTATACATACTAACCTTGACTCATTCATTCTTTATAATGATGCGATTTGTAATGAGCAAGGATTAAGTAATGAAACATTAACCAATATAGTGGTCACTCCACATCCAAACATAGTGGAAGCTATAGATGAAGAGGAAGACAAGGAGGAAAATAAAAAATAGTTTGCTAATTCAGAAAATCACAGCAAACAAATCACAAGTATTGAGGTCCAAAATAGTCATAAACATAGTACCAATCATGGACATCAAAGAATAAATCCTGAAAACAATGAAGACCATGAGGAAAAAAAAAAAATTCAACATAGTGTAGACCTACAGGAACAACACAATGACGGCTGTAATAAACAAGACAAAGAGGAAATAAATGATAAATCTTAAGACAATCCTCTTTGGACTATGAGTTTTGATGGGTCTTGCTCTAAAACTCGTGCAGGAGCAAGCATATGGGTGCACAACACTGTAAATAATCATGCTGAGGGTCATTCCTGTAGATTAAACTTCCAATGTACAAATAACATAGCAAAGTATGAAGCTCTCCTTTTAAGCCTGCATTTATTAAAAAAATTAGGGGCAAAATGAATAACAACTCATGGAGATTCAGAGATGATAATTAGGCAAGTAAATGGGGAATACACTACTAAACATCCCAGACTTAGAGCCTATAGAGATGATGCCATGGACTTGTAAATTTTTTTTGTTGAATTCCAACTTACTTTTGTCCTAAGGAACCAAAAAATTCTTGCTAACGGAATAGCCTTTGTTGCTAGTACTTGTCTAAGACCATATGAAAGCAAGCAATACACCATCCAAGTGAAATATAGACCATCTATCCCAGACAATGAAAAATATTGGTAAGTTTTTTATGGAGATAAACAAATAGAAGACTTCCTACAGTCCAAAAATGAATTTTAAATACCAAACTAAGATTCAGAGTATGAACAAGACTATCCTACTAAAGAAAACCCACTTTTTGAAGAAGAAAAGTCTCCTGATATTGCTGATATAAATTTGTTAAACCATGAACCCAAACATACAACATAAAATAGCATAGTTTAGAAAAATAAGACTTAGAAGTGTTGCAATATAAAGATCAAAGCTTGTCAAAAGGACTGGTCTCATTAGAAGAATTGTTTGACTTAAATTATGTTGCCAAAAATCCAAAACTGGAACCTGTTGAAGCTGAAGTAGAAGAATGCAACATAGGCAGTGAGGAAAAGCCGAAAATAATCAAATTATCCAAGACATTGCCAACTCACATTAAACTGAAATACATTGAGTTATTTAAAGAATTTTCTGATGTATTTGCAGGGAGCTATGAAGATCTAAAATCACATGATACAGATATAATCCAGCATAAGATACCCCTCAAATAAAACCAGAAGCTTTTTAAACAAAAATTGCGTAGAATCAACCCTGTTCAATTACCTTTGGTAGAGAAATAAATTAGGAAAATGTATGATGCTGGAATTATAGTCCCTGTTAGATAATCAGAGTGGGTGTCTAATCTTGTATCTGTCAAAAAGAAAACAAGAGAAATAAAGCATTTCATTGACTTTAGAAACTTAAACAAAGCCTCATTAAAGGAAAACTATCCCTTACCCAAAACGGATCATATCTTACAAAGGGTAGTTGGTTCTAAGAGAATTTCTTTGCTAGATGGCTTCTCAGGTTACAATCAAATATTAGTACATCTTGATGATCAACTTAAAACAGCCTTTACTACTCCTTGGGGTACATTCATGTATTTGAAAATTCCCTTTGGTTTAATGAATGTTGGTGCCACATTTCAAAGAGCAATGGATATAGCATTCTCAGAATAAATAGGTTACTTCATTGTGATTTACTTGGATGATATCACTGTCTATTCTAAAACAGATGAAGAACACATAATACACTTGAGAGAAGTCTTTGAGAAATGCAGAAAATATGGGTTGTCCTTAAATCCAAAGAAAACATTGTTTAGTCTCCAAGAAGGTAAACTTCTTGGACACATCATATCTGAAGAAGGAATAAGGATATACCCAAAGAGGATCGATGGTATATTGAAAATCAACCATCCTAGAAACATCAAGGAACTTCAATCTTTCATTGGAAAGATTAATTTCTTGAGAAGGCTCATACCCAATCTAGCTGAACTCCTTAGAATCATGACAAATATGCTTAAGAGAGAATAAGGAGTTAAATGGACCTTAGAAGCAAAGAAATCATTTGAGCTAGAAAAACAAGCACTTACCAAAACACCAATTCTTATCATTCCTAATTTTATGAAGGATTTCTTTATTTTTTCATTTGCATTAGAACACACAGTAGTTTTTGTCCTATTACAGAAAAATTTGAACAGACAAGAGCAACCAATTGCATTTTCCGTAAGGCATTAAGAGATGCACCTCTAAAGTACAATATCATGGGAAAACTAGCCTTTTCCCTGGTTAAAGCCTTAAAGGACATCAAAGTTTACATTCTACATTCCCATATCAAAGCATTTGTGCCTCATTTAGTTGTAAAAGACATATTTACCCAAGATCCATATGGAAAAATAGGGAAGTGGATTGCTCTAATTTTAGAATATGACTTAAAAATCAAGCCCACTAAGCTCATAAAAGGTCAATGACTAGAAAAAATTATGGTTGAATCCAAATTTCAAGCTCTTGATATAAACATGTTTAATGCATTAGGTGAATAGGAGGAGTTGACAACTCCACTTATTGAAGATCATTTTCTGAATTCATCTTGGTATGCTGATATTTTGTATGTTTTACTCAACTTAAATGTCCCTCCTAGTTTTTCTAAAACAAAGGCAAGATTCTTAAAGTTGAATGTTGTAAATTACTGCATTTTGAATAAATGTTTATATTGGAAAAATGCTAGTGGATTATTGCTTGAATGTTTTCCTGAGGATGACGCATATAAGATCAAGCACGAGTTTCATGAAGGAGAATGTGGAGGCCACCTCTACTAGAATTCAATTGCTAACAAAATCCTTAGAGCTGGTTACTACTGGCCCACCCTCTTTCAATATGTCCATAAAATGATTATTTCCTGTCACAAATGCCAAATCTTTGAAGGCAAAAGAAAGCTGCTTCCCTTACCTCTGCAACCAATCACTGTTGAAGCCCCTTTTAGGCAGTGGGCTCTAGACTTCATTGGGGAAATCCATCCTGCCACATCTTCCCAACATAGATGTATCCTCACAGCAACAGACTATTTTACCAAGTGGATAGAAGCCATCCCCTCTAGGAATCCCATAGACTCAATTATCATTTCATTCCTTGAAAACCATATACTGTGTAGATTTGGCTGTCCTAGAAAGATCATAGCTGACAATGCTGCTGCATTTGGATCTAAAAATATGGTGGAATTCTGTCATAAATATCATATTATATTGGGTCATTCTACAACTTATTACCCTTAGGGTAATGGTTTGGCATAGTCCTCAAACAAAATTTTGGTGAACATAATCAAAAAGTTGCTAGAAGATAACAATAAATCATGGTAGATTAAACTAGTACATGCATTATGGGCAGACAGATTAACAATTAAAAAATAAATTGGAATGTCTCCCTACCAGCTAGTTTATGGAACAGATGCAATATTCCCAACCAGTCTAGGAGTGCCAGTCATGAAGCTGATCCAAGAAGTACAATATGAAGATGATGATATGACGAGAAGAATACACCAGACTATACATATAAAACAAACCAGGGAAGAAGTATACATCAGAGCACAACAACTACAAGAAAATATCAAGAAGTTGTTTGACAAAAGAACCAAGGCAAGTGATTTTAAAATTGGTGATAAAGTATTGAAATGGGATTCAAGGAGAGAAGATAAGGGTAAACATGGAAAATTTGATAATTTATGGCAAGGCCCTTATCTTATTCAATATTCTATTGGGAACAATGCATTCTTTTTGCAAGAGTTGGATGGAGCTGAATATTTTGGAGGTCCTGTCAATGGTAGGACTCTCAAACATTATTTCTGTTAACTGATATTTTAGCATTCAAAGGTTTTTTCTCATTGTATATAACACTGATTTTGAATTTGATAAAGAAAAAATACAAAAACAATAAAAAAAGAGAAAAAGAGGGCAATAATAAAATAAGAAAGGTACAACCCCACACCAAAAAGGAAAGGAAAAATCTGAAAGTGTGCAAGCTTAAATGCCACTACCAAAAGAGAAGCACTGCTATTTACTCATACAGCCTAATCATGACTATATAGATTTCAATTTACTGTTGATAGGTTAGTGAATGAGATTTTCCAAAATTGTTTAATCTTAGCTTATCAGTAGACTAGATTAGGATAGAAAAAATAGAGGTTCAAACAAGCTTAAATCCTAAACCTGTAAGTTTGAAAGAAATGGCTCTAATCAAATCAAAACATGAGCCAAAGATAGAGGAAAATGGTTCAAACATGCTAAAAATATGAACCAAGAGAAAAAAAAAGGGATGACTCAAAACAGATCAAAATCTGAGTCATAAGAAAGAATGAAGGATGTTTATAATTTTCAAATCTTAAGGCTTCATAGTTTTGTTTTAAATTTTATGGAAATAAATTCGATGTGCATATTCTACATATATCCATAGACACGATAGAAAATCAGACAATTTAATCCTGGTTTGACTTTGTTTTAAATTTTTTGTTTTAGAAAATAGAGAATAAGATTTGTCAGACAGTTTAATCCTGGCAGATAGTAGCTTAGGTAGAGAATTAATGAGTTCAACTGTTTAATCTAAACTCATGGAAGAAATAAGGGTAGATTAAGATTAGTTTCATGTTTTCAATAAAATAATAAAATGTTGATGACAAAAGGTTTGCAAGTCCAAGTGCACCTTATGAAGGAAATTTTTTTAGGAAGTAGGCTCTGTAGGTAGAATGTTTGGGATAAAATCATTTTTCTGATACAAAGTTCTAATCATCCTTCTAAGCAGCATGATCAAAGAAGAAGCAGGTTGTCAAGGTGCAGAAAAACATAAGGCACTGGTCTGCGTTCGAGAGATAAATTTCTGAAGATTCTTGACACCTCGAAGGAGCTGTCATCCCCAAGTGGAGCCACTATTAGCCATCAATAAAATTTAGTCATAACTGATGATGGCTAAAACAAGTCTTTAGTCTTCAAGAAACAAGTTTTAAATAAAAAATTGTGATTTCTTGAAGCCTTGCTCAGTACCTTCACCAACGACCCTTTCCTCTGATAAATCCTCATTAAAAAATCCACTAAGAAACCCTGCTCGTATAAAAATTTGTTTCCTAAAGACCCCATATCACTCATTTTTTCCCCTTTTCTTATCCTTCATTCCTTCTAAAAAGCCCCCTCTTCTCCCTCATTTACCCTCATTTTTCCATAAAAACCCTTTAAACCCATAAAAACCCCTTTTTTATGGTTTAAAACCCTTTTTTCCCTTATTGGAATCTCAAAAAAGGCTTGAAAACTCACTTTTAGCCTATTTTCCGACCTTTTTTAATTTAAGGCGTTAAGCCCCTTTCGCTAAAATTCCAAGCCCCTTTTTCTTCCATGTGACTCGGCTCCGTAACCAAAGCGCTAAGCCCATCAGAATTTCGGCCTTTTTCCTTTTCCCGCAACCTTTTTTCCTTTGTAAAATGTTTTCCGCCGATGCAAAGCCCCAATCATTCCATCACTTCGGCCATCGCATATCGACATTCCCTGTTCCTTTGTTCGCAAACCCCTACTCCACCTATATGTTGATCTGCTGATGAAATATGGACCATCAATCTTCCTCAGATCCGACGGCTACCACTCCATCACATCAGCGCATTCCCATTTTCCATTTTTATTTTGGTTTTCCATCGATGAAATATAGACCATCGATCTTCCTTAGATCCGATGGTCTGTGTTGTATAGTACTTTGGCGTTTTTCCTCAGAAACCCTTTTCATTCTCCGCTGATGGTCCCCTACCGATAAGATCTCTGTCATTGATCCTGGTCTCAATCAGATGGCCCCCCATCCATCGCCCTTCATTGCATCGGTGCTTCCCCATCGCAATTGTCCCTCTTATTGGCCATCGGCCATCGCAAATCCAAAAACCTTGTTCCCGGACCCTCTTCTCCTTAAATATCTGATTCCTTGATACAATTGCAACCATTGATCCTGCTGATCCAACAGTTCCCACTAATCCCTTCATCCGCTCTTATAAAACCCTTTAACTAAGTAAATAACCCTAAAACCTTTGTATAAAGATGGGCCCCCCGTCTCTTATGCTTCCCCCTCCGAATCAATCTCAATCGTTGATCAAAATTGATCCAACGACTATCATTGTATCTCCCCACTTTTCTTTCCTAGCCAAGTTTTACCCCCCTGCCCCTCGCAAAAAGAAATTTTTATTTGTATTTCCCCTCCATATCTGTTAAGTCCCGCATCAAATCTGGGATGTTGATATTTCCATATCAACTATCCTTGCACCGTCTCCCCCTCTCACCATTTAACCCCGCCCGAAGAATGTTTTTAATTCACGACAAAAGAGCCCATGTCAGCTCGGTCCCACCAATATTTCCTCTGCACATATTTTCTATTTTTCTCGCTCGCTTACAGACGTAGATCTGGACCCCCCCAGATCAAACGGTCTAAAACCATTTTCACGTTCATTTCACAAATAAAATTGATCACTTGTTTTCAACGCGAAATAGGCGGTTTTCACCTGGACACACGTCGCCCAGAGACCTGTATTGCGTCCCCTTGTGGAAAAACCATTTATCGCCCATCCCTCACGCGAATACGACTCCAGTTTGCTACAAAACCACTCATCACCACTTCACGCCATAATTCATTTTAAATCCTGGTTCTGCCTTCCGCCATGTGTTTTTCCGTCTTTTCTGTATTCTTCATTCCTCTATAAATGCTCCTCCACCTCTCCCGAGCCTCTGAAGCAATTAAAACCCCAAGCGCAGGTTTTTATAATATTTTTCTTGTTTAGTTGCAAGTTTTAATGGCGTCCATTTACACATAGGCCTCCCACAGCAAAATATAGTTGCAAATGCCCGTGATGATGATCCTCAGGGTTCTAACAAGAAAAATAAGGGATCCAGGGTTTTTATTCTAAGCATTTGATCGATGTAATCATAGAAACCCTCTAGAATCCCAAAGAAACACCTGGAAGCAAGAAAATAGAGTGATTAAAGGTTTAATTGAAGAAATCAAAGAAAATCGAGGATTAGCATAAAGATACTGGATAAAGCATAGTGTTAAGACAAAGAATTAAAGTTTAATACAGTCAGCAGAAAGGAAAAAATCCCTGAAGATGATTAATGAAAGCCTTAAAGCATAATCAAAGGAAAATCATTTTTTAAGCCACAAAACAGGCAGAACAGTAAAGAAAGTCTCCAAATGCCACATTAGTGAGGCAATTAATCCTCAGAAATGCCACCTACCAGCTTATTTGCCTCAGAATAATACAAATTCAATGCATAGTCAAAGATATTTCGAAAGAGAGCTCAGAAGTAATTTCCAGCGTACCAAAAGCCTCAAAATTCAATAAAATTGACTGAAGTTGATGAAACTTAATGTAAAAATCAATTAACGGAGTTAAGAAATTATATATATTCTCCATTTAGGCCTCCCAAAAGTCGAGAAGCATTTACTCTATATTAATTGAATAGTTAGACCTTCCTTTCACTCCACCTCCTCAATTTACCTATAAATATCATAAGAGGAGCCCATTGTAAATGTTGGTTGAATACTTATCAAGTGTAAATAGTTATTGAGGCTGCTGAAGCTCTGTTAGTAATTGAAGAAGATAGGCTGAGATGAGAAGTTTGAAGCTGTAAAGACCTACTGGACTTGAAGATTGTAATTGGTTTGAACATAAAATATACAAGTTGATTTATGGGATCCTGGTCTATGTCAATGGTGATATTTTCCTTACTGTAATTGTCATTTTACTTATGTTTTCATACTGTGCACTATTATCTGATAAAGAACAACAAACGTAGATTAGGATTTACTATAAAGTACCCTAAATCTCACTGATAAGCTTAATCTCTATGTTTTCTTCTAATTGTGTTTTAAGGATAATTCAATAGAGTATAACCAGTGAATTGTTGGTGAGCCCATGTTTCTTGAGTATAACTTGAGATATTATCATTGAAAGTTTCCCTAAGAGTATGCCAAAAGAAATCTAGGTTCAAAGTCCTTACTTGATCTTAGGCTACTTTTTATGTTTATCTTAAATGTTTTCCTTTAAGAATATGCTGAAATCAGGTTCGGTTAAAAGTCCTTACTTGATCTTAGGCTATTTTTTGTCTCAAATGTTTTCCCTTGAGAGTATGTTGAAAGTAGGATAGGTTCAAAGTCCTTACCTGATCTTAGGTTGCCCTTTGTTTTCTCATATGTTTTCTTCTTTCATCACACTCCTTGATGTTTCATATCATAACTCAATCTTAAAGAGATCTTTTGACATAGATGACTTTCCCCATAGACCACTCTTGAAACTTGTTGTGCAATTAAATCCTTTTGTGACTCCATAGCCCAATGAATTGATAATCTTTCATATCTATCCTATCAGCTAAACCATTCTATCAATCTTCTCACACCTTTACCCTTCAAAAGACTTCCTTCATTTTGATGATATCCTACCCAACCAAAAATAAACAAAACCATTGTACTTCATAACTAGCCTAATATCATATCTTTTGAAAACACTCATATAGAGAGATCCCTCTCTGAATCCAGGAGGGCTAGATCCTAGGATTCCAAAGTGGTTTTGATGTAGGCTCTGCAGTGTTTTTTCTTGCCAATATTGCAAACTATGGAGTCCTAACATATGGGATTGTGGAGTCATTATGTAGCCATGTACTATCATGTATTTCTTATGAGTCATTGATTGAGTCATGTGAGTGATGATCATGCATGATATAGGAGTCATTTTTTAGCCATATGTAGCCTAAGGCATTGCACATCGATCATATATCATTAATATTACCATGTATTGGTCCTATAATAAATTATACTTTCATTTTATATCATTATGTAATGTATGGGTTGAGTCCTTGGTACATGTGGAGTAGCCTCTCATATGTGACAAGCAGGCATTATAAATAAAAAATAACATGTACAACAAAATGAAAAGGCGTTTTGTATCCCTATTACATGTTCAAGGGGAGCATCTTTAGCCTAGTAGTGGAAGGAAGTGCATGGTGTTGGCATAGTTGTGTTGTTTGTTGGCATGTTGTTGGCAATTGGCATGAGGATTTGATTACTTTTCATCTACATCTCATTTTATATCAGCAGTGTTAAGGCATACTCATCCACAATTTTCTATTTATTTCATTGTTGTAGGTTTACATCTACACCAAACGGGGACCATGTTGAACATGTTTTTTCACGTTGTTTCCATTAATGTTAAACTATTGGTCCTCATGATGTCAAACTAGTAGTGTTAGTCCTCATGATGTTATCCTAGTAGTAGTGGTCCTGAAGGTTGTATTGATTCACATAGTCTCATGGTGATGGAATTGATGTGATGTCCATCATGATACTGTTGTTTTACATAGGTGATTGGCTATGGACTCAACTATGGAGTCAATTGTTAATAACATTCAACTTATGACGCCAATCTAGGTGTCTACTATATGAGTCAACTATGAAGATGACATTTCCAGGCATTGATGGAAATAATGCCTTGACATGTTGATTAGTTAAATAGATTTGGAGGCTTTCACATGATGTTCAGAGACTTCACATGAGGTTACAGAGGATCTACAAGATTATGAGATGTTTACTGGTATATTGAATCATTGGATGCAATTTTGAGTAGATATGTTTGCAGAAGATAAAAAAATTATATATTTTGCAATCCATAGATTGTGGAGAAATCATGTACATACACTAATTTCCTTTAGTAAAGTCGTGTATATATATTGAAGGTAAAATTACCAAAATATCCATGCATTTAGAATTATTCTATGGGTTTTTACTATGGTTCTTTCTCATGGTTTTTGATGGAGAGAGTTTACTTGAGTTAACCATCATCTAGAAGGTGATCAAGTACATTATGATGAGGTTTGGTGATTTATATTAATTGCATCTTCCACTAATTATAAAATGTGAGAGAATGAAGTATAATGTGTTAAACATAGTGAGATTGAGAGATAGTGTATGCTACAGGTTTGCAAAGTTGGAGAGCATATCAGAGCTCATCTTTGGAGCATAATTCATAGGATGATGAAGCCTAAATATATCTACATGATTAACATATTTTTTCTTGCAGATTGTTGCTCCCATTTACTGCAAATATCGAGAGGATATTGTTTTGGCTATTGTAGTAGAGACTTTAGAGATAATATTTTGAATGTGTCTATGTTTTAGGTGATATTTTGGAAATATTATGGTTGTAGCATTGAGGTTATTTTATGGCTATTATTATATGATAGAGATGAATGAGTATGATTATAAGATTATATTATAGGATCTTGTAGGGTTTGAGATTTATGAGTAAAGATAGTTTTTTTTGTAGAGTTTTGTTTTTATGAGTATATTTTTTGAGAGAGATTGATTAGAGATGGATGAGTGTGATTTTTAGATTATTATTACAGGATGTTGTAGGGTTTGAGATTTATGAATAGAGATATTTTTTTTTGTAGATGTTTATTTTTATGAGTATATTATTTGAGAGGTATTGATCACATTGTAGATTTGTATTAGTTGTGTAGAATCTATTCAGATGATGGGTTGATGTACGTTTTGAGGTTGTGTTGCAGAGATTTGTTTTGAGGGATTGTATTTATTATTATATGTATGGGAATATTGTTATTATGTGTCTAGTATAAAATGGGCGAAGTGTGGCTCAAATATGTTTGATTGCATAAAAATGAATCTAGTCTAAAAAATTATGAAACATTGTCTACATGAGAGCTTGAAGGTTGGGGCCTTCAGTGTGGTTAGTGGTGGCTTGCTAAGTAAGGAGTTGCCTCTATTTTCAGGGTGTAGTGACATCCTTCAAGTGGTAGCCTAATAATTTGGGAGTAGTGGCTTGTAGGATGTGACGGTTTGCAAAGTTGAGGGCGTGGTGGCTTCTTATAGGTGGTGGTTTGTGTTGGCTGATGAAATTAACCTTTTTTTCATACTTATACCTATCCATATCCATCTAATTTATAGCTCTTATGACGTCAATTTTTATCCAAAATAATGAAAAGGTATATCATAATAGAATTTATTCTTAGATTGTTAATTTATGAAGTGGTAGTCATAGGCGAACGATACTTAGACGATTTAATAATGAGATTTCCTTGCAGATTAATCAACAACTCGTATCAGAAATTGTTCGGTGGAATAGGGCCTATCATGAAGTTGTTGACTACGGATTGGTAACACTTTTGAAAGATTGAACCGTCAATTCATCAACTGCTTCAAAAATTTGGTAGATCCATGATGTTGTTATCTTTTGATTCTATTTTATATTTGAGGAACTATTGTATATTTATGAGCAGACAATTCAACAAAATTTATGGTTTTGTTAAGTAATCATATTTATGTAATGGTGGCTTTGTATAAGTATGGCACAAGTGAGAGAACAGGTTTTCCATCCTTCCATGTGTAAGAAAAAAACTTTAGCTTGTAATTCCTTTTTGAATTAATTAAAGTATCAGTGCATTGTAACTTGGCATTATCTATCATTCTTATCCATGGCACTGATTAGAGGGTTGGGCCCACTCTTTCGATCAGGTGCTATTGGATGCAGTTATCTGGTATAGGAATGTTTTCAAATTATATTGCTAATTATTTATGATTATTGATTCCTTTCTTGTTGTTTTACTCTATCGTTGTTATCTCAGAATGTTTGTTATTCTGAAGTGCTATTACCTAGAGCTAGTGTTATTCAATTTGTTGTTACTCAACTTTTGGCTTTCTTTGGGCCTTGTATTTAGTAATTTCTCAATTTTGGGTAGGAAACATGTGGCCTTCATATACCTTGCACGATAACCTTGAAAGAATCAAACAAGGCCTAGACTAACAAATAAATGTAATAGGGATTGAATTTATAAACCCATATTAAGACCCTAAAATTTTTGTGTTGTTGGTGGGGAGGTTATCAAATGTGCGGAATCATGACCATTATTGACCATAGGAACACTCTCTCACCCTCGGTAGGTGTTATTTTTTACAACCCCTTTTCCTGGACCTGAACATTCAATTTAATTTTTTTTCTTTTAATTGTGTTGATTTTATTTTCTGTATTTTAATGGATTATAGAACCCACTCTCTCATCCTATTCAGGTGAGGTTTTCGACCAACCCTTTTCAAGGACCCGAGAATTAGGACTCTTTTGATTTTTTTAATTTTATTTTCTTCTCAATTGACTTTAAAACCCACTCTCTCATCTTAGTCAGGTGATATTTCGCACCAACCCTTTCTAGGAACCGAGGATTATATTTGTTTTGGTAGTTTTGATTTAATTATCTGCCTCTTTATATTGCATGAACGGGGAAAAAAAACCAATCCTGACAAAGGAAGACCCCAAAAACTCATATGTGAGAGAGGTCAAGGGAGGAGAGATCTAGACCAAATTACCTATATTCAGGAAATAAGCTCAAGAGATGAATCAGGAAAGTTATCACGGGGTGTTGTCAAAGTAAGAGCTCAAGAGGTGTCACGGGCCTAGACATTCTCTCAACCATAGCCTTCCTCAATGGCAGAAGAATAACATAAATAACATGAAGTAGAGAGTATAGGGTTTGAGGAATTAAGCATTGAAAGTCCTTAAGGAGATAAATTATGGGAAGAAAATCCTCGACCTGATCGTGGAAGTGACTTTAAGATAATTCTATCGTGTATCATGGTAAATCCAGAACCTTCTGAGACTCCAAGTGAATATTGGAGGATATTAATGGCCAACACAAATTCTATAATTGAATTTCAAATTGGGGACATTAGAGGTGATTTACCCATGAAACGTATTCCTATAACAAAATTACCTAATTTCCATGGTCTATCTTCCAAGGATCTAGATATATTTCTCTTTGAGTTTGATGTTTTCTTCCGAGGGTATCATTGTGTTTCAGATGCTTAGAAATTAAAAATATTTCCTACTACTCTGAAGGGTACAATGTTGCGGTGGTTTCTCGGTCTTGGAGTAAATTATATCACGGCGTGGGAGAATATGAAGAAAACCTTCCTTGAGAAATACCAGGACTAATATAAGTGTTAGATATTAAAGAGGATATCTTCAATATAATGCAGAATGAGGATGAAAGTATGGAGTATTTTGTGGAATGAATTAAGTATAGCTTGGATATATCAGGCCATAGTGACCTAGATAAATGTATTTTAAATATAATCTGGCACTATGCATTGAGAGAAGAATCTCTAGAACTTTTGAATGTGGTAGGAAATGGGGTATCTCAAAGGAATATTTTGATACTATGTGAGAAATGTTTCTGAACGTTTCACAACTATCAGCAAGGAACAAGCATGTAACACAAGAATCTTATAAAAAAACTCTCAAATCATCTAGAAGTGGGGTCACAAAAGACAAAAATTGGGAACCTACTGGACAATTTTGGGACTAACATCTCAAGCACATTGTCGTCATAGTTATATGCTTTGCAAGAAAAAAAATTTATTGAAGCCGAGAAATTAATGGCCATCTCCTGCCCACAGTGTAGGAAGAATTACCCACTAAAGGAATGTCCACTTAATGTTATCGAAACCTATGCAATATGAGATAAAAATCACTCCGCAAGCTCGTGTCCATTGTTTCCTCAACTGAAGGAGATTTTTCAAGGGGTAAAGGAAGAGACGAACTAATTCTATTTTATGGGTCCAAAGAAGCCATGGAAACATCGACCTCACAATATTAATCAAGGTATCATTCAAGACCCTTCTCAATATTTTAATAATTCAAATAATGGGTCTAATCCTACACCATTTATGTCTCCATCATGGCCACAATATTACTAGTATCCTATGCCATGGTAGTCATGGTTACCTCAACCTGGTCCAGTCCCTCCGTGCTCTCAGAAATTCTGTGGAAATCCTCTTCCTACAAATCAACTTCCTCAGCCTATGACAAAGAAACAAATATAACTCCCACCAAAATCCTACACTAGTACTCCACATCTTCATCCTCAAATTCTTGTTCAAACAAACCCGAATCCAAATAATAGGGGATCCCAAGAGGTTTAGACACTCAACCTTCCTACATATGGTATTACCAATTTGGAATGCAATGAGCTAAATCTTCGATCCATACA
The DNA here is from genome assembly GCA_034641835.2 of Pinus albicaulis. Classification (NCBI taxonomy): domain Eukaryota; kingdom Viridiplantae; phylum Streptophyta; class Pinopsida; order Pinales; family Pinaceae; genus Pinus; species Pinus albicaulis. Next base: position 1,133,483,134 of record CM076574.1, read on the forward strand.
ACTGGTCAATACAAATACTTCACCAATAATAATAGAGCAAACTAGGGAAAATTCTTGACCTCAGAACCAGAACTTGTAGACCCTTCTAGGGAATTTGGGGGTGAACCAATACAAATTACTTTATAATACCATCCCCCCACCAAAATTTTCACTCGAGGGGGTTACACAGGCCCACCTTATCTTGAGAGGTTTTCCTTGAGTAAACACCTCCATCAACATGAATTTGATCTCTTGGGAGAATTACAGAATCTATTTGTTAAAATCCCATTGCTCCAAGCCATCAAAGACATGATGATTTATGACAAATAAATTATGCAGTTGTTCTTAAAGAAAATTGGGAGGAAGCCTAAAGGTCCACCTACTATTCATGTGATGGGGAAATTGTCAGATATGATGTTTGGAAAAACTACACTCAATAAATATGGTGACCAAGGGAACCCAATCCTCAGGTTTAAAATCAATGAAATTGATATTCCGAATTTTCTAGTACACCTTAGGGTTGTAATAAAGGTTATAACTTCAAAAATATACATTATCTAGGATTACTCAACCGCAAGTCAACCCCAATGTTTCTATAACTTGTAGATCGATCTACTGTGAGTACTGTAGGAAAATTGGAAAATGTAATAATTTATGTGGATTCTTGAGAATACCCAGTCAATATATTAGTACTACACACTAAATCACTAGTAGGGGGAATCCCATTATCTTAGGAATACCATGGCTTGCTACCGTCGATGCCTTAATTTGGTGTCGATTCGAGAAAATTATAATATCGAATGGATAAATTACGAAGAATCTTGTTCTTTACCCTTTTGTGGAACCAAGTTCATCAGTCAAACCTCGGTTTACCATCTCAAAAAAACCCTCCCTATGTGATGAATTTGAATATTAAAATGAAATTATCAGATCAATTCTCACTATTTGGAAATATCTTAGTTTCAAAGGATAAAAGGAAGACGATGTTATTAGCATGTTTATCAGTGATCCCGACTATGTTTCTTGCCCGACACAAAAAATATTAGAATCTGTTATTAGTTGTCTACCCAAGAAGATATTCAACCAGAAACCGAAATTGAAAACTTTCTTATCACAATAGTTCAATATAGAATTATTCTAGCAGATCTTGATCAAGGGAAAACATTGAATATCAATTCCAACATATCACCCTCCCAAATTGAAAAATTATTAAAAATTATTCGAATTGAAAAGGAGGAATTTTCTTGGGAATACACGAATATGAAGCAAATTCATTCAGACTTATGTACCCATCACAAATATCAAATAGATTAATTTCATCTTGTTCACTAACCAAAAATAAGAATGAACCCTTCTTAAAAAAATACTGTTAAGGAAGAACTGCAGAAGCTGTTGGATGTTGGATTTGTCTATCCAATCTCTGACACCCAATGGGTATCCAAATTGGATATAGTCTCGAATAAAAATGGAAAGTGGAAGATCTATGTCTCTTATAGGGAACTAAATAAATCTACCCATAAATATCACTTTCCTTTACCCTTCATTGACCAGGTTCTCGACACACTAACCGGAAATAAGTTCTTTTCTTTTCTGGATGGCTTCAGTGGATACAACTAGACCCAGATAGCTCCTCAACATCACGACAATACAACTTTTACTTTCCCTTTGTGAACGTTTGCATATCGGGTTCTCTTATTTGGATTATATAATGCACTTGCTACTTTCCAATGAGAAATATTGGGAATATTTTTTGATTTAATTAATGACAGTGTTTAAATTTACATGGATGATTCTATTTTTAATGTTGATTCTTTTGAATATGGTTTGGAAAGCTTATAAAAGGTACTTAAATGATGTAAATAGAGTCTCATTTCTCTTAGCACTGTGAACTGTAATATAATGATGGAAGAAGGGATCGTCCTGAGGAATTTTCTTCTAGATGCGGGAATATGGGTTGATCCCACTAAGGTTGAGGAAATCCTAAATTTTCACACCTTAAATTAAAAAAAATGGTACAAATATTTATTGGTTATGCTAGGTATTATTGACGCTTTATAGAAAAAATTTCTAAAATATTATTCCCACTTTTCCAACTACTCTCTAAATATACATAATTTGTGTGGATTGATGCTTGTGAATCATCTTTTTCAGGGATTAAGAAATTAGTCTGTGAGGCTCCAATACTGAATGGCCCCGATTGGAAATTTATGTTCCATATATCTACAGATGCTTTCCATACAACAATTGGAGCATTCTTGGGATAAAAGGAATACAAGAAGTCGTATGAATATAATATGTCATCAAGAATGTATCTCCTGCTGATCTCAATTATACGGTAACACATAAGGAAGTTTTGGCTCTCACTTATGTTGTTAACAAATTTTGTCATTATATCATTCAACTATCAGGTATCTGATGAATAAACCTATAACTCCAGGATGGGTCAGAAGATGGTTATTATTGTTACAATAATTTTATATCACTATTGTGGAAAAACCAGGGAAGGACAATGTTGTAGAAAATTTATTGTCTACGTTGAATATTAATAATGAATATTCGTCTATATAAGATAGTTTTCTTGATGAACATATTTTTGCAATTTCTACTCACACCCAATGGTATGCAATTGTTCCTAACTATCTTGTTGTAGGTAAGGTATGTCATCATTTGTCACATAGGGAACAATGAAAAATTATTTAGGAAAGCACCCATTATACATAGATAGAAGGGTGCCTCTTCTACACTTGAACAGATCAACAAATCTGACATTATGTAAGTGAGGATGAGATATACATTATACTGAAAGCTTCCCATGATGAACCTTGTGGGGGACACCTTTTTGATAAACGAATAGCAGACAAGGTGCTACAGATCAGATACTATTGGCCCTTTATATTTCAGGATGATAGAAAATATGTTGGTGGGTGTGACGGCTTTCAACTAATGGTCGAACCTATTCTATTAGAAAAAATGCCAATGTAGGCTCAACTAGTCGAGCCATTTGAGAAATTGGCTAGTAATTGTTTTGGCCCATTTAGCCTTCCATCTCACGAGAATTTCCATATCCTTTTTGGTGCACACTATGTGACTAAATGGGTGGAAGCCAAGGCACATTCAAAATCCACTCAACAAACTGTCTCAGACATCCTATTTGAAAGACTATTTTCTCTATATGCGACCCCTAAAGAAATGGTTCCATATGGAGGGGAAAAATTTACATCACATTCAAAAACAAATATTATGCATAAATTTGGAGTCAAAAACTGGGTGAAATACCCATATCACCTTCAGGCGAATGGTAAGGTAGTGATAAAAACTAAAGTATTGGAAAATATTCTTATAAGGACTATAGCTAATCATCGTCGAAATTGGGCTGAAAATATCTGTGGATACAACTAGAACCAGATAGCTCCTCAGGATCACGACAATACCACTTTTACTTTCCCTTTGTGAACGTTTGCATATCAGGTTCTCTTATTTGCATTCTATAATGCACTTGCTACTTTCCAATGAGAAATATTGGGAATATTTTCTAATTTAATTAATGACAGTGTTGAAATTTACATGGATGATTCTATTTTTTATGTTGATTCTTTTGAAGATGGTTTGGAAAGGTTATAAAAGGTGCTTAAATGATGTAAACAGAGTCTCATTTCTCTTAGCACTATGAACTATCATATAATGATGGAAGAAGGGATCATCCTAAGAAATTTTCTTCTAGATGCAGGAATACGGGTTGATCCCACTAAGGTCGAGGAAATCCTAAATTTTCCCACCTTAAATACAAAAAAAATGGTACAAAGATTTATTGATTATGCTAGGTATTATTTACGCTTTATAGAAATTTTTTTGAAATATCATTCCCACTTTTCCAAATACTCTCCAAATATGCATAATTTGTGTGGATTGATGCTTGTGAATCATCTTTTTCAGGGATTAATAAATTAGTCTGTGAGGCTCCAATACTAAATGGCCCTAATTGGAAATTTATGTTCCATATATCTACATATGCTTTCCATACAACAATTGGAGAATTATTGGGACAAAAGGAATACAAGAAGTCATATGAATCTAATATGTCATCAAGAATGTATCTCCTGCTAATCTTAATTATACGGTAACTCAGAAGGAATTTTTGGTTCTCACTTATGTTGTTAACAAATTTTGGCATTATATCATTCAACTAGCAGGTATCTGATGAATAAACCTATAACTCCAAGATGGATCGGAAGATGGTTATTATTGTTACAATAATTTTATATCACTATTGTGGACAAACCATGGAAGGATAATGTTGTAGAAAATTTACTGTCTACATTGAATATTAATAATGAATATTCGTCTATATAAGATAGTTTTCCTGATGAACATATTTTTTCAATTTCTACTCACACCCAATGGTATGAAAATGTTTCTAACTATCTTGTTCTAGGTAAGGTACGTCATCATTTGTCACATAGGGAACAACAAAAAATTATTTAGGATAGCACCCATTATACATAGATAGAAGGGTGCCTCTTCTACACTTGACCAGATCAACAAATCCGACATTATGTAAGTGAGGACGCAATATACATTATTCTGAAAGCTTCCCATGATGAACTTTGTGGGGGACACTTTATTGATAAACGAACAGCGGACGAGGTGCTACAGATCAGATACTATTGGCCCTCTATATTTCAGGATGCTAGAAAATATGTTGGTGGGTGCGACGGCTTTCAACGAATGGCCGAACCTGTTTGATTAGAAAAAATGCCAATGTAGGCTCAACTAGTCGAACCATTTGAGAAATTGGCCAGTAATTGTTTTGGCCCATTTAGCCTTCCATCTCAAGAGAAGTTCCATATCCTTTTCGGTGCATACTATGTGACTAAATGGGTGGAAGCCAAGGAACTTTCAAAATCCACTCAAAAAACTATCTCAGACTTCCTATTTGAAATACTATTTGCTCTATATGGAACCCCTGAAGAAATTGTTCCATATGCAGGGGAAAAATTTACATCACATTCAAAAACAAATATTATGCATAAATTTGGAGTCAAACACTGGGTGAAATACCCATATCACCCTCAGGTGAATGGTAAGGTAGTGAGAAAAAATAAAGTATTGGAAAATATTCTTACAAAGACTATAGCTAATCATCACTGAAATTGGGCTGAAAATATCTGCAAAGAAGTTTGGGCATATAGAACTACATGAAGTAATACAATTGGGTTATCACTATATGAAATTTTGTATGGGAAATCCATGATGTTTTCAATTTAATTCGAGGTCAAAATTCTCACGAAAAATCTTGAAGTAGGCCTGGATCTTACTGTTGTTTCGGGGAAATATCACCCTAGAGGTTGGTTGGGATACAACCTTCACAGAGCAGGGGCATGCTAATTAACAGAGACTCACACAACCATGCACGTTCAGAAAAACTAAATAGAGCAGAATGAGAGAGTTACCCGTAGGTCCTACGGTTGAAGTAGATCCACGTGGGGTCCAAACCCCCTGCAACCGTCCTTCCTTCTTAACCTGAAATACAAGAAGAAACCAGCACAAAGGACAAGTTGTACAGCATATATCTACTCTAAATGTTAGTGAGATTCATATAAAACATTAAATAAATCATAATGAATGCTTGTATAACAAATATTCCCATACATATAAGCATACACCAACACGTTTATTTCGGGAACAGCCTGGTACTTATGTATTATAAATAGCATGTACAAAAGTAACACATGGAGAGATCACCTGATCCTTCCAAGGCCTTCGCAGACCGTCGTTCAGATCCGTCTAGCCCTTGCCTCGTTAAGACTCCTTCCAAACTGGCGCATACGAGATAACATATAAAGGGATGTGTATCTCAAGGAAACAAGGATTTCCTACAATGAACTGGGAAAGTGCAGGAGGCACGGGGAATCAGAGTTGGATAGGGAATACCAACAGAGTATAATATCAATAATTCTCTCCCTCCCTTAGGCCATACACATGAGGGCTTTTTATAGTCCCTCCAAGTAGTTTCAGCAGTTGGAAACAGTTGGCCACGGGCTAGGGTGGTTGAACTACCTGAGTAACCATCAACCCAACGCGAAATTAGGGATTTTTTATATATATTTTTAATCATTTTAATGGCATACGCGGAAAATTCTAGCTGTACTCGCGTATACACGCGGAAAAACATGAGCATAGTCACGTATGAGGGATTTTACACTGTTTTTAAGTGAATTTGTCCAAGTCTGTAGGAATGGGTGCCCAAAAGCCATAGAGCAATCATGAATCATGTCAAGGTGAGAAATGATGCTATATCAACTGTAACATAGGAACACTTACTGGATTAGTTCAATAAGTCAAATAAAATCTATTTGGTAGTTGTATAGAACAAAACCACTATCCAGAGACATAGAACTAAATGACATGATCAATTTATTAAGATAAAGGTATTTCAAAAAGGTGATTGGTTGTTACTCTACGATTCCTGATTCAAGTATTTTAAAGGAAAGATTTCCTCAAGGTGGATGGACCCATATGAGCTTGACACAATGTTTGAAAACAAAACTGTTAAACTAATAAAAATTGAGGATACACATACTCCTTTACTTGTGAATTAATATTTCCTCAGGTTGTATCACAATATGACCTCTAGGGACTCCCTCATTAGACAATTTTCTGATTATTCTGGTTTTGAAGTTGTTTGTGCTAAAAATTCTTCCTCTACACCTCTTGTTGAATAAAAATATAATCTTGTTTAAATAAAATATATATATCATAAAAAATTAAAAAATAAAGTTAAATTTATGTTTCTACTCTAGTTACAAACTTCATCCCTTGCTACTACTTCAGTTGTAGCACTCTTATCCTCTTCCCTTTTTGCTACTTCAGTTGCAATGCTCCTTTTTTCCACTTCCCTTTCTACTACTCCTACTGCAACACTCTTTTCCTTTCCCCTGTTGCTACACTTGTTGTAGCATTTCCATTGTCTCCATTGCAACATTGTCGATGACGGTACTTTGTCGACAACAATACTCCACTGGTGTTGATACTTCGTCGGTGTTGATACTCCACTGGCGTTGACACTCCATCAATGATGATACTCTATCGGTCCTGGTACTCCACTAAGGTTAGTCGTCAAGTACGTCCTTGAACGAATTTGTGAGTTTAATTGACATTTCGATAATGACATGGCCAATTACGGCCAAGGACGACCATGAATTAGTTGGGGGGAGACTATCGTATTTAAATTAATAGGTATATTTTTTTCATTATTACCTTACTTCATTAAACATCATTTATATCACGCAACCATATCATGATTATTTCCATCATTACCCACTCATATCATATAGCCATATGTATCCATCACATATACCAACACTCATTGGAAATTACACTATATATGAATATATCGGGATTATTGCCATAATTATTACCATTATTTTTGTTGTTTTACCATAACCCTCTCCCAAATTCATTTCTGTTATCGCCATTTTCATTACCATGTGGTTTTTTGGCTAATTGTTCCCTCGACGACTGGCTGTTACTCCAAATTCTACTACTTGGAAACTAATAATGGGTGTCCATGCTGTCAGACATGAACCTGATAGCACAAAATATATATGGTAGCAACCATAAGTATGGAATATTTTCCAAAATGTGGGCTGACATACTTACTTTGAGCGACTGTAGGGATTCGACGAGGCAGTGACAATTGAATTTTCAATGAATATGGAATCAAATAGTTCTAGGGTCCACGTATTAGAAATTAAAGTAATTGAGGAAGTCATTGTGAAGGTCAGTGGGTTATCACATGATAGAAAAAAGTGTTATATCAAAAGAGCATCCTTTCTAGAGTTTTCGGAGTTGTTCTTGTAGCCGAGGGTCAATTTGGCACAGAAAGGAAAATGATATGACAGGAAATCCCTACCACAACCCTAGTCATATGTTACATACTTATTAACCTGGTATATCACCTACGAAGGTCAGTTCTCTATTATTTTTAAATACCATTTCAAGCTCCTAGAATATCTCTGATTTCCTGATATGAATGTTGTAAATATCCCTTCTTTCTTTTGAACAATTGGAAATTGATGGCCCGATCTGCGTAGTACTCATGTCAACCGTTGACAGACCTTACAAATCATTGACTTGTAATGTTACTTGTAATTCATGCCTTGTTATAGACTCCTTTTACTAGGTAGTAGTTGGTTGAATTATTAGAGGACGAAGTTGTAGCCATGATGGTTGCGAGGCCAGATGAAGAATTGCTTGAAGAAGATGAAATGGAACAAATTTTGGAGGAAGTAGAGGAGAAAGGAGATGAAGAAATCAGGGATCACCAAGATGATTTTGGAGACAAAGAAAGAACTTAAGAGATGGAAACAAGGAATTTTTATGGCATGGAAACTAAAATTTCCCCTCCTTCCTCACCATTCATGGACTCTTTACTGAGAGGATCAGCAAGGAAATTATGTTCTCAAAACTGCACGACAAAAAAAGTTGGATCGTCAGAAGTCTTTCCCCCCAATTTGATTTTTTATGAGTAATTGTAGAAGAAGGTGAGGCTGGTACCTCTCCACAAGAATTAGTACCAGCTTTAGAACAAATGGAAGAATAAGTTGTTATTGATACTACTCCAGAAGAATCATTATTGGCCTCAGAATGACTGGAAGAAGAAGGTGTGATCGATATTTCTCCACAAGAACCAGTATCGGCCTCAGAATGAATGGAAGAATAATGTGCAATTGATACTTCTCCATAAGAACCAATATCGACCTCAGAAAAAATGGAAGAAAAAAATTTGGTAGTGTGAGAACCTATTAAATAATTTTTCGCTACTACTCCATACAAATCAATACCAGCTTTGAAATAGGTAGAAGAAATTGTGATAAAACGAAAAATTGTTGAAGAATTTTTTGATGTTGCTCTGCATATACCAGTACTGACTTCATAACACATGGAGGAAATTTTGGCAAGAAAATTTCTAGTCGGTGTTGGAACTGACTATTGTTAAAGGAGAATGTGTAGTTGAAAATGGAAATTGCAAAGCTAAGGATGTGGGTAATGTGATTGCAAAACCAAAAAAAATAAAATCAAATAATCAAACATGATCGAACATATGCGACCCGCGGAACAAGAAATAAAGTATCGTTGGTTGAATAGACAAAATATAGATAGGTATTATGGGAATTTACATAGATGGAAGATAGGTATTTAGTCTCATCATCTACCCAAATGAAATATAGAGAGATAATCTTGGTATCCACACAAACCTAGGCACTCGTCTATCTTGAGTAAGCACGAGAATTTATTCTATCAACAAAAATCTAGAAGTGTAAGGCCACTACTCTTATTTTCCTATGTGGGCCAATCCCCATGGAGGCTCATTAGCAACAGATAAGAGAAATTCAAGAGAATTTGGAAAGATTAGTCACCAATTATATAATTTATATAAATAAAGATCAACAAAAATGAGAAGAATTGCAGAAAAGGATCGAATAATTACAGGGAGAAGTTCAATTACTAAATACTGATAAGGATGAGATGTTTACTCTAACGGAACAAATAATGGCATGCATACCCCCTACTCATTGTCACTCCCTATTCCTTCATGAGAAATATTTTTTTTTTATTTTTGGAAACCATTAACGAGGAATCCAGTCTCAAAATAGAAGATCCTATGCAATTATTTATGATTTTGAGAGCTAATAATTATATTAATCAAAATTTTCATTGTGAGCTATAAATGCATGATTGTATTCTAGACACTGATGAAGAGTTCAACCCAATTCCATTTGTCAGTGATATCCAATTTAGGGTATTTACGTCTTTAGTAATCAACTAAGTCAAATGGAAAAAGACCCTTGATACATTTGAGGTTAAATAGGAAAATCGTCTATTGATGGTCAGGATGGAGAATTTCCAATATGGTGATATATATACTACGCGTTATCAGTTTCTCGAGTTAGAAGGGTGAAAGGACCAGATGCTCATGACACAATTATGGTGTGCTGACCTATGCCCAAAGATGATCTTTAATTTTAGCGAATAATCGAAGGTTGGTTTCCAAAGGAATTGGATGCTTAATTCATCCATTAGGGAAATTTTGAGGTCTAAAATGGGCCTCGTAAGAAAAATTCACAACTAAAATAAACTTTATAAGAACCAATAGGATTCAAGATGATGATGTCAACCATAGGGGTTGATTCACCATTTTTGGAGTAAAAGAGTAAAAAGATTAAAAGATAATAAAATAATAAAACTACTTTTTCAACTTGTATTTTGAACTTATATCATTAAAGGTTTACTCAAATTTTGAGCTGAAATACTCATTGGATGCAAAATTTAATTCCTCATCCAAGGAGTACTCATGTTGCATATTTTTGATGAAAACTGCTACACAAAAAATGAGAAACACATAAAAAATGTGATTGCAATCACATTTTTTATGTATTTCTTATTTTTCGTGTAGAAAAGTCCATAAAAAGTATGCAACATGGGTACTCCTTGGATGAGGAATTAAATTTTGCAACCAACGAGTATTACCTCCCGAAATGTGAGTAAAACCTTAGGGAGATAAGTTCAAAATTTGAGTTGAAAAAGTATTTTTTTCTTTTTTCCTTCAAAAATTTGATGATGTAATCAAATCTTATTTTATTATTTCCACTATTATTTTATAATTTCTTCAGGAGGCCCATTTTAGACCTAAAAATTCCCAAAATGATCAACATTACAAGCACGAGATTCCTTTGGGGCACTCAACGTTTTCAGATCATTGGAGAGAATACCACGATATATTTCTAGCATGCAAAACAATGGAGTTAATTGGATGCAGTTAAGGTTATGGTTTCCTATCATATGGTTTACCTTTGATCAATATGAGATGACTTATATTGCGGATGAATATTGGTGGAAGGACATCATTCAAAAAAATGGGTATCAGCTATTGGGGAATGATATGGAGAAATAATAAAATCTCAATCAGCTCCATGATAGTCACAAGAGGTCTAACACTGATCTACGCCGAAAGTGGATTGCATGAGGACATGAACCAAGCCAGTTGGGGGGAGATGTTGGCTGATGAAATTACCCATTTATTCCTACTTATACCTATCATTTTCCATATACTTTGTAGCTCTTATGAGCCAAATTTTTATCCCAACTAATGAAAAGGTATATCATAATGCCATGTCTTCTTGGATTGTTAATTAATGAGTATGTAGTCATAGGGAAGCAATACTTAGACAATTTACTGATGATATTCCTTTTAGATTACTCAACAACTCATACTAGACATCATTCGATGGAACATGGCCTATCATGATGTTGTCGACTATGGATTGGTAGAGTTATTCTAGGACTAAACCATCAACTTACCAAATTCTCGAATAAGATGCCATAATTTTGTTTTTTCTATCATTTCATTCTATTTTATATTTGAGGAACTATTGTATATTTCTGAAAATATAGTTTACCAAGATTTGTGGGTTTTTTTTAAGTAATTTTATTCATGTAATGACACTTTTGTATAAGTATGGACCAACTGAGAGAAATGGTTGTTAATCCTTCCATCTGTAACAACATAACTTTAGTTTTAAATTCATTTTTGAATTAATGAAAGTGTCATCCAGTACCTTGATCGGAGAGTTGGGCCCACTCTTTCAATTAGGTGTTGTTGGATAGAGTTGTGTGGTATATGTATGTTTTCCAAATATATTTTTAATTCTTTATTATTTCTGTTTCCTTTCTTGTTGTTTTATTATCTCATTGTTATTTCAAAATTGTTGTTATTCTGATTTGTTATTACTTAGAGCTGGCATTATTCAGTTTCTTGTTACTCAATTTGTAGCTTTATTTTGGCCTTGTATTTAGTAATTGCTCAATGCTCAGTAGGTAACATGTGGCCTACAAAGACCTTTCACGATAACCTTGAAATAATCAGATGAACCACATATTTAAAAATACATGTAAGAGGGATTGAATTTGTAAACCCATATTAAGACACTAATATCCTGTAATGGTCAAATAGGTTGTGGCTGAGAGAGAGTCGTGGTTCACATGATATGAAAGTTATGGCTTGCACAACAGTGGTGTCTACTGATAATATATAATAATAAAAATTTATTATAGAAGAAGAGAAAAGTAGAATAATCTAATAGTGGTTTTCTCCCTTGTGGTTTCCATCTTACATCTAGTTTATTTATGTGTGGATGTTATTGATTGATGTGTTCTTCCTAATCTTTATATGTTTTTTTAGTTTCTCATATTATTTACTTGATTTTTATGGTTTATGCTTAGATCTAATCATGTATTATGTAGCTAATGAATAAATGAATTGGGTTTTGAAATAAGAAAGGTGAAAACCTGGTAGAATATATCATAAGACCCAATATTGTTTCGCCCCCTCTCAATATTATTAAATATTTCTAAAAATTCACACACATTGAAGGTTTTGTTTATAGGAACTGTCAGATTATGCCTTTGTCCATTGGCAATATTACTCTTCCTAACTTCCTATTACCTTTAGTGTTGCATTATCATTCAATTTTGTTAATGTTGTTCAACATGCAACCTATGTGAATTGTGTAGCCTCATAGGGTTCAATTTCTGCAACTGTGATGCTCTTGTTTTTTATTAAAGAGATGAAATATTGAACATATATCCATGATATTTTATTCCATGTTTATTGATAATTCATGTGAATATAATTCTAATGTCCTAAAAAATAGTATCTACTGAAAATAACTAATTCATTCAGTATTAGTGAGTAGACGATGTAACAATTCCAAGAATTTGATTTCAATAATAATATTAACATTTTTTCTTTGATTGTAACTATAGGGAGCAGTTACAGATTGACAACTTTATCAATAATTTAAGATCCATTCTATGGAATACACGTTAAATACTTCATTTCAATTTTTTTTTTACTCGTAAAACTTATGATCCAAAAATTTTACCTGTAATTACATACCCAACAACTAGGGAAGTAAGGTATTATGAGTATCAAATCGACCATAAAATCTCAGGTATGGTTTTATAAATCATATTTATTTTCTTGTATGAATAGTGAGATAATGAGATTGCTTGTGAGTATTAAACCTAATGATATCAATAATCTCTTTGAGCAAAAAAATACAACACACTTGGCTTCTTGCACCTGGTCTCAAAATGGGGTGGTCCAGATATGTCTAGGATTTGGATTTTTTGACACAGAGGGTGAGAGCTATGAGTGAATGGAAAATGCATAAGGTGTTATTTTACTAGAGTCTGTAATCAAAATGAAATTTCAATTAAAAAAAATTAGTATCAAAGTACTCATGAAAATTCTAGGGTATAGTTTACATTACAATTTTGTTCTCAAAATTACATTGTCTCCTTTGACATGCACTCAAAAAAATAGGTGCAGTGAAGCCTCTTCATCTCATTATTTCAGGGGATCAAACATGGGGAAAGGACCTAATTTTTAGTTCTATCTATGGGCAAAGGCTCACAAATTTCGTGCTACATATTCAATGACCAATTTTTTCAAACTGAAATACAAGGTGTTACATTGGTTAGGCTTCAACTTGGTGATTCCATGGAGAATAGGGTTTCTCCAGTTCTGCATTCTAGTAACCTCATTGTTGCGAAAGAATTTTTAGGTATAGATAATTTCCTTATTCCTTCATGTTTTGTTTTTATATTTAGCGAATATTGATAATCTCATGGGGATTGAATACGGTAGGTATCATTTCATGATAGCAGAGGATTGAATGCAGAGAAAGGAAATTAGGATAGTTGTGTTTGTCTTGCATGTGAAGGCGATTGAATTTGTCTATTCATTTCTCATCGGAGTTGAGTTCGAAACTCAAAGGAAGATGAATTGGCACAAATATGAATTGTATTTCAACGAGAATCTAAGACCTATATATATATATATATATATATATATATATATATATATATATATATAGATATATGAATGATGCAATACATATTATATACTATTATATTATATACACAAATTATGCCAGAGCACTATATACTTATATTAATGAAAGGTATATTTTTTTATATATTTTAAAGGGATGTGTTGGATTTTATGCCTAATTCCTAACAACAATGGATGGGATGTGATTGATGTGTGTTCCATGAAATGTGAACTTTTCACATGCGGGTGTAGGATATTATATAAATTGTGAAATATAAATGTTTGTCCCGCACTCCATTTACCAAGATGTTGAGTATGATCACTTGAACCTCAAGTTGAATCATATTTATTATGAATGTTTTATCATGTATATAAAACAAATTGTTTATGATCATCTTATCCTTCTTCAATGAACTCTAGTGAATTCTTCTTCTTCACAATCTTATGAAGTACATAACGCATTGTAATAAATTTAAAATTAATCATGAAACTTTCATTTGAAAAAGGGGCTTACACATAATATTGACTACGTATCATGTTCTGAGACCTTATCTGATCAAAAAATTCATAGGAAAGAAGAAGAAAATTGTGATAGTGTCATCCTTGTGTTTGCAATTATGGTAGTGCATTGTGTGTTCAATATTTTGTACATGAAACGAAATTGACAATGACAACAACATGATCACATTTTGTTACATGAATTTATAAAGTGGCGTGCATGCCATCATTCATATAAACAAAATTCAGAGATCAAATTATCCCTTTCAAGTGCTTGTGCCTCACCTTTTAATATATCTCATAATAAAAAACACATCCACAATGCTTGCAAATTAACTGAAGATAAAATAATGTGGTATATATATATATATATATATATATATATATATATATATATATATATATATATATATATATATATATATATATCAAAAAAATTACAAAAAAGAAGAAGATAAAATTATGTATTATAATGTTATTTATACTACATAATTTTCTCTTCATTTTTGTTGTAAACATTTTTTATATCTATCTGTTCTTTAATACGCACACACACACACAATGATTTTACTTGATATCAATAAAAAAAAATTTGCGTATACACTTCACGTGGATACAAATTCATACCTTTAATATTATGGTGACCTCTGTGCATGACATCCACATAATTTTCAAATATTAATGCCCAATTGAGTGTTCCAACAATGGAAACATCTACTAAAAAATCAAAAACTTCCATAGTGTACAAAAATTTCAATGGCTCATCTTTATACATGCAAGGCAAGTTTTCATAATAAATTTGGACATGTACACCTACCTTTATGGAAAAATCAATTGGATTTGTACTATACACCAAAATATCATCCATTTCAGTGAATTTATTTCTACCAATCTTGAGAAAATTCAGGGAGTCACATCTAAACATGATCTCTTATAAAACCCTCACATAGTGCCTACAATGTAATTTTTTTAATGATACTCATATGACCCAATCATAGACAATGATGTGTTAATTTTAGCTAATTAATTATTGTGATACTTAAGATTTCCACATTCATTTTCATACACCATATTAACATGCAAAGCACCATACATGTTATGTGCATAAGTGTCATTGGTACCAACAATATAATAATTAGACAATTTTGGACAATATATGGTCAATTAATTAGAGCATCATTTTGGCCACTAATTATTAGTAAAATTTAAGAAATGGGTTGGTCCTTAGCCATGGTAGGGTAAAAATTGGTAACAATAAGCTTGATATAGGTGTGAATTATTAGTTCCTATCCATCATTTAATTCACATTCATGGGGACATATACTTTGAGATTGGAAGCAAGAGCATAAGAGAGATATAATCAATTATGTCATGTATTGGTCGTGATAACACGCTTGATATGGGCGAATATAATGAGATTTTCTTGGTTTGAAGAATAATATAACATTCTCTACTAAACAAGGCCAACACATGATGGTGGAATATCATATGGCCCTCCCCCCTCACATCACTCCCAATATTTCCAATACCACATTTACCTACTATAAAATATTTGAAATAAGCATAGTAAGAATAAAAAATATATAGAAATTACTAAGAAAATGTATTTAAGCTAAACGAAAGAGTCCAATTCTACAATTGAAACCATATAAACACATACCTTTTACATTACAAAATTTTGATATCATTAATATTATTCTTCATCCAACTTAACATTTATGTCATCCAGTTCAAAATTTATGTTGAAACAATTAGCCATCTCAAAATCACCATCAATGTCATCATTAGGTTCAACTTGTCCAAGTTGTTCATGTAACAGTACATCATCAATATGATATTCACCGAGAACATTTTCTCAAATATCTCCTTCAACTTCTCTGACATATTTTTCATTTGAGACATGATCAGCTAACTGTTCCTATACATAATCATCATCTTCAATATTATCATCTTCTTTTGCTACATTTTAAGCTATCAACCTTCCTCTTGGATTATATCTAACAATATATGACCAACCCACTCTACCTAGAACCTATGAGTAAAATACATGTTCACATTGGCTTGGAATAACATAATGATCTAATCCCAGATCAAATGCCCATGTACTAAACATGGTAAATCCATTATCATGTTGATTAACAAATCTATTAGGATCATTTTCATTCATTCATAATCTATATCATTTGACATTGAACATAACCAATTTGAAGGAATCAAAGTGACACTGAAGTATGTCATCCAAATACCCATGGTATATATTTTAAGAGACTTGTAGATGTGTGTCACTTCTAGAGGAAACACTAGTGACCTAGAAGACTACGATTATCCCATAACTAGAATTTTTTCTCTTTTCGTCCAAATTTTTGATGGGAAATTTATGGTCAATGTACCACGTTGTATTGTGGTGTTTCCACTAGAATATGCCAAACACATAAAAGAGGCTTTCTAATTTTATATATACATAACTTGGAAAGATCTGAAAAAGAAAAAAGAAAAAAAATAAAAATAAAAAAAGAAAAATTAAATAAATTAAATAAAATAAATTAAAATAAAAATAAATAATAATAATAATAAATAAATACTTGCATTCACATTAATAATATATTTATAAAATAACTTAATAAAATATTGTGTGCCAATTGAAATGTATGCTTTCCTATTTATCTTTCAAACCATTTTGTAAATCAATTTATCTCTGTGTAAGATTGCCATCTTCGGCATGATAGTATTCCTTAACCAATGCAGACACCCCTTGCCATGATAACATACTATGAGATTTTTCACACATTTTAATCAATGGCTTCATATAATAAAATATTATTTGCACTATATGCATGTAGTGAATCCCACGCTCGAGCAACTGTATCAAAAATCATAATTCTACAAAAAATATTAGTTTCCATATTCAATATTAATAATTGATGAAATAATAATGTGTAAATAAGTATGATATACAAAAAAATGAAAATTTGTGTGTGTGTGTGTGTGTGTGTGTGTCGTATAAATCTCCACATACGTTGTTTAATTACCTTTCACTTTTTCCATTCTATCATTCCCCAATAGGTGCTACCCTTCAAAAATTTTGATGGAGTTTACGTACCAAATGCAATCCACGCACATATTTTATCTAATATAGGAAGATACTTGCTAATATACAACATGATAGATATGCCATATATCCCTCCACCAAAGAACCCTCAAGATGTGCTCTTTGTCTAACTAAATCCTTTAATGATTTCAACTTCCTCTCCACGACCCACATTGACCTTGTACGTACAGGTCCACATAATTTAACCTCCTCAACTTGGTGTATGAGGTCGTGTTATTGTGCAATGAAAAATTTCGAAGGTAGGCACTTTTGTGTTTCACATTTTAGCCATGAAATTTTTTTCTTTCAATGCTTTATATCATCTTTATGTATTTCTTTCAATAATAGCCATCTACAGATGATGCAAGAAAATAACATGTTTGAACAAACCATAATTTATTACATTACAAGTAAAACACATCATTAATTTTCTCAACAACTAATTGGAGAAAAAGTCAACATATAAATCACTACATACCTCATCTATTTTCCAAGATCATCTATAATTTGTTTCACATTGTTGTTGAAGTCATCTGGGAGAGATATAGGTAGAACATATTGTAACAATAAAAATAAATCATTATTTTTTTATTCCAAAGTATTCAAAAAGAAAAACATAAACATTTATATATACCAATATAGAAATATGTATACCAAAATAATTACGTGAATGAAGGTATGAAAGTCATGTGTTTTTACCTAACCAAAACTACATTTCCTTGTTAATATATTATTTATGTTTGAAGAAAATCCAATGGGAAATTTAATTCTTTGAATGACCTATTTTATATCATCGCTTTGCTTATGTGTTAATAACCATGAAAGGTTGTTTTAGTTTCCATCTCTACTTGATCGTTTCCCACTTTTCATTACATGATTGGCTTCCACAATATCATTACAAATTTTTAGGAATTTTTCTTTATCCTATCTACCATCTATTATCTTCCATAAATTTCCTATAAAATTCTCCATGATATGCATTGTATCAAACAAATGAGTTATTTTTAGGTAATCATATTATGAAAACCTTATGAATTGAGCAGGATTACTTTTCATTCGTCATGGAAGCCCATGTCCTTCACTATGAGTTTTGTTATATTCCCACTTCCATAGGTTGAGGTGTCATTCTTCGTGGTTTTAGTCCTATCCGTTCTTCCGATCAAAAATATTTTTCAGTAGCACAATACATATGGTTCTTAGAGAGGAAGTGCCTATAGTCATCAAACACCTGCTTTCCTAAACTTGTTGAACAATATTTCATATTAGGACCACAAAAATGTGTTAGTCTTGGGCTATCATGAATTTTCCATACAAGTATTCCATGGAATTGAAATCACCTTTGCCTTATTGGTTTAAATATGTCATACATAGCTAATGTTGGCCCATAACTTCATCAAATTTTCGATAAGATGTTCAATATATACATTCATATTTTTAACTTGTTAATTCCCTAATTATTTGTAACTACACTTAATTACTACTATGATATTTACATATAAGTAAATAAATAAATATAACATAGTATGAAACAAACAAGAAAAATAAGAATGTTACAATATTAGAGTATTAAATGTAAACAAATACCTGGAACAATCATTGTCAAAATAATGTTCTCCCTCCTTATTGACATCCAAGCAGGAAAGTTATCTTTTATATAAAAAATTGGCCACGCTGAGTAAATAGACCTAATATCTCTAAATGGATTAACACCATGATTTTCCAATGAAAGCCTAACATTATGAGGTTCATGTTTAAAATGTCCTCATTCGTATTTAATTTCCCTAAATGCATCACCATATATAGGAATTTAAAAAAAAAACATCTCCACTTATCTTCCATGCATGCTAATCCATAAAATTTTCTATGCTTTAACACCTGAACAATCGTTGCAAACGTGAATTTATCGGAATATGACGAACATTTTGCGGAAGCTTTTTTGTTATTTGATTGGTTTGATATATATTGTTGTCACATTTCAGGCTACCTATTTTCGATGCATGTTGTCGATATTATATAATATTATCATTAGGACATGCATCTATAACTTGATACTCCATTCCAATTTATTTCATAATGGCATATAAATCTCAGTATGGATGAGGTAAACTATTTTATGATGGTAACAAAAATTCACCTAACAATTTAGTACAACATACAAAACCATTAATTAGTTTAAAGAATATTAATCACAAATATTTCATTCTTATTTTACAGATTAATTAACACAACAAAAAAGGAAAAGGAATCCAACTTTAATGTGATAAAACATATTAGATTATACCTTAGGATATGTGTCATACAAGTGTTTGAAAAACCATTAAAAACCTTTGAGTTCACCAATAATAATGTAGTAGAGAGAATATTTGCTTTTGAAACAAATATTGGATCAATTCATTTTACCATAACATCGTCATTACACATAACTTCATTATTTTCATGATCGTCGAACAAGTATTGGATCAATTCATTTTACCCATCATCTTGAACTATGTTATTATTGTCATATTCATCCATAAGATCATTATCTCGATCTTCAATATTTTCCCTATGTTCTTCAACTTGTAGAACATTATTTCTAGTCCTACTACTTGAAAAATTCACCTCACAATACCTAAGGGGCCACCTTGACTTTATAATAATTTGAAAGAATCATATGAAATTAGTATGTAGAACAAATATTATAACAATAAAAATATTTACAAATATGATTAATATAAATAAAATACATATAATGATTCATAAATAACTTACCATCAAATGATATATGTTCCCCATTCAATGTGTGAATTATTCCTACAAATTATATCCATTGTTTGATATGAAATTTCCAATTGTTTAATATGAAATTCTCTGCGGTTCTCTTCAACCAAAAATTATGTAATGGCAATAACATTTTGCATAATAACCTTTGGTTGATTATTTTTCCATTTAATATTTTTTTTGACATTCTTTCGAACAACAATTTTTTTTTTATATAAATCAAAATATGTTTTTCTCGTGCAAAAAAGGCCTTATAACCTTTCAGAATTATTTTAATTATAATAAAGATCTCGCAACAAAAACAATCATTTTAATTATAACAAAGATCTCGCAACAACTCTTAGATGAAAAATATTTATAAATATATTTTTCATCGGAATTTTGATGTTATTTCACTATACTTTGTTTGATATGAAATTTCTAATTGTTTAATATGAAATTCTCTGCGGATCTCTTCACCCAAAAATTATGGAATGACAATAACATTTCCCATCATAACCTTTGGTTGATTAGCTTTCCATTCAATTTTATTTTTACATTCTTTCGAACAACAAAAAAAAATTATATAAATCAAAATTTGTTTTTCTCGTTCGAAAAAGACCTTATAACCTTTCAGAATTATTTTAATTATAACAAAGATCTCGCAACAACAAAAATCATTTTAATTATAACAAAGATCTCGCAACCACTCTTAGATGAAAAATATTTATAAAATTATTTTTTTGGAATTTCTGAGAATTCCAGAACAAATAATAGAGAGAATAATGCTCTCTTCTTAACATTAAATCTCAATTTCAAATTATCCAAGTCACTCTATCTCTCAACATACTAAAGAATGACAAAAACATTTTTATATTTATTTAATATGTTAATGAGTAAAATATTAAAATTTAATAAATCAATATTTATTAAAATATAAATTTATGTTATTTTTAAGAAACAAAAAATTGAGGGTGTTCTTAAGTTGTGATTTCTAAATATTGAGGGTTAAATAGCGGATCACAACTCTGACTTGTCAGAATTGGGTGATCTTCACTTAAAATCGACTTTTCATTGGTCTAATGAGTTTCCCCTCCAGGAGAGGTGAAATACCCTCGTATTGAAACATTGTTGTTGGAGTTTCCAAGAAGACATATGAAACCGTAGGCTCGTTTGGAGTGAACGATGGAAAATTCGAAAACCCAATATTGGGGGCTCAATAGCAACCCTGCCTCAAGGGTGAATGCCTCCCAAAAGCAACCACAAATCCAAAAAATTTCATTCTTAAAAATTAGTAGGAGAATCATAGATTGAACAGGATATCTTGAAGTGGATCCCGTTAAAATGGAAGCCAAAAGGATCAGTGGAGCTATAGTTGAGGGCTAAGGGTTTTTTTATTTTTTTTCTTATACATAAAAGATAGAAAGAAAGAGGGTTTTTGAGAACATCACTTACTTCATGAATAATGCGACACATTTTTCTGAGTTTCTCGGAGGAATGCTACAGTTTGGAGAAGGATTAATTCCTCACATCTCTAGTGTGGGTGTGATTATTTTCTTTTCGAGATAATTTTTGGGAACCAGATATTCTGGAAGGAATCAATAATTCTATCGAGAATTTTGTTAAAATATCAGAGGTCACAAAGAGAAGAAGGAATTCCACATATGTGACAATTTGTGTGTATATGAATATCTCAAAACCCTTACCAAAATCAATACACCTCGAATATCATGATGAGATCTGAACCCAACCGTTAGATTAAGAGAATTTTACCTTAAAATGATAGTGATGCAATGATCATGGGCACTTTTTCAAGGATTTTCCATCAAAAATTGATGAGAATTGGACAAGTGAAACATAAGAGGCAACAAAAAGATTCCAAGAAGTTAATCATAAGCAAGGAAAATCAATTTTCCACTAAACAAAAGAATCCACACATGTGAAAGGGTACACTAAGGATTAGGCGGTTCCTAAAGTGAACCAGTTCACAACCCTTAGCAATGAGGGTATGTATGAAGAAGTCGAAGAAGAAGAGGATGGTAAATTTGAAGAACACCTTATGGTGTTAGAGAAAAAATCCGATAGAAAGGGTGATAAACCTTCAATGTGTCAACCTACAACAAAACCCTTGGAAAATATAGATCTTAGGGAACTACTCACTAACACTAATTATATACTAAGGGAAAAATACCGATGGGATAGTTTAAATGTAGATGAGAGGAAAATGCTTGAGTTCCTCTATACTTGGGCAAGATCAGAGGCACAAGAAATCCCAATGGAACAACTAAAACATTTCCTCCACTTGCATTATCACTTTTGTTATCACTGGAAAATCAGGCAAGAGAATATTATGTTATTAGATGTGAGGAAGAAGGATTTACAGGGCTGAGGCACATTAAAGAATATGAGGAATCCAAAATCTCTAAGGTCCAGAAGAAAAATCAAATTGCACACTCAAGACCATAGTAGAATGCCCCTCCCGCACATTTTTTTTCGCTAGGCGCGCCTTTGCGCGATTTTCCCTCAAAAATATGCCTAGACCCGAGAGTGGCGGAAGTCACCTTCCGAGACCACAAGGCACACTCCTAGAAATTGATCCCAGACTTAAGGCCACCTAAGGACAACTGCCAAAGCCTCCTGAGGACCTCAAGGGAGCAAAAAATGGAATAATGTGGCACACAATGGAATAACTCTCCTCTCTTGGGTCACCATCCATCAATGTACCAAGGGAGGGAAGGAGAGTTTAAATTCTTCTATAAAATGGCACCAAGAGATGAAAAAAGGGAGAACACATTGTTATGCTGGCCAAAATGTCCCCAAGAAATCCAGCAGTGTGTGATCGAGAGCAGAGATAGAGGGGATTCAATTTTTGGCCATCCAATAACTCCAATCCTTCGGAGTAGAGAGAGAGACTTTGTTCCAAGGTAGCTTGGAGGTAAAGATATCCTTGCATCGGGTCTTAGCAGTCCCTAGTTCTGAGGGCCCCTTAGCAAGTCGGTAAATGTTTCATCTTTTATTCCTACAAGCACAAAATAAGAGGGGACGTAAACACCACCATTTGGATTATTGAAGTTCTTTGACTCTATTTAGAGCTTTTGTGTTATGTGTTTTAGTTTAGTTTTTATTTTCTCTCTATACATGCATGCTATTTTCTTATCTATTATGTTTTTTGTTTTGGGATGTTCACTAACTTGTTGAATCCCTTTATTCTCTGCCTGTGACCAAGAAATTTAGAGGAAACAACCACTCCACTTAAGAAGGTGTGGTTTGGTTCACTTGTGCACCAAATCCAGCAACACAGGATTGATGAATCCACTTTTTTTTACTTCTTAGTTAATGTGCTTGTACCTTTTGCAGAGACCTCTTTCTCTACTCTGGATTTTGGGTTGAATTGAACCTTTTTTCTTCTTCTCTGCCTGCTCACCCTCAGTGATTGGCTGAAGTTTAGAAGCTCCAAAATTTTGTTGTAGGAAACTTGCGTTGCTTTTTCATAGATAGACAGGCCCGACCATGCATGTCCAACAGTGACTTGCGCGTAGACTTCCCGCTTGTGTGAGCCTTTTGCACGCAGAAACCAGAGGCAGAAAATTTCTGCTATTTCCCTTCATTTCCTGCCTGTAAAGTCACTAGTAGCCCATAAGAAATCTTCCAGCACTATTTCAGGTGTCTGATGACTTGATAAACTCACTCTTGACTACATTTTAGTAGGTTAGGAGTTAGTTTTAAAATTTTCAAGTTTATTTTCGCAAAGTAAACACATAGTTTAAGTAGGGGGAAATTAACTTTCATTTTGAAATAATTTATGTTTTGCAAATTTAGACTCCAAAAAACACATTGGTAATTAGCCAAAGTAAATGGCCCTATTCCACAAAATATTAGCTAAATCTTGTTCATTTTCCTAGTTTAAAGTCAGTAATTTTAGTTCAATTTTTGGCACTAGGATTTAATTATCCTTACAGAGCATGTAATATTTGTTGCCTTTGCACCCTTAGTTGATCCTAGGAAAGCATATGAATTCTCTCTAATAATAATTTACCATCTCCCTATAGTTGATCATTTAGATTAACTAGGAAACATTGCAAGCATCCCATATCCACACATGTTTTGATTTTGAGAAAGGAACAACCAAACGTGGTTTAAATAGGGGATTTTGAAAAGGATCACTACATATCCACATGTTCAAACTATGTGCTTTTTGACCTCTTTCTCACACACATTAACACCTTAAGTGAATCAAATCAACCTAAAACTAACTTAACTTAACTCACTAAACTCTCCCCACAAGGGCCACACGAAAATTTATAGTTTAATTTAGGACCAAGGGGGTAGGCATCCAATAAGCTGCCTTGGTTAGTTTACATCTTCAAACATAGAAGGTGACTTTTTAGGGAACTTTTAAATCTGTCTATCTTCCCATGGCAAAGAAAACTCAAGCACCATAGAGACTCGATTCAGAGGGGGTTAAGCTTAGGCCCAGTGTGTGTGGTATTATTCAGGGCTACATGACCAGTATAATACTCGGTACCGGTAGATGAATTAACAAGAAGCTCAAGACTCAAACGGTCACATGGGACAACAGTACTTAGTGGCAAAACTAGGGCATCCTTCCCTATAGGTGACGGTGCAAGTAGCACTAGATCCTCTACCGTTACCTTGGTCAATTTTCTTCGGTTGACTGGGGTGCCGCCAGTTCTTTCGAGATTTTGTGCCAAAATTCACAATATATGTTCTCAAGGCCTAGTTAAATTTGAGTTTCTAGGGACAATTATGTCTTCTAAGATTTCAGTATCATACGTAAACAACAAAAACTATTATTTTTTATTGACTGGTCACATAGGATTAATCTAAAAGGAAAATTTATCTTTCATTTTCGCTTTTTTTAATATATGTGATCAAATTTTTGCATTGGCTATAATCTCTATCCTCTCAAATATTTCCAAAACCATACCTAGTCGACGCCAGAATGGACCCAGTAGGACCTCATCGATTTAGACATCTTTTGGACCTCCCCCCATTACTGGGAGGGGTTCCGGGTCTTTTGCCATTTAGGCATCAAAGAAGAAACACTTCCACCCTTATTAGTTCATCCTTTATCAAGGCATCATTAGTTGGGAACCTTCGTCAGTCACCCAACGCCACACCGGTGAACACCCCCACAGGGTCACCATATACCACTCCTCCCACAATCCCTAGGGGACAGAGGAGCGTTACCCATTCAGGAAGCCAGGTGAACTCACAACAGGGTACATCATAGACAATCCCTATACCTAACAAGAACACTGCGTTTTCACAGGGTGCAATGACAACCAACTCATAGTCACATTTCTTAGCTTCGTTAAATTTACCAGATTTTACCAAGTTAACAAACGATCCCATTGCACATAACCCTACATGGCCACCCATGCCCATGAAACTCCCTTTAGACATTCAAAAGTTTGAAGGGAAGCAATCGGAAGACCCTATAAATCATGTTATGACTTTCCACCTGTGGTGTTTGTCGAACAACATCGTTGACGATACAATTCGACTAAGACTATTTCAACGCACCCTAACCGGAGTAACCATGAAATGGTATGTGGATCAACCATCTACTACACATGGAAATTTTAGCGCCCTCGCTACTACGTTCCTGAACTATTTTCAGTCACCCATCCACCACAATTTTGGAATGGAATCACTGACCCACTTTAGGCAGAGGCTAGCCATCCATATCTTCGACCATCTCCACAAATGTAGGTGGCATCGTAGTTTGTGCAAAGCCAAACTCGACGATCAATTTTTGTTAGACCTGTTCTTGAAAACTCTCACCTCATAGATTTCAAAAGATATGGCAACGCAAAATCCCACATCCAAAGAGGACGCCATAAAAAATGCCCAACAACTCAATCTAATCAATATGAAGTTAAGATATATTTACAATATCCTGCATAATGCCCTGCACCTGCAAAATTACAAAGAATTTCTAGGCATGTCAAACGTCGAAAATGGTTTGATTGGGTCATTGACCCAAAATAGAGTAAGAAACAATGTTCCATACCCCGGTTACTAATATGTTTCTACCCAGAACATACCACAACCTGGCTACCAGAGTCATCGTGCACCTCAACAAAACATGAACAACAGGGCATCATCGTACCACCATTAGTAGGGAGGTCCATATCCTCTGGCTTATGGGACCCAGTACATAGCTAGACACACTGACAGAAGAGCTCCCCTCCAACAGCCATTCATAAGCGAGGGACAAGGATCGCAATACGATGTGTCCCAAGCACAAAACCTGCACATGCACAATAATGCATAGGTCAATTTTTTGCAACCTTCCCAACCACAACCATGCTAACCATACAATCAAGTGAATCCAAATTATCCTCCTAATGCAACAAAGAAACAAGGAAAAAACAAGCCTAGAGGAAATCCTGGACAGGGGGGGGGGGGGGAAATCAACAACAACCTCCATGATCTCACGCTGGAGGCAACTCCAACCGAAATCAAAACAAGGAGCCAAGAAACTCCCAAGGGGAGAACAAGAGGGTGAATCTTCGGATGAACCACCCTTTTTCAATCTATGGTGAGTATGATCATTACAATCACCATTGTCCCGCCCTCCCTGAGCTGAAGAATTTGCAAGGTAACCGTGTGTAATGGGGATCCTCACAGCAGATAGAAGTCATGAAGGAGCCATTCTCCCATCAATGGACAGTTAGCACTCAGCAACAGAAAAAAAAACTTGATGATTCTGAAAAGAACAACCATGAAATCTACATTACTGGCAAAGAAATTTTTTTTAGACACAGAACCAGAATTACGACACCCCACTACACACCAATTCTTCAAGGGCTATTACAAGTGCACCAACAACACCTTTGGCCATATCGAATATGTCTATTGAACCTATACAAAAATTGGCTAAGGGACCAACTAGGCAGGCAGGAAACCATTCCAAAGTGGCCCATAATTATAGCATTGTGGATGATCTAGCTCAATCTCCCATTGCCATGTCAGCTTTGGAGGTATTACAATCATGCCCAAAGCAAAGGAAAGCCTTAATTTCCACATTAGGCATCATCGACCCTGTTGATTCGTGCCTAATGGATTTTGATTTAGACAAATCCACCCCTAGGATTCCTTTGATGGTCGCCTTCCAAATACCGGTGTCAGTTCAGAACATCACCATTCACTGATGCATCATTGACGGGGGTGCACCCACATGCATCATGTCAAAAATTGTGTGGTAGAAGTTAGTGTATCCTGAACTAAATCCATCATAAATCACACTTACAGCATATGATGGATGCCCTTCAGCTCCTATCAGCCTCTACCAAAGCATTTCATTTTGCTTAGTCAGCAAGACGGTCCTTATAGACATTGAAGTCTTGGATGCTCAACCGGATTACAATATACACCTTGGCTCGAGTTATATGTATTCCATGTCAGCCATAGCACCCTCCGCCTTCCAAACTATGATGTTCCCCCATGAAGATCACATCATTACTCTCGACCAATTGACATATAGTGAAAAGAGACCCCTAACAAATACCGATGTCATTCTACCCTACGTATACATAGCTGTCAAGACACTTACACTGTACCAAGAATATGGCCCCGTCTAGTTCAAATCATCATCCATCCTAGGGTCATTCCTAGGAGATCCCCTTGTTATACCTGAGTCATCACTGACTGCCACAAAAGTCCCGGTGTGTAGGATGTCCACATCAAGCACCAAATCTTTCTAATACATAGAGATGAGTAGTAATGACACCGAATCTTCAACTATGACCACCTCTCTAGCCTATGCTGCCTCCAAAACTCCTTTTTTCTACCCCTGAGCTAGTTTTGTATCCCAGCAGGTCTTGGCCACTATGCTGTTACCAAGCGTATCTTTCGCAATACCATTTTGGTACCTGGTCCGACCTACTAGGATAGGAGCCACACACATCACCTCTACAGGGTTAGTCCCCCTTAGTTCTGAGGAGGACCCACCTGTTCAGGAGACTATCACAAACATCCATACATAGGAAACGCCTACCACAAAACCAATGATTACGACTAAGAACACCAATAGAAGAGGAAAGAAGGTACAGAATCCCAACACGCAACGGGAATCACCATCATGTGCCATATGTGATGTAGTAATCCACCCTACCCACATTTGCCAAGAAATATATGAATTAAAACCACTCCTTAGCTTTGTGGTAGATATCGTGACAACAAGTTCCCATAAAAAGGAACTTGCCACCAAAAATCAAGGCAAGGCATTGCGTACAAACCATGCATGTTCTATTTGCAATAATTATGGGAAATATACCCATCATTTCCCAGATATTTCACGATACATGGATGCCTTACATGCCATTGTGATATCCTATTAAGAGGATCCCTCCATCTAGTCAACTGCAGATGAGCCTCGCATCATTCTATACCTGCAATAGGAATGACATTTGCCTGAAATAATCCCAGTCATCCCACCTCCCCCTATCGAGTGATGTGTACTCTGTGATGAACGCGACCAATTCAACGTCGACTGCCCAACCCTGGAAATTTTTCATCGATGGTATCTGGTATATGTAGTATATTGTACTAACCAAGACACCTAATATTCATATCAAATATGTGGTGGAAATCATCCTTTATTCCATTGTCACCATATCCCTAGATTCCATGCAGTGTTAACTATTATGCATTCAGCCATAATCTGCCTCTCCTAAGAAGATGGCTCTGACTCTGAATCCATGAAAAACTCGACAACCTAAGAATATGTGATGAGTAGATCCATCCCCTTCCTATCATCTGAAAACCGACCAATCGAGGAACCCTTAGTCACCCCCAACTACCCTCCACCATCCAATCACCCAATCATGTGGTCGCCACTTTCCCTGACTATGAAGCGCTATGTCGTTGGCACCCAGTCACACCATCAGATGACCAGGATGGGAACTTCATTTCTAGGATGTTTTTCCTAGTATTTGGGGGAAATCACCATGAGCAACATTGTACCTATATCCCACGAGTACATCCTCTAATCAATATGATAAATCTATTAGAGACAAAACGCCAGGACCTTATTAACCTAAAACCTAATGACCAACATGGAAGATAGAACGCCCCTAGGCTGTCTACTCTAGACCCATGTCTACATAATGGGAAAGTTAGGAAGGCCCACCAACCAAGCATGACCGAGGTTCAACCTAGGATAACATGTAGACTATGCGACCTGATTGGCCACCCGATCAGTCAGTGCAAAGAAATGAAGCACCTCGCAAATAGTTTGTGCATAGTATCTTTCATCAAACAATAAAATGTGATCATATCCCAAAGCTTAGAGTGGCAAGAACGGCTTAATTCTATGCTCCCTAAGAGAGCTAGACAAGCCCAACCCAAAAACTTGGAAATTGAAAGAGAGGACCCCCTCCTCTACATCTGATCCCTTCCGAGTGTCCACTTCTGGGATGAAGAGTAGTGTAAATTCCCACACAATCTACTCTGTTGGCACAGTGGCACCGTGTACCATTTGCACTGGCCATAACCAAGAGCTAAAGGCATTCCTGCTAATGGAAACATTCAGGCACCTCTATACCAAGCATAATTTCCACCTACCAGAAATTTCCCATCCTAACGAGGGATCTAGCCTTGTGCTCACACAAGCTCCCATCATAGAAATTCTTCCCCCACCAAGAGTTGATGATACGATACACCATATATGATTCATATCATCATGTCTCAGAACTATGACTCGTGCTTTTTTCTCATTTTCCATAGGTGTCAAGTCAGTTGCAACTACGAGAATAGATGTACCTACGATAGTGCACACCCAATTTGTCTCCCCTCTGTCGACTGAATCTAGTTCCACCACATCAACGATGGAATAATTTTCATGTCTACCAACCAGTTCTGTGCAGACTGAACTACTTCTGTGCAATATTTCCTAGAATCAATCCCCCTTACGATCCCTATTCCATTCAAACAAGGACATCCTTGAAGCCATGATGGAGCTAGATTATCCATGGAATGGAATGCATCCCCGCTCTCATGAAAATTTTTCAGCCCTGAGAAGACAAAAGAACAAGGGATTTATACGATTGAATAAAAATATTTCCTTCCATCAAGGAAAGTTGATTAGTTCAAGAACCCCATCTCGGTGCCCGACGTGTCCAAGGAAGGAATCATGTCAAACATATCACCTACCGTCAAGGTGCACATATCCCAAAATCCATGAAATGTCGAAGAAATCTCATTTGGGTAAGCATGTTCTCCAAATAAAATAGCCTCTTATACACAATTACTACAAGAGTATAGAGATATCGTCGCCTAGGTCTACTCAAAAATTCTTGGCCCTAGTCCCACTATCGTAGAGCATAATATTGACACCTCGCCTGACATACCTCCAATACACCATAAACAGCGTCAACTGCACTCATCAAAGGAAAAATCAATAAAATAAGAAATAAACAAGATTCACAAATCTGGCTTTATCTACACCATTGCTTACACATCTTTGGTTTCAAACCTTGTTCTGGTCATGAAAAAATAGAGTAGAATACACATTTGCACTTATTCTCACGATTTGAACAAAGCATGTCCCAAGCAAAATTACCCTACCCAATTCATCGACCAAGTCATCGATGCTTGTGCAAGTCATGAGGCCCTCTCCTTCATGTATGGATTCTTTAAATACAATCAAATTCAAATTTGCCACACCGACTAGTACAAAACTGCATTCACTACCCGCAAGGGCACATTCGCATACAGGGTACTGTCATTTTGCCTAAAAAACATAAGAGACGCCTTTTAGAGGGCCATGAATTACATATTTTTATGACTTGCCACACTTTATCATTGGCTACTTGGACGACATAACTGTCTAATCCAAGAAGCGCTCAGATCATCTCGAGGATATGCAAATGGTATTCCAACAATGTCGGCAATACAACCTTTGATTGAACCCCCTCAAGTGTGTCTTTTGAGTCACAGTAGGAATACTGAAAGGTTTTATCGTGTCTTAGAAAGGAATCCGAGTGTACCCCCTCATGGTACAAGCCATCAAAGGGGTACCTCCACCATGAACCTTCAGGAAACTACAAAGCTTGCAGGGGAAGGCCATTTTTCTGAGACGTTTCATCCTAGATTATTCCACTTTCATTCAAGGTTTTATGCACCTCCTTCACCAGGACATCCCATTCAAATGGGATGACAATGCCCAACAAGAGTTCGACGTGCTGAAAGACACATTGTCTTAAACACCACTGATTATTCCCTCGTACTATAAAAAGGATTGCATCCTCTACCTATCAACACCCGAGATCGCTTTGGCTAGAGAATTTATCGAGGAGGGCCTAGATGGGAAGGAGCACGTAATATACAATGTCAAAAAAACCCTATCAGGCCCGACATTAAGATATGAACCTGAAAAAAAGACTGCCTTATCACTGATTTATGCAGTCCAAAATCTTTTCCATTACATCGTCTTAAAAACCACAACGGTCATCACAGATATCAACCCCATCAAATATCTACTCACACGTCGCCTTATGAACCAAAAGTATGCCCATTGGATAGTCATTCTTTCGGAATACAACTTACAGTTTTACTTCCCCAAGAGAAAAAATGTGCTAATCCTAGCAGAGTTAATTATGGACCTCCCAAGTAACACCAAAGGATCACCAGTAAATGATTCTCTACCAGAAGAACATCTCTTCTTCATAGGAATCGACGACCCTTGGTACGGAGATATCCTCCACTTCTTACGAACCAAAAATTTTAGACCTCACCTCAGTTGAGACGGCCGTCAGTGCATTTAGCATCAGGCCCCTTGATTACTCCTTATGAGAGATGTCTTATACCGGTGGGGCATTGAAACCATTTTACATCAATTCCTTACTCACTACCAAGTGAAACAAGCCCTTAATGACTGCCATGATGGAGCTTGCGACGACCATATCTCTGGAATGGCCACCACCTAAAAATTCCTACGAGAAGGATATTTTTGGCCCACTTTGTTTCGCGACTGTATCACAACAATCAAGAGGTGTAAGCGATGTTATTTCTTCACTCATAAGGCAAGAACCCCTTCCACGCCCCTGCATCTGGTCATTGTCACTGGTCCCTTTTGCAAATGGGGGATCGACTTCATGACTTGCAACCTTGCATCGTCAGGCAGTAAAAAATACATCATCATGGCTGTCGATTATTTCACCAACTAGGCATAGGCTATTCCCACATAAGAAAACACAGCAGAAATTATCGCATGATTTCTATTTAACCATGTCATTTCCCGGTTCAGCATTCCTAAGGAGTTATTCTCTGACCATGGGAAACACTTTGAGAATGAAGTTTTCCAGGAGATATCAAACCATATCCGATTCACCCATGAATTCGCATCACCATACTACCCCCAATCCAATGGATAGCTAGAAGCTATGAATAAATTCCTCAAAACTATTTTACAAGGCATGGTGAATAAGGACAAAATCAACTGGCACCACATGATTTTCTTTGCCTCTTGGGCATACCCCATGGTCGTGAAAACATCCGCTGGCTTCACCACCTTCCACTTGGTATACGGAGTCAAATATGTGATTCCCATAGAACGCAAGATCCCAAATTTACATGCTTCCATCGAACTCACAGATGATACACATCCTCCAGAACAACGTTTAGTACAACTAGAGTTTTTTTCCGAAATTCGATGGTAGTCATTGCAAGACAATGAGGCCCACAAGAAACCGGTAAAAGCATCGTTCGACTGCCACATCAACCCTCATTCATTCACTAAGGGAGAGTTAGTCCTCCACTACGATGTTGCAAAAGAAGCCCTAGGGCCAGGAAAGTTCGAAACTTTGTGCAAAAGGACCCTGCATCATAAAAAAATGTCTCCTCAAGGGGGCATAAGTCTTAACAGAGCCGGACGGAGCATGCCTCAACAACCCCATCAATAGCCTTTACCTCAATAATTTCTACCCATAAGGGCAAAGAAGACCCACCCCTAGAGTCAAAGCACATATACCAAAGAATTTAAATTTTTGACCAAAAGACTTGTCACAATGGATTATCAATCTGACCATTACCTCAGATTCGCCGATGGAGCATCGCGATGGTCTCAAATTTTAGCAGCAAACGCTTGGGTCATCTACCACCTTGGTCGATCTCCCTTCTACAGGAATGGTGTATGCATCAGTTCAACAACAAACAATCAAGAAGAATATGACACTGTCATCGGAATTATGTGCGATGCACTCAACCAGGGAATACGCCATATGCATATCTACCTTGATTCCCAGTTAGTAGTGTCATATTTAAACCAAGAGTTTGAGGTACGGGATTCAGATCTATTTAGAAAATATTTGCGTGCAAGAAGGTTAAGCCAATAGTTTGATCACATTACATTCACAAATGTACCAATAAATAAAAAAAAACAACTGATCGCATAGCTAAAAATATTGTTAACTCGAATTCATCTCGGATAAACAATCATATATAAAAAAAACAAAAACATAGAGCTCCATCAGCATAGCATAATTGATAAACAAAAACAGGGAGCACACCATGTAGAGCTGCAAAAAATATCTCTCTCATATATACCAAAATATATATGTGCCTGAGTACACAAAATAGTGTCTCTGACCCGTAAGTCATCCCAAAAGATACAAATATACAAGCCAAAAAAAATAAGGGGAACATCCTCATAACTGGTGCTTTCCCTGTGTACAAAAAAACTCTAGGGTGGTGCTCCCCCAGGTGGAGCACCTGCACCTATAGCGGCTCCCGGTACCAACACTAGAGCCCTTGTCAAAACAGAGATCACCACCAAGCGCAAAGTCAGTGGATAGCCCATTTTGTGCGCCATCAGTGTCTCTAACCATGCATCCTCGAGGTCATCCACAAAGCGTCGAGTAGGCATTCCCTACTGAAGCGGTCCACTTGACCCAATGCATCATCTATCACTCGAGCTTTGACCTCGGGAGAAGCCACCTGCTCTTTCAACTCAGCAACGCGAGCCTCTGCCGCCTCGGCATTAGCCCGCTCAACAGTAACCAATCTCCTACCCTCCCCCGAGGGACAAACCTCCTATCCAAGTACTCCATCGTGAGGTTGTACCAGCTCTCCTCATTGTCCCCCGCCTATGCGAGGAGCACCTTGAGGCCGGTGAACCAGATGATTTCCCACCAACCAAACCAAGAGATGTCTGACCTCGCCAATATATGCAAGAGTAAAAAAACTATGTCAAGGTTACCATAATACACATAAAAAACATAAATTAACAGGTAAATGAAAAATAAAACACAAAAACATACATGTTGTCCCCCATGCATACAAACCAGGGAGACCCATGTCTCGGTCTCCCTGGATGTCCATTCCCGCATAAGGGAATGGCAGACACATCTAGGGATTGGCCTTAAACCAAGCTTTCGTGGTGGCATTCCAATTATGGCCTACCCTATATCTACCTCCCGAAGGCATCACAATGGCCCACCTCCTCATGCGAGGCTCTCGAGGCCCCCCAGGAGGCACAACGATCGTAGGTCTTAGCAGCACTACCCGCTCATACATAATGTTGCACAAAATTCTAGCATATGTGAACAACTTCCATGCATCTCAAACCTTGGAAAGTTGAGCCAGCATCCTGTCATAGCAAAAACGGGAAAAATAAAAAAAATGCCCGGCCCTCAATCAGCACAAAAGACCTATTTGTGGCCCCGGCCCTCAATGGGTCACAGATGACCCTTCCAGTCATATAATAGTAGCAAGAGCACACCATTCAGCCAAGTCAGTAACAAAAGGAATCGATATGTACCCTTCCATAAGGGGCACCCCGCCACAATGGCCCACTAAAAATCGCTCAAGATCCACTCTCCCAGGGGGAAGTGGATAAGGATGCGCCTCTCCCTGAGGTAGCAACCTGGTCACAAAATAGATATCTGTCTTAGGAGGGATAGTAAGGTCGCATCCCCAAAGCAACATGACCTTGTGTCGCTTTTTCCAGCACCGGATCAGGTAATGTAGAATACGATCCTGTGATTGTAGAAGATAATTCTCCATAAATTTGAGAAGACTCCACTGCGCCAACTGTTGGTGCGCATGGGCACTAGCAGCCAAAGAAACCCAAATATCAGGCCAATCCCTCTCCCTCCACAACATCCTATCATCAAACAGGCACACATCAGTGATATTGAAAACACCAAAAAATTGACAAAATTTCCAAAAAGAAATAAAAAAATGAGCTTTGGGCCCCGTGTGCCTGTTCCTGAAACAGACACGAGGAAATCGCATATGGTTTTCCCATAGACGCAACAAGGGTGCGCCCAAAGCCAGTACATTCACGAACATTTCGTGCAAAACCCTTTGTTTTAAGTGAAAATCGCGCGCCTCTACCTTGATCCCCCGTGCAGTCAAGGAAAAAGCTGAGCTAAGTTCAATACAAGCCCCTCCTATACAGACCCTGGCACTGACACAACAAAAAAATGAAAATTCAGGACGTCATGGGGCCTACATGGCTAAAAAATCGCTAATCCTAGGTACTCAGGCTGATTGCAATGACAAGAACAGCTCCACAAAATCATTTGATCTCTAAAAACCCCAAACACTCAAATGACACAAATGAACTGAATTGAGACATATTCACCTATATATCACCCTTTTCGGAAAATTTTGAGGACAATAACAAGAGCTCAGAAGGCCCAATTGTAAGAATGAAATCAAAAGTGTGGTTAGCACTCTATAATGCTCAAGGGTAGTGCCACATATTTTCACCTCCAAATAAATATTTTTTTTAGTATAGAAAGGTATGCTCTCTCTATTATTATTTTTTAGCACATGTCTTTCAACAATATTTGAATAAATAAGATGCTTTCACTTCGGGTATTTTTTGCAGGTGTCCTGCAAACTGCCCATCGCTCCACCTACTGAATGTTCCAGAGCAGGTATCATTCCACCCTCAGAATGATAGAGTCCTAAAAGAACTCTGCATATCCTGACATCATTTCTCCAGAATAAATCAACCATAGGTTCCAAGCACCCTACCTTGTTTATCATCACCCCAAATTGCACATGATAAACATCCTCATTGGTCGGTAGAGCCTCCCCTCCATGGTGCTCGTCACCCAAAGTAGAGAATAAATCACAAAAAATAATGACGCCATGGTCATACCACTTTAGTTCAGGAAGAACCTCATGCCCATTCACCCACCATGCATCAAGTTAAGTTTTACCATATCAAAATAAAACCCCTTTCCTAGACTACCAAGTTATACAAGATCGAAAGTGCACCACTGTGCCTCGCATTTGGCCTACCATACCTCCATTAGCATTAACCCATCTGCGACATTTTCCATCTGCTTCATTAACCCCACACATGAGACCAACAAATGGGGCCCCCATCCTTAGAAAAACACCTTCCTCACATCATCTATGAGAGAACACTTTTATGTTTTTGTGCACCCATCTCTGTGTTATGTACAATCCAAACCCCATTATTTCATTCATTCGGTAAGTGTACAAAGATCGCAATCAACGCACTATGTGCCCAACCCATCCATCCATTTTTTCTCCCATGGAAGTAGTCCCTTCTCACCCTTGGTCTTACTATGACACCCTTTACACATAATCCACCATGACATTCCTAACCGATATATACCCACCCTGGACATCATACCAACTTTAGGGATCTCCCCATCAGAAATATTTATGACTGTCGCCAAGCTTCTTTTTATACTCTGACCTTGGGCCACTGAATCCTCATCATCATATACCTCTCACCATCATGCCTATGTTAAACCTATCACATCCACGATCCTGATCCCTTACATCAATGACTCTCTCATTTGGTTGAGGCTTCCTTTTTCTCGACATCAATACCTATTTTCCAAAAAGGAAGC
Source organism: Pinus albicaulis (assembly GCA_034641835.2). Lineage (NCBI taxonomy): Eukaryota > Viridiplantae > Streptophyta > Pinopsida > Pinales > Pinaceae > Pinus > Pinus albicaulis. The sequence continues at coordinate 1,133,520,203 of CM076574.1, forward strand.
GGTACCTTAGATCACCCCTCACCACAAAAGGGACATCCTCGGTTAGCACTGTCAAAAATATCATTGCCCACAAATTTCATCGATCCTCCTGAAATTTGGCTACGACACAAGATTTCATGTCAATATGGTATCGTACCTTAAAACCATTGCACTTTGATCAAATTTCGTCAAAGACTCATGCCTTTATAAGCATCTCTTTCAGAAATTATTACATGGGAAGGTCCCAGTCATACACCCATGCGTACAATCCACATTTATATTCCATAGAAAGATTATGCATGTGGGTACAACATTCCACCTATTGTCAAAGAAAAATTCCCCTGAGGGCATCAGCAATATTCGTCATCGACCGACAAATCACTACCATTCTAGTGACAAAGAAAGAATTTGTATCTATCAAATATATTTGTTTAGATATCCAAAGCATCATGACCATGGGACATGCCCGCCTCATAGAAAAATCATATTTATTGTATTATACCATTGCTTTTAGGGTTCCCACAAGACATGGTCGCTCTTCGACCCATTGTAAGGTGTTTCCAACTCCGTGTTACACACAGTTCTCTCTCTCTCTCTCTCTACGCAGTACACAGAAAAGAAAATATAATGTATTTTGGCTATACAGTTCTTCCTATACCTCACACATTAGGGGAAAACTGTTATCACTATAAAATCGGACAAGAAAATATGACGTTCTTAAATTTCAGGTAGAATGATTTAAAGGGTTGAGGCACATTAGAGAATCTGATGAATTTAAAATCTCTAAGGTCTGGAAGAAAAATAAAATTGTGCACTAAAGACCATAGCAGAATGTGCTTCTGTGTTCATTTTTCTTCGATAGGCAGGTCTTTGTGTAGCATTCCCTCAAAAATTCGTGAAGACCTGAGAGTGGCAGAAGTCACTTTCCAAGACCACAAGGCACACTCCAGGAAATTGATCCCACACTTGAGGTCACCTAAGGAGAGTTTGAATTCTTCTATAAAAGGCCACCAAGAGATGAAAAAAGGGAGAACACATTGTTATGTTGGCCAAAATATCCCTAAGAAATCCAAAATTGTGTGATTCAGAGCAGCGATAGAGGGGATTCAGTTGTTGGCCATCCAACAACTCCAATCTTTCGGAGTAGAAAGAGAGAGTTTGCACCATTGTATCTCAGAGGTAAAGACATCCTTGCATCAGGTCTTAGAACTCCCTAGTTCTAAGGGCCCCTTGGCAAGTGGGTAAACATTTCATCCTTTATTCCTACTAGCACTCCATAAGAGGGGACGTAAGCGCCACTGTTTGGATTATTAAAGTTGTTTGACTCTATTTAGAGATTTTTTGTTATGTGTTTTAGTTTAGATTTTATTTTCTCTCTATACATGCATGCTATTTTCTTATCTAGTATGTTTTATGTTTTGGCATGTTCATTAACTTAGTGACTCCCTTTATTATCTGCCTGTGACTAGGAAATTAAGAGGAAACAACCATTCCTCTTAATCATGTGTGGTTTGGTACACTCATGCACCAAATCCACCAACACAGCTACCATCAGTGTAATTTTTAAGTAGATGTTGGAAAGGACGAGTTTTACAATTGCATCGATTAAAGGAACAAACAAGAAATGATTAGATTAGGAAGGGTTGCGAAATGATGAGAAAAGTACTCCGAGATGCAAGAGATGATTTATTAAATTTGGGATAGATCAATAATATTCCAAATTATTTTCTCCAAACAACCATTTTTCAACCCATGAATATAATCTCTTGGAATATTTGAGATTTAAATAGGTAAACAAAGGTATTTGAGATCTAGAATTGACAAGGAGAGAATCGTGACAGTTTCATTACAAGAAACTAAAGTTTTTAGCTTGAAGCTAGAAGAAATCATATGTAGAAGTTGGAAAGCAAGTGATTCTATGAATATTGATTTAAGAGGTAGTGCAGGAGAAACTGTGGTAATATGGGAACATCTAGGCCATATTGCAGGACTAGAGAGCTAACCTAAATCCTCATGAGGTTATTTCACATTTTATGATCCCTAGAGAGGGTGTGGCTATATATGATCTATGTTCCATCAATTTCGAGTGAAAAGAAGGATTTTTTAATGAGCTAAGGGATATGTGAGAAATTTTCCAAGGGGAGAACTAGATCCTATGCAAAGATTTTAATATGATCTTAAGACTGGAAGAGAAAAAAGGTGGGATTAAGAGAAATGAATCGACGAGGTTTTTGTTCCAAAAAATTATCCAGGAGTTAAATCTAGTATATGTGGAAATTATCAATGGTTTTTATACTTGGAACAATTGTCATGAAGGTCAGCGCTAGGTGGCTAGCTACCTGGATCATTTTTGCTCTGATAAGATGTGCTCGATAGAGATCTATTTGTGGAAGCTGCAATTATTCCAGTCCTGGGATTCGATCATTGGCCTATTATATTAGATATTGACTTGAATATGGCTCCCTAGAATAGGCATTTTAGGTTTGAGAGTTTCTAGATCCAAAACTAGAAACCCTTGCACAAGATAGACGAATGGTGGCATGAGATCTTATCCAAGGGGGAAAGCTAAATTCAAACCTTTTAGCCTATTTTGAAAGATTTAATATCAAGGATCAAACATTGGAATATGTTGTAATTCAGTAATATCTTCAAGGAAAAGTAGAAACTTGAAGAATGCATGCAATAGATCCAGTCATTGACCATTATTAAGGAAGGAAGGAATACAAACCTAATTGAGGAAGAGTGAAAGTTGATTCATGATCTAGAATCCAAAGGAAAATACGATGAAATTATATGGCATCAAAAGTATAGAATTCAAGGGTCGTGGAAGGAAAAAACAATACTAGGTTCTTCCATAAAGAAATGGTTAAACACAAGAATCAAAATCATATATTCTCTTTGACGTCTAAGGAAGCATCAAGATTAATTGAACATGAGGACATCAAGGAAGAATGAGTTTCCTATTATAGGTAAGTCCTATCGAAATAGGGGCCAAATAGGGAAGTATCCATTACTAGGATCACCAATAATATTTCAATATTGATCAGCCTAGAGCATAATGCTTCATTAATGAGGTAAATTTACTTTGATGAGGTGGAGGAAGTAGTAAAAGAGATGCACATAAAGAAAGCATTGAGGTAGATGGATTTCCTACTGACTTATTTAAGGTTTGTTGGCCATTTATTCGAAAATAAGTACATGCCTTGGTCGAGGATTAATGAATCCTCAAACTTCTATGAAATGTCTTAAATGCAACTTTCTTACATTTATTCCTAAGGCAAACAATAGTAGCATTGCAAATGGATTTAGGCTTATCTCCCTTAAAAATGTGGTCTATAAGATAATATTCTTAATAGTCATTAAGAAGGTGAAACCACTACTAAAAAATATCATAGAACCATAAAAAAACAAATTTTGTTCATGGAGAAAAAATATTACATGGAATCATCATGGCTCACGAGATAGTGCACTCTCTCAAAAAGAGCAAGAATATGGGGATGGTTATCAAGCTAGACATATCAAAGGAATATGACAATATGAATTGGAAATGTATACTCAACATCTTGAAAGCTTTTATATTCTCCTCCAATTGGATATAATGGATCGATTCCTTAATTTCCACACCTTTTTTCTCTATTCTGGTGAATGGATCACCCTCTTGAACTTTCAAGGCTTCTAGGGACCTTTTCCAACGAGACTTACTCTCTCCTTTACTTTTCATCAATGCAATTGAAAGTCTTGTGAGATACGTCAACACCGTAGTGGATGAGCTTCTTATTTAAGGGTTACAACTATGGGGACATGATTTTCCAATCACTCATTAACAATTCGTTGATGATATAAAGTTACTTAGAGAGCCAACAATTCAAGAGATAAGGTTGTTGGATATGATTTTCTAATAATATCAAGAGGCTTCTAGTACTATGATCAATGGGGAGAAATTCAATATGTATTTCTTCAATACCAATATACTTGTGTAAATGAATTTGGTGAGAAAAAATTGTTTTCAGGTAGGCTATTTTCCTACTAAATACCTTGGAATTCCCCTCATGTCAAACTCATTGTGGTCTTCATGTTGGTCTGAGATAAAGGATAATATATCTAAGCAGTTGGATAAGAAGATATTTAGAGCATTGAATATCCCAATTCATGTCATTGTATTAAATGTTCTTGTATAAGCCATTATGATTTATCAATTTTCTTTTTTACCCATATGAAAGGAAGTATATAAATTCGTTCCCTCTATATTTCAAAGGATTTTATGGAAAGGGAACCAACAAGTTATAAATTCATCTCTTGTGTCTTGGGAGAAGGTCTAATTTTCAAAATGTGGAGGAGGCCTTGGTATTAGAGACCGTGAAACACTCAATAAATTCATGGGAACAAAGTTATGGTGTTGATGGATTAAGGGTGGGCAGGAATTATGAAAACAAATTTGTAATGGAAAATACATCATGATCATCACGTAACTAGAGAAAGTGATATTAATGGATATTCTAATTGAGTAGTTAATTCAAAATATAGCATGAGAAAAAAAATCATTTATCTTAGACCACTTGTTTTAGGAAATAGGAGATGGTCATACAATTAAAATTTGGGAGAATTCTTGGCAACAACTACAATGGATGGAGAGAGAGGAGGAGCTAAAGTGGATCAAAGAGTTTTCTATGGTGATAGTTGCGATAGTGGTATCTTACGTCTAGAAATATTCATCCCATCAAGCTCATTGGAAAAATTTGCAAAACTAACGAGCATTGGGACATGGATTGGCTTTCACAGGAATGGAAGGTCTTGGATTCATAATTAAAATAAAGGAATATATAGCTATAACGAGGTGGTAATAAGCTGATATGGGGATACCAACCAGAGGGTTTGTTTACCATTAAATAAGCTTAGGGAATCATGGAAATTCGTAATGAAATCTGAAGATAATCTCTCTAGAAGAAGGTATGGATGGGAAATTTGTAGCCTGAGATAGTTATTTTTTTGTGGTTAATCAACCGAATCACACTCCTAACTTGGGAACTTTTGAGAAAGAAAGGTTATGCAGTATGATCGTGAGGCCCCATAGGTAATCAATAGGAAGAAATCCTAGAATATTTTCTCAAGAAATATGTGGGCATGGATATTTTATGGTTCAGGCTTAAAAACATTTTTGGTTATTTAGATCGCTCCCTTGATATTCCATGGGAAACAATTGAATCATAGTGACCCAATATATTCAAAAGCTCGATCATAAACAATTCATGGGCTTTGGTTCTGGGTTTTTTTTTGTGTAACGTATGGGAAGAACATGACAAAATTATATTCGAAGGAAAAAAGGAAGTAGGGCACGACATATGAAAAAGAATGAAGAATAATACCAAGGAAACAATATCGTCAGAGAAATGGTTAGAATATGATTGGAAGGTAGATAGGGAGGAAGCTCAAATTTTACAAGACATGAAAATTTTACAAGCCCTTGTGTAACTTGATGGATCTCGACAACTTAGTGGTCTTAATTATTCCCCTACATAATTCACCCTACCTAGAAACAGATTTATAAAGTTTAATTTTAATGGGGTATCCAAGTGAAATCTAGTCCCAGCAGGTTATAGGGAATTATTTTGGGATGACCATGAGAACCCTCGTAGGTGTTATGCAAGATACTATTAGAATATTATAACAATATGGTGCAGTTTAAGGTTCTTGATAGAGGGCTGATAATAACTCATGAGGAAAGGTAAAAAGGGTTGTAAATAAATGTATATTCACAGTTGGTTGTGAAAATGGTCCAACAAATTATCAATGTATCTCCGGCACGAAAGTAGTCAAAAGTTGGCACCTTCACTTATTGGTGAACAAGATTCAAAATTTGGTGCTTTCCTTCCCTTATTTAATAACATTTCACTCTTAAAGATTAGGGAATAGGAAGTATATCTGTTGGTGAATTGGGGAAGCCAGGAATATGGGTCTCTCCCTGAATTAGCCACCCAAAATATCAATAGTTGGACCTAGAAGTTGAGTAATATCTAGATAGTGACAAGGCGGTCCTAGTGGCAGTGGAGGAATAGGATTATACTAGGGAACAGTGGGAGGGGGTGACGACTCTTCCATCTCTTGTAAGGTGCACCACATAATAGGTGTCACCTTCATGGCATACACATGCTATTGGTATAAGCGATAACGCACATTTTCTATTGAAAAATGACGTGACTAAAGGTCAACGATTTTTTCTCTTTATCCCCATCATCTCCAATCGCAGTTCCATTCATTGATCCTATGAAATCCTCTTCAACTTGACTATTCCCATTTCTATTGTTCATTACCTTGACTCAGACAATTGCATGATTTCAAGGGTTAATCAGTTTGAAACCTGACATCATAATATCTGAGGAAACTACTCTATACATGATATTTCCATTATCACTTTATTTGATCAATTTGAACTTCAAACGATTTAGGAAGACATTGATGCAGTTTCCCTTGACCTTTTTAAAAACAAGTTACGTTCAAATTGATGTGTAATGATGACAGAAGAAAAAAAATGACCCCAAGTTTTGCAGCTCACATATCGGCCTGACCTATGATCGAATTATTCTATATTGAAAAGAATGGAAAAAAAATGTGCAACCTTGAATTTTCCTTTAATCACAACCATGAAGAACCAATCCAATTAGCTATATTTTTAATTAAAGGAAAATTTCCACCAAAAAAACTCGTAATAGAACTCATAGAATAATGATTTAAATTGTTAATGATTAATTCCATCGATATTAGAATTAGAATCAGTCTTGATGAGTTGACACATTGTAAACACTTCCACAAGACACCCACTCGAAACCATAAATTGTCACCTCTATCACTCTTTCCTCAATTCACTAACTTCAAACACTCGATATTATTTTCAAACCTCATAAATGAAAGTTGGATGATGAATTATAATAGTGGTATCTTAGTTTTTGAGTTATAATTCAAAGTGGGATAATGTAATTATGTCGATAGATGTTTATTTTGGAATAGAGATTTTACAATTTTAATTTAATTATTGGTAATGGTGGTGAGCCTGGGTGATGCAGGAATTCTGCTAGAAAGCAGATCCCGCATGTAAGAACACAACTCCTTCAAAAACTCTAAAAATACTCAAAGTTTTGTCCAATAAAATCATGGAAAAACATCTAACTTAATTAAATATGAAGGCGAAAAAGAGCCATATAAATCAAAGTTCCTTAACTATAATAAAATTCTGTGGCCAGATATTACATTGGGCGGCCTGTTAGCTCTTTTCCCTTTAAACCACTCCTCACTCACTCCCCTTAGCTCTTCAACTATTCAAGTGTGTTCTCCTCACAAAAACCACTCATATTTATACATAAATAATGAATTTAATTCACTCCAAAAATCTCTCCACCTAATCCTCAACTAAATCTATTTTAAATATATTTTAGGCGTGGACTCAACTAAGTCCCGTACATAGCATTCCTACTCCCTAATTTTGCTACTTATTTCTATTTTCTCTCATATCATTTTAATTAATAAAAGAATATTTACAAAATCCTCACTTTTCTAAATTATCTCCTATTTTATTTAAAAATAACAAATTAATTAATAAAACAATTAAAATATCACACCCCCCTTTATTACATATTTAAAAATGAAAATTGGCCTTGATGCTCCTGCATCAAAGTCCCAAGGTTGAAATTAAACATGATCGCCTGATCATGTGCTCGGATCTGTCTCTGCCTGGATCCCATATCTTGTGCTGCAACTTCCCACTTGTCGGTGCTTCTGTCTGTTGTTCTTCTCCAGGTTTCCACACTTTATGCTGCATCGCCCCACTGACTAGGCTTTCACAATCTTCTGTTGTCTTTCTTTTGCTACTTCTCCTTTTTTTTACTGTTGCTGGCCTCTTCCGGGATACTTTCATCATCATCCGCCTCATTAGTTCAATTTCTCTATCTAATAGATTTTCTCCAGCATCTGCAATAAAACCTGTACTCACAAAACAATTGTTAGAATAAAAAACATAAGGCTTCAGTGCCTCTTCCACTGCTACTGGCAACATTTCAGCATGCTGCTCTGAAATTCCCTTGTCCATCAGCACATCAGTATGCTGATTCAATTCCTCTGTGAGACTATCAGTTAGTCCCTCCTCCACATCATCTGTTTGAAAAATGTTTTCTTGTTCCGTGTCTTTCAGTAACTCTTCCTGAACATAGATCCTCTGCCTTTCCAACTCTCTCCTTTGAAGATCTAACTTTCGATATAAATTAACAATCTCAACTGGAGTAGAACTCAGAAATTTTACACAACTTTCCATACCTTCCTTTGCTATTGACCAATCATTCGATGGTCCTCCTTTCCCTGCTTCAATATTCTGCCGAATATTTACATAAGACCCCTTTGTCTTCATTTCTTCCTGAGATCTTGCTATCTCAGCATTATTCTGAACAGAATTCAGATTCAACTCTTCTTCTTTAACAAACTTCAAAGTTTGTTCGACACTCTATGATGTACCTGTAATCACACACCAATCATTAGTCTTAAACACATAAGACCTTGTGGTCTCACTGAATGCTTCAGTCGACATCTCCCTTTGCTGTTCTGAATCCTTCATTTGATTCAGTTCTTCTGTAGTTTTCCCTTCTGTCTCATCACTACTTCCATTTTCCCTCTGGAAATCTTCCCGAATTTTCTTGGTTTCAACATCATTACATTGTAAAATTTTGTTAGTAATCCCATTAAACAAATACACTTGTTTACCTCCTTGGAATTTTCTTTCAGCATTTCCACTTTGTTCCTGCTCCATAATAGCTTCGACTTGCTATCTTATCCCAAACAATAAGTCATTTGTGATTCCTTCCTATTGTAACCAATCACCACATTCCTCTTCTGAAAGGAATTCTCTACCAGACTTTACCTCAAGAACTTCATTCTCCTTCATGAAATTTCTATCAGACTGTTCACCGCCTTTCGCACATCCTGCAAACATACATAAACTGTGAGAAAAATTGCAAGGCTTCATAGCCTCATCTGTTTCTCTCGCCATCACCTCTTCAGATGCTTCTGAACTATCCCAATAGTTCATGAGATCCTCCTCACTGATCTCTTCACCCAGAATTTCTCCATGTTCTGGGCCACAAATGGAAACATCCATTTTCAACTCAGCCTCTCTAAGTTCTTCACAACTCAACATCTGCTCGAGCTTCCTCAGCTCCTCCATCAACTGTATGTTTACCTGCTTTTCCCTTCTTGCGTGTAGCTTCTGCCACTTCACCTTCCTTTTCATGGTCCAACCATGTATCTGGTTTCTCATATTTTCCTGCAACAATTTCATTAACAATTCCAGGTGAATTGTTATCTCGGCCTTCTCCTGCTCATACTCTTCATCAGATCTCCGAAAATGACTATCAACAGTCATCTTCCCCTCCTTTGTGAACTGCATCTGTTCACGTGTGGACTTCATTTAAGCCACTTCTTCGCAATTCTTCGCACTTATCATGCAACTTTCCTGCTGCGCCTGGCTTCTCTTTGTCTTGGGACCAATCCCGGGCAACCTCTTGCTACAAATTGCTGCAACACACCTTAGCATATAAAAAATGCATCTCAAAAATTTTGCCCAAATAAAACTTCAATTCTGGGAAAATTCACACCCCATTATTCACGGAAGCTTCATCTTAACATATAGCCACACATTTTAATGGCTTATGGGAACCATGTTTCAAATCATTTGGTTCATTCACACATGTCCCAAACTTCAATACAATCCCACTTTAAAACCTCATATAGAAGCGCATCAACATATGATTCAAAAATCATAAAATCAACACCAAAAGTTCGGATTAAATTTATTAAATCCCACAACTTTTATACAATCATGATTCATTCAAAATTCGATATAAAACCATGCTTCAAATCCAAACTGCAAGTTACTACCACTACATATCAACTTTATGCATTCTAATATAAATGAGTTTATTTAAAAATTCAGGGCTTATCACAATATTGAACTCTCAGCCCACAAACTTACCTCCTCCGTGCATTACACCAGCGCCACACCATAAGCATTCAAATCTTCATAAAACCCACATGCCAATAAAAAAATATTTTGAAATTTCAACAGCAAATTACACCAGTGCATTTCGATTTTAGGCCTCACCATATCAATTGATTTACCTTGCCAATTTCCACACGTATTTAACTTACTATCTCTATCGCTTTTCAATGCCTCATGTATGATCTATTGGAAACCATGGCTGCGTGATTTTCACTTAGTTTGCAATGCACTTCCTTTATTTCTGATATCGGTTCAATACACCTCTAATTCGACTTTTACAACATAGAATCCAACTTCTGTCGACCATCACAAGGAAAATCGATGGCTATATCAATTTTTACATTTCCCACACAGTAGCAATTGATGGCAAACTTTAATTTATTACCACAGCACCATTCATGTTGAACATCACGCAATAGATTAGTGTTCTAACATTCATATAGGTTGCACACAATTCTACTTGGTGTATGATCAAACAACAGCCAACCATTCACGCATCTTAAACCACGCGTTACCTCTACTACATCTGGCAATTCATGCCACTATTCAACACTGGTTAATACGCTGACTAAATGCCATTCAACGCCGCTCATCCACCACCATGATTTTCATAAGGAAAGCAGCTGTAGTTTCCACCATATGAACCAGATTCCACAGCGTTCCTCTCTTAAGTATGTTCCAGGCATACGCAGAGTTTTTTTTCCTCCGCACTCCTTCAAATGGCTACAGGCCCATACAATCAACACTGTGATTTGTAACCAAAAAATGATGTCACAAGTACCTCCTTGCGCCGCTACCTGAAATGTGTCAGATACGCACATAATACACACAAAGAAATCGGTCTTATACAGAAATAAATAAATGAGCTAAAAATTCTAATCAACAGAACGATGGCCCCTTCCTTATCTCCAGCTACTGCATTTCGACATCGCTGAGAATTTTATGCAAACGAACCTTCAATCGATTGCCTATTCTGTGCCTTTGCTTCAGTCTCCATTTGAATGTGAATATTCATGGTTTTTAATTGTGCGCTTTCCCAATACATACAACCTTTCATTACATCGACCCTACTGTTTAATCTATTCATAATAGACAGAGCTTAAAACATCTCTGTGCCCTTTTAATTCTGTCACTCCGGCAACCAGAGGTTTAAATCAACGACTTATCCATCTCTCTTCCCAAGCACACCTTACCTGTGCTAAGACTTGAAATCGACCTCCATTTATGTTGAAGTCGAATTTTCTTCACCGCCCAAAATCAACCAAAATAAACATGATCCCTGCAATTAGATCCTTCCACGCTTGATTTTGATCAACATTCCCAACGCTTTTGTTATCGACTGTTAACCCTTTGAACCACAACATCAACTATCCAACGCTGTTGACAACCTTACGAGCATGAAATCTCAGCGCTGCATCCCTTGGAGCTTCCCTTGTGATTTCTGCATTAAATACAACCTCATCACGGAAAACAACCCACGTTCATAACAACCATTTTAGTAAAAAAAATCGATGGCTATATATCGATTTCTTATCGCCCATCACAGCAAAGAATTTGTGGCTGTAACATTCATATTGACCAATCCAGCAAACATAAATATCGCAACAATGAATCTACTTGGTGCATAATCAACAACAAATTTCAACCCAAATGTTACCTTCTAGCGCACTACACCTGATCGTTACAATCACTGAATGGTTTTAACGCTGGCTCCGTCCTTTCAACACGGGTTTTTTTTTTTGAATGAGACACAATTACAGTTGAAGTTGTGCCAGACTCTACTCCTGAGGGCGGTCCAAGCCTACGCAGAGGCTTGTTTCCTCTACTTATATTCCAGATCCATATAATTCAAAGAATCGATGACTGTTACTGTCCAATCAAACGCTACTTCGGGCGATTTATTCACCGCTTCACACAATCTATGCTTGTTGAATGTCATCACTTCACCATGGACACAGGTCGACCTCTTTAATCACACTCCAGCTTTGCTCATCCGCATCTACTCTACACAATACGCTATCAGTTTAACTCTGCGCCTAATACCTGCATATGACAATCACTCACACAAAACATATTTGAAAATCAATTATATTAAGAAATATGTGGATAATATTGCATGGGCTCATAAGCGTTTGCTGCCCCTTTCTGCAACTCAATACATACTTCAAATTATCTCTCACAATCCCATTACGAGCCTGATACTCTGATACCAAAATGATGTAGGAATTCTGCTAGAAAGCAGATCTCGCATGTAAGAACACAACTCCTTCAAAAACTCTGAAAATACTCAAAGTTTTCTCCAATAAAATCATGGAAAAACATCTAACTTAATTAAATATGAAGGCGAAAAAGATCCATATAAATCAAGGTTCCTTAACTATAATAAAATTCTGTGGCCAGATATTACATTGGGCGGCCTCTTGGCTCTTTTCCCTTTAAACCACTCCTCACTCACTCTCCTCAGCTCTTCAACTATTCAAGTGTGTTCTCCTCACAAAAACCACTCATATTTATACATAAATAATGAATTTAATTCACTCCAAAAATATCTCCACCTAATCCTCAACTAAATCTATTTTAAATATATTTTAGGTGTGGACTCAACTAAGTCCCGTACATAGCATTCCTACTCCCTAATTTTTCTACTTATTTCTATTTTCTCTCATATCCTTTTAATTAATAAAATAATATTTACAAAATCCTCACTTTTCTAAATAATCTCCTATTTTATTTAAAAATAACAAATTAATTAATAAAACAATTAAAATATCACACCCCCCTTTATTACATATTTAAAAATGAAAATTGGCCTTGATGCTCGTACATCACTGGGTATTGCACCAAGAGTTCTGCGACTCCCATAGGATACTCAAATTTACTTTTTCAACCCTAGGTTTGTATAAACTTGGAGGTGACAATGCTATATAAACAACATATGAGCTCTACTCATGACATCCTCATCTTAGTTCTACAATGAGGTGCGAATGTTAGGGTTAATTCTAGGAAAGGAAGGATTTAACACTTATAAATGTAATCTAAGATTGGAAATAGATCATAGCCATTACTCTATCAACAAGGGAAGAAACTACACTAGATCAGATTGATTCATCTAAGTATTTACAAGAATGAAAGATTCATACTTATGCTAATCAAGGAAGGAAATTACAATAAATGGCATTCATAGTCTAGATTGTTGAATTGAATTGAAAAAATAAAAATGAGATATAACACACATAATGAGTCACTGAATAACTAATTACTATATAACCTACTCTTAACTATTTTGTTTAATGATGTAGTTTGTAATGAAATAATTACACTTCAAAATGACTCTATTTTGTAGAAAATGAAGGAGGCACCTAGGTGGTCTGACCGGGTCACTGGACCAAAGGTTTAGATTTGAAGGTATATTGGTGGTTTGGATGGGCTTAGATGAGGTGGAAGAATGATTTTGGGCTGAAGGAGATGGTTTTTGGCACTGTTACAGGAAGCTGCTACAGGATGTCCTGAAAAGCTACAAGAAATAGGTCAAGTGGAGTTTGAGCCTAGAAATGGTGAGAAACATATTAAGAGAGGTGGGGTAGAGGTGGATCTTGGTATATGAAGGGTAGAAAACCCCTTGCATAATATCATAATTCTCCACAAATCCTGTCTTTCACCCTCAAGGTTTCTCTCGGTGATGTGGCAGCGATCGAAAAAACAAGCTTGTAGGTGACTTGGATGGAAGATGGTTGATGAAGGATGAAGACTTAAGATAATGGTGTTGAAGGGGTCCTCCTCTGATTCTCTATTCAAACATGTAATCAAGATAATTTTTCATGCATTCATCATTGAAAAAATTATCATAAAAATGGTGGAAAATATGAGTTGAATTTAAATAAACCTACGTATGCAATTAAAAAAAAAACATACCTCTCCACCTACAACATGTTCGTGATAAGAAAAGAAAAACCATCTAACATTTTCGAAGAAATCATAAACTAAAACGATATTTTGTTTCTGGGGGGAATACCTTCCTCCTCAAGCTCCAATGGAAGAGGTGAGAGAGGGAGGGTTATCAAACAGTTTTGATGCTTTATATGCTACCAAACATGAAATGAAATAAATCAACTACTACAACATAAAACAAAAACACATATACACAAGTGAGACTTAGGAAAATGGATTATGTCGTAATCCACAAGCTGAAGTCCCTAAAACTAACTAAGTCAGAAAGAAACCAAATGCTCATATTATTTCATAACTAGTCTTTTACATGAAACATGAAAGTCATAAATGTTTAATCCAAAAGCCAAGAGTTCTCTAGCTACATCCAAAAATTGAATCCTAGTGAGCTCTTTCTATGGCCTATATATTCTAGAGGGTATATACCAATAACTCCCTAAAATATATTTCTTTGTTCCCTTGGAGCTCGAGATAAGTGGAGCTTGGCTCCATTTTATCATTCACTTGCTTGGATGCCTTTGATTTCGAGTTGTTGGAGGATAATATTGAGGAGATATTAGTTGCCTTTAGGAGTTAAGAAGGTTGTCAACCATCCTACAATCGCTCCTTGTTGTCTAATCCAAGCCTTGATTATGAAATATTTCTCAAGAATGGAATTATTCCCTCGATTTTCTTGCATTTAATCCACATTAGGTCCTAAACCATGACAACCATTAATACACCATTCTCACTATGAAAAATATGACATAATTCAGTTAAATGTGCGAGAGAGAATAATTAAGCTAAAAAGGTGAAAATTAACCCCTTAGAATGCACCTAATTATGGTACTCATCATCACCCCCTACCAAATGGTTTTTCATCCTCTCAGCAACTCAATCATATTTCTTGTCTTCTTTTCGAACCCTTTTGGCCCCTCTAACATCCCAAGTTATCATGGAAGGATTCCCCTTAGGTGGGTAAAAACCTGAATCATTTTCTTCTTCTTCCCATTCCTCTTCCTCTCCTACATCTTCTGAGGGTTCTACCTCCATTTCCATTTCATATTCCTACTCTTCTTCCTCTTATTCCTATGTCCCTCCAGTCCCTTCTTATTCTCCTTTAATGCACCTTTCTCCAAGGATAGAGGTAGGGGTCTATCCAGGGGTAATCGTTTCTGTCCCAATGAATGATTATTTTTCCATGTCAATGAAGGTGGACCAATGTACAAGGATGTTGACTATGTTTAGAGCATCTACCACTATGAGTTTAATGAGATCACCATGATCTAGGTGTTGATATTTCCTCTACCTTACCCTTTCTCTTATATCTCTGATTGAATGGAGGAGGAAATATGGGATATTAAGTCTCTGATCTAAGGTCGGATCCCCTTTGAGCCTAGGTTCATACAATAATATAAAATGGTATTCATAGACCACACTTAGTCTTCTGGCAGAGGATATATAATTCATGATATGGTAGGCTACCTCATCCCATGGGTAAGGTAGGTATTCCCTTCTTAACCCATTCATATCATCAATGTATTATTCATTGGTTAAGATGAAACTCTTCTTAGAGGTAGTAATAGAGACTTTTTCCTCTTTGTTACATTTAATTCCTATTGGTAAGGTGGTAACTCTGCTAATGACTTCAGGGGTTATGGTAATTTGTAGCACTCTTACCACTTGGGTGGCCCTATCATTTGTTTGAGAGTGTAAGGATTTTGCAAATTCTCGAGCCACTTCATCATCATAACCCTTGAGGAGCTCAAATAACTCCAACCACTAGTGATTTCTGAAGATGTAAACCATGGGAGGGTATAGTCTAATTCACCTTATGTCTATATTCTCCCTTCCATTGAAACATACCCCCATCTTGTGATTGTTTTAGAGAGGTGGTTTTCTGTGGTTTGATTCCAAAAGCACTATCATATGGGACCGAAAATATTTTAAATTTACACAAAATGTGGTTTTCTCATCCCATATTCCTCTAAACATCCCTTTAATTTACTGAATTATGGCTTGACAGTGTGTAAATTACCATGAAAAATTCTTGCAACTTGATAAGGTGATGGCCACTTACCTCTAAAAATATAATGTATATGACTTGAAGGATGGTGTTGATATGTCAATATAATCTGATGGTAGCTTTCATGACACTTTCTAACGCTTTGTAGCCTCTTTGGAAACTTCCTGTAGTAGTAGCAGAGTTAGCAGAGTTTCCTGTAGCATGGTCTGCATGCAAAGATTGACCATGGATCGAAGCTCATTGGTGTCTCTTTCCTTTTTATTGCTCTAAATGACCTCAAAATGCATAATATAATAAGGGGAAATTTTCAAAAGTAAGCTTTTTATTCCAAATCAAGTGGGCTTGGAGTGTATTGGTGATCTGGATTTGGCACGAGGTTTCCATATTTGGACCGTTGGTCCCACTCAAGCCTATCATTCCATTTTGTCTTGTAATCAGCTCCCACTTATGGTTATCCTTCCACTACCTGATATGGTAGCTCCATGTGGCATGAAAACTCCACCAACTTTTCAATTTAACTATTCGAGGGTGGTGAAGTTAACTGGCCACCTTTTTTCATATTAAAATTTATTTTCTCAACATTTACTCATTTAGTAAAATTATGCATAGTGAGAGGTTGTGGTAGCCATACCTGAGCCTACCTGAGTATTGATGAGTGGCGCGAATATTTGACGCAGGGAGCTGGAAAATTCTGATGACCATAAACGAATTGTTTTATTTGTTGTGTGTTTTTTTTAGTGAGGAGCTTATTTTTTGAGTGAGGTTCTTATTGTCTTTGCTCTTATATTCTTCTACAGGTACTTCATGGACACCTTAAGATGCTTCTACTAGTGTATCCTCCCTTCTAGAGTGCTCTGGTGATCTTCAGGATCAATCTTCATCATTCATCTCATGCTTTTTTGATGTGTTGGATCCATGAAAATATGTGCTATAGGAAGCGATCATCTTCTTGTAGGATTTTTCTTGTTACAGTTTTGGAGCTCAAATATCTTGAGGAAGGAATAAAAAGGGTGTAGGTATGCTAGGGATGGTGTTAGGATGTCCGTGGAGTGGTGTAGCTAAGGAGAACATGAGAGAAGAGGAATTGTATGTGGATTTAAAAAAATTGACTCGTAGTGGAAAAATAAAGGGCTTTATGAGTGAGAGTTTATGCATGGGATGGAGTGATGGTTAGGGATGGTAGCCATAGGTGGGAAAATAATTTTTAATGTATTTTTTAGGGTTAGGAAGCCTTAGGTGAGTTTATTCAGCCTCAGATAACTTTCCTAGAGGGAGCATCATGACATTCTGGGAGGATTTCAAAGACTTCCTCTTCACTCACACATATGTTGATAATTTGATCCGAACCCAACTTGAATAGAATGACACCAATCCACGTGAAAGAGGAATTTTTTCTTATAATTCTACTATTTTCTTTGGATGAGAGCTTTTGAGGAAACCTATCAACAACCCGGTAGTTGGCTATGTCAGCAAACCAAGGAGACAATGTTGAGATAGAAAATATATGCTCATCTGGAAGATGATCATCCACCATTCCTTCCTCATCTGTAGATAATTTTAGTCAATATAATACGTTTGCAACAACATTTTCCTTTCTTGTTTTATTAACAATTTTCAAATCTAAATGCTACAAAAACAACAAACATCTATTGGTTCTAGCATTCACATTAGGTTTATTCATTAAGTACTTTATTTTTGCATGGTATGTACAAAACTCTGATTATAACCAATAATATAGTGTGTGAATTTATTTAAGGAATGGACAATAGCTAAGAGCTCCTTTTCAGTGATTGTATATTTAAGTTAATATTTGGACAAATTCTTGTTAATGAAATAAATGGCATATGGATACTGCCTGAAGGATGACACCACATCTTTATCTGATGCATCTGTATGAATGTGGAAGGGTAGAGCCAAATTGGGACATTAGAGAATAGGGGCATTGGTTATCTGTTCCTTGATGAGATTAAAAGCCTCCTAACAAATAATAGACTAGAAAAACTCAAATTCCTTGTCCAACAATCCAAATAATGGTGAAGCAACTTTGTTGAACTCCATAATGAAGCTTCTATAATAGCTAGTGAAACCTAGGAACTTCTGATATCTCTCTCTTTTTGAGGAATAGACACCCTTGTTATGATGGTGACTTTGCTCGGGTCTACCTATATTCTTTCTTGGGATACAAAGTGGCCTAGGACTACCCCTTCCCTCTCCAAAAATTAACACTTTTAAAGACTCTAGGAGAGATGCATTTCAATGCACTTCCTCAATTTTTTTTGTAGATTGGAGAGAGCCTCCTAGAAATCATACCCATAAGGTGTGAAATCATCCATGTAGATCTCTACAGAATCATAGACTACTTTAGAAAAAACTGTTATGACTTCTCTCTCGAATGTATGAGGGGCATTACATAGTCCAAAGGGAAGGACTGTGTAAGTGAAATTTCCCTAGGAACATGTGAATGTGGTCTATTCCTCATCCTTCAGGTTGATATGAATCTGGTTATATCCACTGAATCCATCGAGGAAAGATGAAAACTTCTTTCCTCCAATACCATCCAGGAATTAATCAATGATGTGAAAAGATAAATGGTCATTCTGAGTGGCTTTTTTTAGTTCTCAGTAGTCAACACAGATTCATCATTTCTCATTCATTATGAGAATTTTGAGGTCTAAAATGGGTCTCCTGAGGAAATTATAAAATAATAGTAGAAATAATAAAGTAAGATTTTATGACATCATTAAATTTTAGAGGGAAGAAAGAAAAAATTACTTTTCCAACTCGTATTTTCAACTTATCTCCCAATGTTTTTACTCAAATTTCAAGTGGGAGTACTCATTGAAAATACGAGTTGAAAAAACAGCTTTATTATTTTATTATTTTTTAATCTTTTTACCCTTTTACTTAAAAAATGGTGAATCATCCCACATGGTTGACATCATCATCTTGAATCCTATTGGTTCTTATAAATTTTATTTTGGTTGTATATTTTTCTTAGGAGGCACATTTTAGACCTCAAAATTCCCCTAATGTTTATTTGGGACGAAGACAAGAGGAGAAACCCACTCACTTTTTGATATGGGGTAGATGAATCCTGCATCCAACAACTTCTGTGGTTCATCCTTCGCTCTTTCTTTTAAGTATAGGTTCAACATCCTTTGGATCTGGCAAACATGCTTCCCTCCATATTTAATATAAATATGATTTTTTCACACTAAGGGATACACCCCTTTCATGTCCTTGTAGTCCCAAGGAAAAACAAATAAGTTTTCCTTCAGGAGCTGGCACAATATCTCTTCTTCGTTGGTCAACAGTGATGATTTAATATTCAGGTATTTATATGGGCCAAATTCCACAACCTTGGTGGCTTTTGAGGTTGATTCAACTTAGTGTAGCTAAATCCAACGATGGCTTTCAGATTCTCTCACTAGGTCATCGAGTGGAATGGTAGTTGGGGCATGGGTTTGAATGATGTGGTCAATGAGATCATCCTCTGATCGGGTTTTACCCCTCTAAGAGAAATATCTATGGAAAAAATGGGGTAGGGTGTGGCACACTACACTTAATCTTCTTCTTGATCCTCCAACCACAAGGGTAGGTCATGCTTAATGGAAGGCTGGGCAGGAGGATATACTACCAAGTGTTTGGAAAAGGTACCATTCTTGAGAGTCATGTTTTTGGCCCTACAATGGATATAAACATCAACAATAGCCAACCAAGGTCGTCCTAAAATTAGAGGATATCCATTAAGCTTGGTTTTTTTATAGATGACCGGGAAATTCGTGGGGTGCTCCCATGAGTCAATTGAGACCATAACATCCTCGAAAATACTTTTTGAAGCTACTGTGGATCTATCTACAAGTTACAAAATAGTGGTGGTCTTTCCTAAGGCTCCTTGGAGGTTTAATTAAGCATGGTTTCCCTGGTCATCACATTGAGGGAAAACCTACGTTCAATCAGAGTGTTGGGGACTATAAAACCATCAATGTGTACATCTACTACTGCAAGTCCAGTGTCCAGGTACTTCAGGAAGGTCACCCTTCCCTACATTAAGTCTGAAAAATGTCCCACAACATTCATGGTGGGAGTGTTTCTCTTCTTTCTCCCAGGATTTTTAAATCATTTTTATTTTATGAGCCTCTTGTAAATAGGGTCATCCTTAATGGCCTGGAGAAGGGGTATTTTAACAGACATATTTTTTATTTCTCCTAGAATTTTAGTCTCTTTTGGGGTGTGTTGACTAGGGTGGATCACGTGCTCAAGAAAAGGAGGTTGATTGGTATGAGGGTTTCTCTCTTCCTTTTTCTTCTCAACCTCTGCAGGTGGAGATGGAGGATGATTTTCTGGGAGTACTCTTCGAGACCTGAGCTTAATTTCATGTATCTCCATAGCATAAGCTGGATAGGATGTTCCCCCAATGTAAACCTATTGTTCCAGCTTGTTTTTTGGGTTCATATTGGGTTGGGCAAGAACTTGAAGAAACTTAGGTAGATAAAAATGATTGAGATGAGCTTGAATTTGGGGTGGAGGTAGTAAAGGGGGTGGATGGTTGTGCTAGGGCCTCCACCCTTGTGATGGGTTGCTCCACTGAGGTGGTTGAGGAACATACAACTGGAAAGGTTTGTTTATAGGCTGAGGGTGATATGGAGGGGTATAAAGCCAATTAGGAGGTGTAGGTCATGATGGAGGAGTGGATGTATAAAAATATTTCATAGGTTCATTCTGGTTTTATGGGAGTATGAGTAAGGTGCACCTTCCATGCTCTACTGATATGACCAAGGCCCCTAAGTTCTCTTATGATTTATGAAATAGAGTTGCTTTGGTAATCCTTCCCCACCTTGATATACAACTTTGAGACCAGCTAGGGAGGGAGACTTATTTGTGACATGATTCTCTTCATAGACTAGGAAAACCTCTATGATATTTATGGAACAATCATTTCGAGGGTGTTTTCTGGTACATATAGGGAAAAATATAACTAAGGTCCACTATGTTTCATATTGTTTCATCTTCATTTATATTCTGTCAATTTGCAAAGAAAAAATGTACATCATCTCAATTTTGAAGTCCTCCAACATATTTCCAATATCATGCTTAATGGAGGTCCAAGAGGAAGGGTTGTTGGTCATCCTTTGGCTAGCTCTAAATTTCTTCCTAGCTACTCTAGAGTGGTTTCTAAAGACAATTTTGATGTCCTCATAAGGTAGCTGGTAGATATCTCCTCCAGAGAACAAATTTAGGGTTTCTATCACCTCTTCCCTTATTCCTCAGAGAAGTAACAATTTTAGTGATGCAGGATCAAGGGTTCAGTTGGCTCTTTTATAGTTAATTTGGTATCTTTCTTCATAATCATCCAAGGATTCATCAGGTATTAGAGTAATCCTAAATATATCCTATTTGTTCTCTTTGGAGACCTACAATAGTCTCTATATTTGTTATTTAAGGACTCGTGCATCTGTGCCGAGGAAGTGATACTGTTTCGAGGAAAACCCATGAACCAGCGCAAGGTTGCATCCTATAGGGAGGATGGGAAAAATTTTAGCTTCTGGTCATTTGAGGCATAGTCGTAAGTCCTACAGACAACATCAAACTAGAACATGAAGGTGTCACAATCCTCAGAGGTAAGGCCATGGAAATGTGGAAGGGTTGAGAGTCTGATGTTATTCATTCTAGTTTCTCTATCAGTTTCTCTAGTACGAAAGACACCTTGAGCCCCAGTTTCAACCATGGTTTGAATTGGTGAAGTTGGTTCTTTAGGTGCAAGTCCCTCTTCTTCCCCAAAAGTTTCTTCAAAGTTTTCAAGTGGTTCACCTTTAAGGTGTTCTAAATCATAGTCATTTAATAAGGGATAAGGGTGACTATGTGGGGATGTGGGGGTTTTGGTGAGAATTTTCCTTGATTATCACTACTACGAGGCATGAGAGCCAATTTCTTTTGTTATTTTTCAATATTTTGGCACTAAATGTAAACCGAAAAGCAGAAACGGACATCTACTTAGACACCTCTCCGACAACGACGCCAAAAACTGGAAATTCCTAGTATTGCACCAATAGTGTTGCAACTCCCAAATTCTACTCAACTTTACTTTATTAATTCAGGGTTCATACAAACTTGGAGGTGGCAGTTATGTATGCACAATAGATGAGGTCTACTTATTCCGTCCTCATATTAGTTCAACAATGAGGTGCTAATGCTAGGTTTACTTCTAGGAAAAGAAGTGTGTCACACTTATATATGTAACCTTCGACTGGAAATAGATCATAACCATTACTCTATCAATAAGGAAAGAAACTACACTACATCACACTGATTCATCTAACTATTTTCAAGAAATAAAGATTCACACTTATGCTAATGCAAGAAAGGAAATTACACTAAGTGGCCTTCGTACTCTAGATTGCTAAATTAAATTGCAGGAAAGGAAAATAATATGGAACAAACATACTAAATCAATGACTAACTAAGTCCTCTATAACTTATGCTTAACTATTTTGTTTAATGATGCAGCTTCGAATGAACTAATCACACTTCAAAATGACTATGTTTTGCAGCAAAGGAAGGAGGTTCCTAGGTCATCTAAGAGGGTCCCTGGACCAAAGGTTAAGAGTTGAAGGTATATTGGTGGCTTGGATGGGCTTATATGAGGTGGAAGAATGATTTTGGGCTGAAATAAAGGGTGTTTGGCATTGCTACAGGAAGTTGCTACATGATTTGCTGTAGTGCTACAGGATGTCCTGAAAAGCTACAGGAAATAGGGCGAGTGGAGTTTGAGGATAGAAATGGTGAGAAAGAGGTTAGGAGAGGTGTGGTAGAGGTGGATATTTGTAGATGAAGAGTAGCCAACCCCTTATCCAAGCTCATAACTCTTCACAAAACCTTTCTTGGACCCTAAAATTTTATCTTGGTGATTTGGTGGTGACCTCAAAAATAGGGTTGTAGGTGACTTGGATGGAAGGTGGTAGATGAAGGGTGAATATTGAATATGATGGTGCTGAAGGGGCCTCCTCTACTACTCTATTCAAACCTTCAATCAAGATACATGTTCATGCATTCATCATTGACAAACTTATCATAAAAATTGTGGAAATTATGAGTTGAATTTAAATAAACCTAAGTATGAAATTGAAACATAAATCTACCTATACACCTACAACATTTTTGTGATAAGAAAAGTAAAAATATATAAATTTTTCCAAGAAACCATAAACTGGAAATATATTTGGTTTTTTGTGGGGATACCTTTCTCCTCAAGCTCCAATGGAATAGGTGAGAGATGGAGGCTTAACACAAATTTTTATTCTTTATATGCTACCAAACATGAAATGAAATAAATCAACTACTGCAACATAAAATAAAAACACATATACACAAGAGATATTAAGGCCAATGGATTGGGTCAAAACCCAAAAACTTAGCTCCTTGAAACTAAGTCAGTGGACAAGAAACCAAATTCTCATATTATTTCATAATCAAAATTTTACATGAACATGAAAGTGAGAAATGTCTAATCCAAAAGCCAAGAGTGCTCTAGCTACATCCCAAAATCGAATCCCAATGAGCTCTTTCTCTGGTCTATTTATGCTATAGGGTAGCTATCAATAGCTCCCTAAAAAGTATGTCTTTATTCCCTTGGAACTCAACAGAAGTGGAGCTTGTTTCGCTTTGATCATTCACACTACAAAGAAAGGACCCTGTAGTGGATGTTTTTGAGGAACCCCTTAAAAAAAATAGACCAGATATCCATTTGTAGAGGAGGTCTATAGAGGAGGTTGGCGAGTGGAGGTTTTTATGGATTTTTTTTTTCCAGTGTATTTCTCATCATAAACCGCACTAGTGCTTTTAACTCACAACGCACCAGTGCATACTAAAAATTGGCACACTGAGACACCGTGCTCTCCATACAAACATGTCAGGTGTGTTTAATTACTATAGCACACCAATGCGCTATGAATAAATAGGCCCAGTACATCTCAAAAAACCACACACTGCCTATTGCGTCTAAGAAAATCACACACGCCCGTTGCATCTCAAAAATCCGTGCACCAAATCAAGGTGAAATAAAAAAAAATTACCAGCCGAAAAAATGATATTTTCACTTCTTCAGTGCTCCAAACCTCTCAAGCATCGTTATGAATTTATCTTGTTTGAGGCGCTCTGCCATCAATGCTCACATTGCACAAACTACTGCCATCCATTGCCCATCTTGTGGAGTTCGAATGTTCGAAAATGGTGGGAAAATTTGGTTTCTCCATGTCCTCAGAAAATATGCCTCAATGCGCAAATGTATAGGTATTTTACTTGTTTCTCAATAACTAAATGTTTTTGTGGATTAGATTTGTAGAAAACCTTAAAATTTACCACTTAAAAAAAAAAATTCTCTGCAGTGTGCTCGAGCCTTTCGGTTCGAAGTGTTCGAGGTGTTTCCTATAAATTTATAGGCCGCACCACGAACGGTGCTAACGCAAACAACACCGGGTTGCAATGTGGTACCGAAAAATGTGCATCGTATTTTTTTTTTTTTAAATTACATGGCAGTGCGGTCGTTTAAACGACCGCACCATTGACTATGTACCGGTGTCGAGAGGATGGTGCATTGAGAAAAATATGCACCCCAGGGCGGATAGTGAGGTCAGGGCAGTGCCCTCCTAACATTAGTACATAGTCAACGGTGCGGTCATTTACAAGACCACACCGTTGACCATGTAATGTTGTTGGGCATTATGTTGACCAAAATATCTGCCCCGGAGAGGATATTTTGGTCAGTGCACCACCCTACCAACAATAATACATGGTCAAAATTGCAGTCATTTACAGGACCGCACCGTTGACCATGAATTATTATTGGTTGGTGTGTTGACCTAGCTATCCACCCTAGCGCTGATAGTTCCATCAATGCATTGTACAGAAAGTACATTTTATTTTTTGCAATGTGCGAATAATTTCCATGCGCACTGAGAGTGGTGCGCGATAAAAACATACGCATCGGTATCAGTGCGTGACTGATTTTTTGGGCACACCGACTGTTTTTTTTCCAAAAAAAATTATATACATATTTTTAAATAAATATCTAATTTAATTAAAAAAAATATTTAATATGTGAATCATTCAGCAACGTCAATGGAGAGAAAAAAGGGAACAAAAAGAACATATGGAGTACCAGTATAATGTGATTCACCTGTGGGAGGCACGAGAGAGGGAGAGACTTATGTACCTTCACCCTATTATGAAAGCCACCTAGTTGCTCTTAACGGAGATAGGCTTCCTCAAGTTCTATGAGGAGGCTACATCCCTATTCGACTATAGTGGGTTATTGGTAAAAATCATCATCAACTGGAATGCCCACTGGCAGGATTTTCGGGTTGGTCTTGAGTAGTGGTACACACCCACTCAGGAGGAAATATATTTTATTACTGACCTATCTAGGAGAGGGAAATATTTTCCCTAGTTCCTAGATGTCCCCTTCAGTTATGTGGCAGGGAGCTAGTTGGCGTACTCCCAAAGATACATTAGGGACAATACAGTTTCTCTTGCAGATTTTCAGGTGTCCGGTGGTCAGTTACATATTGCTTCATTTGGTGTAGAGGAGGTGAGGTGCCTCTCCCGACTGTTGACGACCATTTCACACTATACTAGTGATGGGAGATGCATTAGTTTCCCACTTTTATTTTATGTTGATTCTTTATTCGAGGAGCCATGAATTATGAGATGCTCTACGATTTTTTGGTGGAATTTTTGTACATCATTAGATAGATGTCCTTCTCAGGTATGTGGGAGTTTGACCTTCCCTTTTGCTTCAGAGTTATTTTTTTTGTTTTTTTTCGAGGTTTCTAGAGACGAGGCCTACTTTTCTTCGTCAGTCTCGTAGGCCGATGCTGCATGTAAAAATGCAGATGTGGGGCTAGATGATGTGCAAGAGGGGCCAATCTAACTTTCCTGCTAGGATATCTCCTGATGCACTGGAGTTTCTCTCGAGTGTTTATGATCACTCCTTCATTTTGGTACCATGTTCGTATGCTGGTTTGGATAGGCAAGTGTGTAAGAAAATCCTCTTCACACAGGATGAGTCACCGAACACGAGAGGTAACATTAGTGTTTTATTTAAGTTAATATAGTTTCATTTTATTGTCTTAATTAATTAATTATAATTACCAAAGTTATTCTAACACATTCATTAACCTGTTTTATTAAATTTTTTAATGAAAATGTCTAATTATTGTTCTGTACTATATATATTGTAGATATTGGGACATTCGTTGGGGATGAGATTCCACCCCCTCCAAATTATCCAGGTGTAGATTTTGATAAGGACACGGAAGAGGTGAAGGATCACAGTGACAGACCTGATCCTGATCGGGTGCAGATACCCGCAGGGCTAAGGTGTTGGCCAGACACTCGATTTAGGATGGATTTGGGTGACTAAATCTATTGAATTCTAGTTGATTAGGGAGTTCACTCGGTTACAATTAGAGAGATTCAGGCTGATCATAGGCTCACATATCTTTGGAGAGGCATCCACGCGATATGTTGATGCACATGAGTCATAACGTTGGAGCTTCTAGAGAAATGACGTGAGCTAGTAGGGGTAGGCGTCGTAGAGGTGCATGACAAAGCAACACCTCATCTGATGATCATAATCATGAGGGTAGTGATAATTATTCTTGTACTCCACCTCCTCCTCCTTCACCTCATGGTGGAGATCATGATGAGAAACCGACATCCAGTCCTGATCTACAGGCCTCATCTCAACAATTTGTGCCATATTAGCAGACACATACTCCCAAGCAGGCACCTAATCTTGAGCAGGTGGGTCCATCTGAGGAGGGAGGTCCATCATCACAGGCCGCACCATCCATGTCTGAATAGACTGCTCCATCGACGAGT
Organism: Pinus albicaulis; assembly: GCA_034641835.2. Classification (NCBI taxonomy): domain Eukaryota; kingdom Viridiplantae; phylum Streptophyta; class Pinopsida; order Pinales; family Pinaceae; genus Pinus; species Pinus albicaulis. The sequence continues at coordinate 1,133,547,049 of CM076574.1, forward strand.
CATTAACAGGTAGTTCCTCAGTAGACTGCACCATCGACTAATCAGCAACCACCTCCAGAGCAGGCACACTATCTATCTAAGCATGAGGCTACACCATTGACTGAGCACGCCTCGACTAGTACTAGTATTGATGTACCACCAAATATTTGACATTTATATGTATTTATATTACAATTGTATATTTTTTACATTATATATATATATATATATATATATATATATATATATATATATATATATATAGGCATGTATTTTATGTTCATGTTGATGTAATTAATTTACATGTTGTTGTTCATCATGATGTGTATATTGTTAGCTCATGTTAGATATGTTCATGTAATGTGCTTGAAGATAGATGTGTATGTGATAGCAGTTATTTGACATGAGATATATATTTGATGTCTGTGTTGTCATGATGTTATACAATAATTTTGTTTTGTTAGATGATCATGATCACGATGATTATATGATGTTAGTGAATTTTATTTTTATTTTAGTTGAATATGATGTTTGTACGATGTTTATCATGATCATGATGTTTATTTTTAATATTAAATCATGATATTTATTAAATATTATGTCATGATTGTAATTGAAATTTTAATTTTAATTGTATCTAAAAATTTAAATTTGTAAATTTGTAATTGTGATTGTATGTAAAATATTTGTAAAATTCTAATTGTAATTGTATGTATTCATGTCATGATTCAATTTTATTAAAATTGTAAAATTCGTAAATTTGTAAAATTCTAAAAATGTAATTGTAATTATATGCATAGTGATTGTAATTGTAATTTTTTGTAAAATTGTAATTGTAATTGTAATTGAATGTGAAATTGTAAAATTGTAATTGTGATTGTAATTCTATAAATTCTAATTGTAATTGTTTGTAAAATTGTAAAATTGTAATTGGAATTGTAATTGTATGTATTCATGTCATGATTTAGTTTTATTAAAATTGTAAAATTTGTAAATTAATAAACTTTTAAAATTCTAAAAATGTAATTGTGATTGTAGGCATCATGTTTGTAATTGTATGTGAAAGTGTAAAATTGTAATTGTAATTATATGTAAAGTTGTAATTGTATGTGAAATATTTGTAAAATTGTAATTCTATTGTGAAATTGTGAAATTGTAAAATTGTAATTGTAATTGTATGTATTGTCATCATTGAATTTTATTAAAATTTGCAAATTTGTATGAATATGAATACAATAATAAATCTAGAATAATATGAATTTTTGTAACATAATAAATTTTAGAAAATATTAAAATCTAGAATAATATTAATTTTTGTAACATAATAAAGTTGAGAAAACAATGCAAATAAATTCATGTTTATAATTATCATTATTTTATTATGATATTACATACCAAAAATAATAGTATGCGTTTTGAAGATATCATTCACACACATTTAAAGCAATCAAGTAGTTGTATGATTTTAGGAATTTACATTATAAAAAAAAACTTTATACAATTCGTCATTGTTTTCGAGATCAACATAATTAGAAATCATCAAGTGAAATGATTTTAACATTAACACAATGCAAACCAATCAATTCAAAATACATATTATAATGTTTCGAAAAAAAGAGTTAGTTATAAGGTAATTAAGTCCTATTCTTTATAAAAACCCATCTTAAAAAGTATAAATGATGAAAAAAACACATGTACCATATCATTCTCAGTTCTCATGATCACCCTCATTATCTTCCATCTCGCTTGGCATGATAACACTATTGTTCTCAAAAATATTTTTTGATCTAGGGTCATCTCTCAATACCAACCACCAATGCCTATGGGCACCACACAAATACCAATACCACTTGTATCAACCGTTCTTGTTATCATTCCTCTCTGAATTTTTCTCTTAATTCAACATTCTCTCATTTTAACATTGTCGTGGGGTGAAACAAAAGATGGTAGGTAGGTTATTCATCATCACTAGAATCCTAATACCTACAAAAAATATATTTGAACATGATTAGTACAAAATCTATGATATCAATTAGTAAGCACATCGACAATGCATGATTAATTGGTTTGATGTTGAAATAATTACATTAATATACCAAAAAATTATTATTACCATCATTGTACCAGGATTATGGCTAGAAGATGAAATGTTACAATTGGTAGGGTGAAACGGTTGTCCATTTTCATCTACCAAATGTGCCTTGTGGTATGTTCTCCTGATGATCCAAGATCTTTTGTTTGAGATGCATAAAAGAATTAACATGTGCAAATTGTAGCTTTAAAAAAGAAACTTTAAAGTCATAAGTGGAAAAAGAGAGAAGTAATTAATATCATGCACGAACACACAAGAGTTGATATCGGAGTTCATCCAGGAGGGAATATGTCTCTGGGCCCTACTCTAATAGTTGGGAGGCCCTGCTTTCATTAAATGGAAAAATGAAAGTACAAGTATAAAATGAGGAATTACACCCTTATACCTGCCCAATCTAAAATTGGCTGAAAATTCCAGACCTCTGATGATGAAATGGGTAGCACTGTTGGATTTGTGGCGTCGAGTAGTGCTGAATTCATATAAAACTTGCCCCAATCAGACAAAGTGAAAATTTGGCCCCTCTGGAAAAATGGCTCAGATCATGGTTCCACCACTCCTACACATTGCTCAAGGTTCCACTGCCTTGTTTTTCGTGCCCGCTCCTGTCCTTCCTTGGGCGCACAAATGAGTGAAGGTTTATATGCTGAAACATTGGCGGATTTCCCAAGAATGTAGTTAGGTGGATTGGTTAAAGATCTGGTTGTTTAGGAGGAGGTCAGGTGGTCAAATCCTGACCCCTCCATTAAAAGGCCGAAATATGTTTTTGAAAATCTGCGTTGAACAAAAATTAAACCCCCGCATTTAATTTTCTTAAGGCCTACGCCCATTTGAATGTGCTGTCAAGGGTGTACGTGGGGGTTGGGCCCACATTGGGTGGCACGCCCCTAAGCTCCCACCGGCACTATTATGGTGGTTGGAGTTTGTTACATGGGTTGGTTGGTGTGGTTACAGCCCCGCCCACCATATATTTATACGTGCCACTTGTTACATGGGGACCGCGGGGTAGCGGTGTTGACCACCCGCCCCCCAACCGTATCACTTTAACATACTTCAAATTTGCATGCGGTGGCGGGGTTGGTGGCCCGCCACCCTTATTATATATATATATATATATATATTTTTTTTTTATTTTTATTTTTTTATTTATTTGTTATATAAACAAAGAGTTGTTTTTCAAACCTTCGGATTTTTGACCGAAGGAGTGCAATTAACAGTCCCATAAATTCGCCCGGGATCCGGCCAGGTTGGCCGGAATCCAGTGGCCGAGTTTCAGCAAAATTGTTGCCTCCTTAGTCTGCCACATCACCAAGTCAACCTTCGAACTTTGACTGCTCCTAACTCCTTTATACGGACTCGGAATTGAGTGACGTCTGCGCCATTGGATTCAGAATGACGAGATCTACAACTTGAACTTGGTTCGAGAGATTTTCAAACACTTTGATTTTTGAGCCTTGTACTCAAGCCATTTGTACTTGTACCTATTTAATCCACCTGGATCATTCCTCCCCACTAAAAATCTTTTCGACCCAAAAGCCTCATTAATTAATAGGCAAGTGAGGGAATTGCTCCCTCACCTTCTCCTTTTTAAGCCATTTAGCTTTACGTGGGTGCATCCCTTTGAAACCAACACAAAGATACTCCACATCTCCTCGTCGTGAAGTCCTAGTCCTTCGATCGAGAATGATGTCCTCTGGGAGTTCATCGAGATATTTTGGTGCAAATTCATCCACTGTAGGAACTGATCCTACCTCCTTGGTGTCCATAATCAATGGGGGTTCATAAAGTTTTAGATTTTCAACATTCACAACTAAGTACATCTACATGTATACCGGCAAGTCGAGTCAGAAAGAATTATTCCCAATATTCTCCAATATGGTAAAGGGACCATACTGTATTGGTCGTAATTTCTTGCCTTCTCCCTTCATTCGATCCTTGCTGATGTGTAACCACACTTTGTCGCAAACTTGAAATTGATGGTCGACTCGGTGCTTATGATGTCGGGCCTTATATTGGGCCTGACTCTTTTCCAGATACTCTTGCACTACTTGGTGAATCTTCTATATCCGTTGAATGAACCGTTGTGCTTTATCCATGTCATCACGCCCACTGGCATCTTCATCCCTTCCATAGATCATGTCGAAAGGGTCTTTTGGTAACTAACCAAAGCATGTCTCAAAAGGTGAACGCTGCATATAGGAATGCACTGCTCGGTTGTAAGCATGCTAAACATATGGAAGGTGCTCATCCCACAACTTGGGATGTTTGCTATAATAGCCCCGCAACAAGTGTACCACGGTATGATTGATGACCTCTGTCTGTCAGTCGGTTTGTGGATGGAATGTTGTGCTTCTCTTCAACTTGGTGCCCATCATGCGCCACAAGCTGGTCCAAAACTCTCCAAGGAAATGAGAGTCTCGATCTGACACAATCCATGTGGGAAACACAAAGTGGACCCAAAAATACTGAAAAAAAAGACAAGCAGTCTACTCAGCAGTGACCTGCTTTTTACAAGGCATCAATATGAAAATTTTGCTGAAGCGATCGACGACAACATACAAATAGTCATGACCCTTTCTAGACATAGGCAAACTTCCTACAAAATCCATCGACACACTTTCCCATGGACGACCCGGAATAGGGAGTGGTGTGTAGAG